>OX359292.1:70351453-70951453 GCA_947179395.2 Pulicaria dysenterica | reverse complement strand
CTCAGATTCAACACTTAAACATGATTAAGCAAGTAACGGCATATCAAAATTCAACTACAGATCCACCAGATCGCGTCCAAATCATACTACAAAGACAAACATCTTTTCAAATGACATGTCCAGTAGTCCTCAGAACCCAAAAAGGTGTCAAAGCAGTAAAAATGGTTAAACCAAGCAAAAACAGCACATTGTGGTAAAAATGCCTCCTACGGCCGTATGAATTTCTTCCTACGATCGTAGGAGGTATACTGTCCTACGGTCGTAGGAATTTCTTCCTGCGGCCGTAGGAACCAGTAAGACAGAACAGTTTAATCTAACATAAAGGCATTCAACAACAAATTACAATCTAGACTTTAATCTCAGATCATAAACACATGTAAATTGGTACAATGGGGTCACAAACTCCTCTAAACTCAAACCTCACAATTAAGGGATTTTAATATTTAGCCACATGATTACTAAAGATATGAACATGTTAAACCTACCATTTCTAGTATAGCCAATACTTCTTAAAACATGAATCATGTGATATGCACATTAAACACTAAGATAAGCATAACAAAGGCATACATGTGAGTTCATTTCACTATCTAAACATACCAACAAACATCTTTGTGAATCCTTTAATTATTAGTAGCATGTTTAACCCATAAATACACCAAATGACTAGATTTTCATCGGATATCATAAGGCTTGCATAAAACCAACATATGAATAAAATGACCAATAATGGATGAACCTGAAATGATTCAAAACATATCCCAACAATGATTTCTAATGACAATCATGCAAGATGTATAATTTCTAATAACAAGTTTAACATGACATTAAGAATATCCAAACATCATCATTGAATATCCACATGCTTAAACATGAAGGAGTTATCCTATACACATTATCACACATGAACATGGTAAGATTAAACATACTAAGTTGATAAAACACAATTGTATTCAAGATCAAACATGCATATTTGAATCAAGTCATCATAAAAGTCAAATATATTGCCATAACTAGCCAAGAATCATCTTGGCCCAAGTGAAATGAGTTTAGTTATCCATATACAACAATATTAATACTACAACATCTGGAACACATGAGTGCATGATTGAAATAAGAAATGGAAAGAGTATACCCAAGCTAAGCAATGATAAAACTAAGGAATCCAAGCTCCAAGATGTTGTTCCAAGCCTTCAAATCCAAGATCTCCACCTTAGAATCACCAAGAGAAGTCCCCTGGAGTGTTAGGGTGTTTAGAGAGAGTGTTTGGGGGTGTTGGACCGAAATGTGGTGAAAAATCCGGACCCTTGTGCAAATGGCAGATTCAGTCATTTAATCTGCTGTAACTGAACTTCCTACGGCCGTAGGAAGTATCCTCTACTGCCGTAGGATGGCTGGAACAGAGATTCTCTACACGCAATACTCTGCTGCCAATCCGACACACGCAAGAATCTTCCAGGAAATGATTACTTTGGATAAGGGGCTCCTACGGCCGTAGGGATATACATTTACGACCGTAGGGTGTCTTTTTAACCCTTCTAGAAGAATAACTCCTATGGCTGTAGGAAATAGCTTCTGCGGCCGTAGGGGGTCTTTTTCACCAATCTTCATTTTTCTTCTATTTATTCCCTTGTTTTGCCCCTTTATCTTACTTAAAGCTTTTTTTAACCTGCATGGTGAATGTTAAGCATATTAGATCAATAATAGGAGTAATCACCTTGTATTTGGGCTAAGTACGGGGTATTTCAGCATGTAAAACATGCATAAAAACGCATATATCAGGCACCCTAGGTATTGGTGTTATAAGGGGGTGGTTGGTTTATTTTGGTGTTGGGGGTGAGGAGGTGGTTGGTGTGTTTAGGGTTCCCTCCCTGATTAAAACCTTTGAGCCACTGAGTCCTTGTTTGTTTTTTGATGTTGTAGTGTTGGGGTTAGTAGCTGTGAGAGGGGGTGAGCCTGCTATTTTCTCTTAAGTCTATAGAATTACCCTGTTGAGCCTCCGAGTCTTTTGGTTAGCTGTTGCTTATTCCCCTATATTGTGACTGTGCTTCATCTATCTTGTCATATTGAGGAGTATGGGTAGCTGTGGACCCTGTTATGTATATGCTGCTGTGTTTGTATGTTGTCGAGTTATATGTTGTGTTTGTTGGTTCGATTGCTGATCTACCACATGCTGGGTATGTGGTTAGTTCGATTCATTCCGGTATATGGTTTGGTCGTGCTGAAGGATGATATTCTGTTGAGTGCTGATGCTGATGCCATAGTGTTGCCAGTCGCTTTGTTTGTTTGAGTCTGATGAGAGATGTTTGTTGTGTAGAGAGATCGTCTCGCTGCAGTCCAGTTCTATTGTCTCTAGTTTTGCATAATTATATTGTGTGATGTTGTATGAGTTGTTTTAGTGAGCTTTGATACACTAGTGATTCATTGGTGTGTGAGTGAGTGGTCAGGCCGTGCAGTCCATTGTGTGTGTATAGTACAGTTATTTATGTTGAATGAAATATTTCATTGCTGTTAAAAAAAAGTAATAATCCATTGCAAATTAGCAATTATATGTTATTTTTTGTTTTTAAATCTTATATTAAAATTGAAATTAAATTATATTTTGATGTATATTTAAAATTAAACTTATTTTACTAAAATTGTCAAATTTGGATATTATTTTTACTAAAATAAACAGTTGAGATTTAATGAGTAATTTTCTAAATAAATAAGTAAGATTATCTAATAAATTTTGTTTAAGTTAGTATTTCATTTATATTATTAATAAATGTTAAAATAAAAACAAAACATTACTATATCAAACCTTAAACTTTTTTTTATAACCTTACTATATTAAAACTCATATTTATATTTTATTTTAGTTTAAACCTTAAACTTTTTTAAATGGTTAACTAAAGTTTTATTAAAAATAATTTAAACCCCAAAGTTACACTTATTTTTAGTTTAAAACTTAATTTTCTTTCAAATGGTATGTTTAACTCCTTAAAATTTTATTGAAAAATTGTTTAATCCCTAATTAAGTTTTGTTTAGTTTTAAATTTACCTTTTTGACTTAATAATACATGTTAATTTACCCAAACACCCTCTTTCCATCCATCCTATACATGTTTACACAAATACTCCCTTATTTTCCCCCTTTTTTCTCTAAAAATCTTAAACCCACGTAATAGTGTAATACTATGTTGTTAATTAAAAGCAAGACAACATATAGATAAAGTTTAGAGATAGATAACTAATAATCTCTGAAATATGATTTACGATCGGTGTAGATATAAATGGTATTTATAGGAGAAAATTTTCATAACAAAAAAATAATAATATAAATATACATTGGACTATTGGAAAATTATAATATAAGTTTTATCTTTGATTGCCACACTAATTAATCGGCATAGGAACATGGAGAGCCCTAGACCAACTTTCTTGACTAAGGAGGTGTTTGTTGAAGTTTTTTCTTAGGGTTAAGCTTATGAACTTATAAACTTATAAGCTTTTGAGGAAAAAAAGTGTTTGGATGAGTTAGAAAGGTATTTGACTTAGCTTATTAATAAAAATTACCAAAAAGGACATCACATCCTTACATTATTTGTGTGTTAAAGAGGGTGTCAAAGATGGGTAAATGATGAATGTGTTAAAATAAGCTCTCACTCTCTAAAAAAGCTAAGTCAAAATGTTTATGAAAAGGGGTAAGCTAATAAGCCTATCCTAATACATAAAATTTAATAAACCACAAAATAAGCTAGACAGCTAATAAACTAAAAAAAGAAGCTAAAACTAACACCTTCTAACTTTTTTCTCATACTTATCATAAGATAATATATGTGGAGTTCATGAATTCTCTTTTCTCACCTCACTATTAATTTTGACACTTATATTAATCTTGTAAGTATAAGATTAAGTAGCAAATAAGGTTTGAGAATATATCACCTCTTCATGTAATCATTATCGCCCACTTCAGAACTCCAACTCATTTGCCACGATCCCGCCGTGTCCCACACTCCCACGGTCCCATCGCGACCATTCATTAGATATATAATATGCATTTCTTTTTATTATTTTCTGTATTTTGCGGATCGAGAGGATACGAAACTAATTAACCAGCAGTGAATTTGTATATGAAAAGTGATATTGGAAATATTGGTGGGTTATAATTAGCGAATAGAAAATATCATAAATTTGTGTTACAATTTTTTTTAAGGTAATAGTTAAGAACACGTACTAATATATATACTTGCACAAGATGGTATAAAAGCACAGCTGTAAAATTAATAAACCATTAATAATTTATTAATTTATTTGGGAGTGGTTATGATTAATCTACTAAAGTTGTTTATCAGTTATGTATTATTTCGTGTAGTAATTATTATTTTTCTTTTTTTAAAAATGATATTAAATATATGCAGGTACATAATGTATGCGTTATTGCGTATGAAAAAGAGGTTAGAAAGGAGTTATATATTACAAACATTTAACATTAAACGACATACTTTTTTTTTTCATAAAAGTTTAATAATAAATAATTTAATGAGGCCTTCTAATTAAGCACATGAAGTTGTTTACAAGCGGTAGCGGAGGGAGAGGGAGTAGGGATTGTTACTATTATAATGAAATTAAGGATCACAAGGTCGAATATGGTTGTCGTTCATTTTACTCTTATCTTAGAATGTTTTTTTTTCTCTAGATTCGACAATGAAGTAGGGGCGTTAAAAATACCAAATTTGACTAACACGATCTGACGAGAACCTGAATTAGTTTACTCGGCCGGGGTTGGGTTTATTAATTAGGGTCTAAATCATATAATTGGGTTGACCCGACAAACCTTAAGTATATAATGTCAATTGTCGAGTTGATTTTCAAGTTTCTATTTGGCGGATTAAGCACTTCTATTTGGCCTTAAGCTAATATCTAAGGTTGTACATTGTTATTTAACAATCCGAATTCGATTTTTTAGTTTAATTTGGTTTTTGCTTTTGTTTCGTTAGTTTTAAAATTTGTAAGACTCGCTTTAATTTGACAATGGTGTGAAAAATAGGGGTGTTCATGTCGCAAGGTGGGTCAGATAGTGGGATTTTTGCAAACTATCACTATGGGGTGAGTATCTAGAGTTAGAAATCGAAACCAGACTGCAAACAGCAAGTACCCGAAGGGATGCGAGTATCCACGTTCGGGTCATGGTTACCGTAAAATTGAGTTGTTCTCCATTTTTATTGTTTTCAGCAAGTTTAGGTTCATAACAAAATAATAAACAATGTTAAAAATAAGTCAACGGTAATTAATAAAGTACTTACATAAATCGACCAGATCTTCAATGAGAGCATCGTAAAACAAAACAAAAAACGATAGGATTGAAATTGACACTGGTGATCGATTTTAGTGTCTTCATATTCAACGCTTGATCGTTACAGGCTTGCAAACTCTCGATGTCGAAGCTCAAAAAAAGAATTTATATGTTATATATATGAGTTAAGATCAATTAAGAACACTCTTAAAATGAGAACAGGGAGAACACTTTTGGACCTTTGATTTCATTGATCGGATGATTCAAAAATTGTCATAATTCATTTAGGCATTGATTTCATTGATCAAATGATTTAAAAATGTCACGTTTTATGATAATATGTTCGACTATAATTCTGATGCATACAAAAGTGTTATTTGATGCATCAATGCATACAAAATTTTAAATTGTTAATAATATACAAATAATTTTGATTTTAAGATTTAGGATTTAAAGTTAACTTTTGGGTAGCTATGGGTGAACATGAACGTAAAAGACAAATACTAAATTACAAATTTACCCGTGTTCTCACTGTCGTGCATCTTAAAAGGGTTCTCCCTTGATCCTCACCCTTATATATATATATATATATATATATATATATATATATATATATATATATATATATATATATAGAGAGAGAGAGAGAGAGAGAGAGAGAGAAGTTCATACGAGAACCGTTGTTAGCGCGAGAACCGCGAAAACCAATCTGAGCCGTTCAATTCCCCCTACTTCAACTTCATTGCCCACTCATGAATTCCTCACATGCACCCTGTCACACTCTATCCCTCCACGCTCTCCTTCCATGATCATCACATATCCAAGGAAATGCTGAGATTTGTTCTCGCACTAACAACGGTTCTCGAATGAACCATCCACTATATATATATATATATATATATATATATATATATATATATATATATATATGAAGAAGTTTATTTGAGAACCATTGTTAGCTAGTGCAAGAACTGAGGGAACCAATCTCAACCATTCCTTGGATATTGGAAGTTCATGGATGTAAAGCATGGAGGGATAAAGTGTGGCAAGATGCTGTATATATATATATATATATATATATATATAGCGAAAAGTTAATGCAAGAACAGTTGTTAGCACGAGAACCGCGAGACACAATCTGAGCTGTTCAATTCCCACTCCTTCAATGTCATTGCTCACCCTACCACACTCTATCCCTCCACGCTCTCTATTTATGAAACTTCCCATATCCAAGGAACGGTTAAGATTGGTTCTCGCGGTTCTCGCACTAACAATGGTTCTCGAATGAACCCTCCCCTATATATATATATATAGGGAAAGGTTCAAATGAGAATGGGAGACTAAATCTCAGCCGTTCATTTTCTAAGTGGAATTCATGGATGGAGAGCGTGAGGGAATAGAGTGTGGCAGTGTGCATGTGAGGAATTAATGTGTGGGCAATGACATTGAAAGTGGGGGAATTAGACGGCTAGGATTGAGTCTCCAATTCTCATTTAATTTATGTTTCTCATTTGAACCTCCTACTATATATATATATATATATATATATATATATATATATATATATATATATATATATATATATATATATATAGGGGAGGGTTCCATCGAGAACCAAAAAAAATGAGAAAACTGCGAGAACCGATCTAAATCGTCCATCTTAGCTTCTTTCTTACCCCCATTTTTTTAAAACTAAAATATCTACCAAACGCCAAGATTTTAAATGATGAAAATTATACCAAATTAACGACAAAAATATGCTCTTTAATATGACATCCATATTGCTATATTTTTTTCAACAAAAAAAATTCGTTTTTGCCGGGTTATTTTTCTAGCACTATTAGGTATGTTACACATGTGCATAAGTAATTACACATAAACTTTCAAGTAACTCTTGTACTCCTATAATATATATATTACACAAAGAAAAAGACATACTACTGCAAAGGATTAATAAACTAGAACAGTACTCAAATGCTAGTTCGATAACAATGTAGTCAATCTAATAGGTGAAAGCACATGGATTTCCAAAATAAGTACGCACACACACAACAATAGAAAAAGAAACAGAAGAAATACCAACTTAATAGAAGCAAGAGATTTGTTAGCGTATAATATAAGCCTAAAATGTGTGTAAGATAAGGTATGTATACATATATGTAACATACTTTATAGTATTGATTACATATATGTTAGTACTGATGCATATATGTAACATACCTTATAGTGGTAGAAAAAAAAAACCCGGCAAAAACGAATTTTTTTTTTGTTAAAAAAAATATAGCAATATGGATGTCATATTAATTAAAGAGCATATTTTTGTCGTTTTTTTGTATAACTTTCATAATTTAATATCTTGGCGTTTGGTAGATATTATAGTTTTAAAAAAATGGGGGTAATTAATTAAAAAGAAAGAAGCTAAGATGGACGGTTTAGATCGGTTCTCGTAGTTCTCGCATTTTTTTTTGTTCTAGATGTAACTTCCCTCTATATATATATATATATATATATAGACAAAGGATCAAATAGAAACGTTCGCACCGTGCGAACACCTGTAAAACACTTCAAGAATAAACCATTGCATCTAGATGCAGCAAAATTACAGAAAGGAGATCTGATACGAACAGCTCACCAACGATGCGAATGACCACTCCGCCTCACCTTTATCTCACCTTCACCCCGGTCTTAACCGCCTCATCGCCACTATAATCCTTATCGCCTCTCCCTAGCGTAGCTGGCCACCGAGGAGATTCATCTTCCTCTTTTCTCCTTCGAAGGCGATTGCCGCCTCTGCTCTCACCATTATTCCACAGCCTTTGTAACAAAAAGAAGACATTTGAAGTTGAAGAAGAAGAATTAGGGAAAATGATATATGCTTCAAGGAAATTGTAAAGATCTCTATTGTTGGTCATTTAACTTTCAATCATCAATTATATGTGTTCTCTGCATCATCGAAACAGATCTGCACACAAGTTTGATTTTCCTCTGTCGCTGATTTTTGCCCCAATTAATTTTGCTGCATCTAGATGCAGTAGTTTGTTTTTGTGTATCTCAGTCGTTCGCATCGTTCGCAATATGGAAGCCGTTCGCATTGGATCCCCACCCTATATATATATAGGGAGAGGATATTCTAAAAAATTAGTTACGCTACAAAATGTAAGGAGAAACGTGAACCACACAATTTATATTAAAAGTCAACAAAGGGGACCCACAACTAAAATCCCATAACTGCCAACCAAGGGCAAAAAAGGAATGAAAAAAAACAGTCCCCTAATAGAAAAAACAGCAAATGCATCGCCCCTTTCTTCTAGTATAATTTGTTCCACCTTCGTTCCCCTGTGTTTGCCAAGATTCAAACAAAAGATGCACGTTGTCTTTACAAGATGTACAAAAACACATCATCTATTCATCATTACCAGATGCACAAAAATACCAAATAAATTCACAATAAACTTGATTGATACCAAGAATCAACAAGAATGCACAAAAGTAACCAATAAAACCGTTGATGAATACCAAGAATCAACAAGAAACTTGATGTACAATCACCTACAGAGTTGAATCAGTCTTCAATCACCTCAAAAAGAAAAAGAAACGATGCACAGAGATTGAAAGCACAGAAATGGCAGTGACCCGAAGCCCTAATTTGTGGTGGCGGCGGCGAACAGAGGCGACAGCGGCGAAACCCTAATCTGTGGCGGCGAAACCCTAATCTTTGGCTGGGAATAGCGGCGGAGATCGTGAACAACGACGTGAGCGGCAGGAAGAAAAGCGGTGGTGAACATCGACGGGAAAGGAAGCGGCTACGATCAGTAAAGGAAGAAGGTTACCGACGGCGGCGCAACACCGGAGGAGGTCCAGGGAACCAAGCTTACGGATGTGTACGGCGGTGGTGGAAACGGAGAGGGGAAAGGGTTACGGTTCTGTGCGGCGGTGGTGGAAACGGGAGAGGAGAAGAGGGTTACAGATATGTGTAGAGGTGGGAACGATCTGATGATGTAAAAAGGTTAGGGAAACGTGGGTGGGGAGATAAAAGAATACGCATATTTTTAGGAAAACAAATTATTTTCCAAAACTACCCTTTTAACAAAAAGGACACGTGTCAGGCTCATATTTCTCCCTACATTTTTTATCTTAACTTTCTTTTTATTTGAACTCGATTATATATATATATATATATATATATATATATATATATATATATAGGGTAAGGATACACATAGAACCCTTCTTAAACATAGAACCCTTAGAACCACCTTAGAGGTTGACACGTGTCCTCCCCCTCCCTTCCAACAAACTTTAAAAAAAAACCACCTCAATCTTTAAATGATCATAACTCATTCGTTTTTAAGAATTTTAACAAAAAAAGTATATCGTTAGATTCAGTTTTTCGTCCTCTTTCAAACAAGATCAGGCTTGATATATTTCTGAAACTTTATTTTTTTTTAAAATGCAAATTTTTCAAAATTTTCATTTTCACCTGGGTTTCATTTGAAAATGCAAAAATGCAAAAACCGAAAATGCAAAAATCGAATATGCAAGTTATGCATATGCTTCCAAAAATGCAAATTTTGAAACCAATACTGAAAATGCAAACAAGAACTAACTGAAAATGCAACCCAAAATGTAAAACAAAATTTGCATTTTCATAAAAAAATTTGAAAAATATGGCAAGAGTGGTCTTGATTGAAAGATGATTAAAAAACTAAAATATTGATATAATTTTTTTTTTAAATTCACAAAACTTAAAAAGTTATGACAATTTAAAGTTTTGAGGGGTATTTTTTTATTAAAAACGTGGGTTTATTGGGAGATAATTACAATTATGCCATCCTTAATCTCAACCATTGATTTTGATGATCCAATGGTCCAGATTGGTTCTATGGTTCTATGTTTAAATAATGGTTCTATATTGATCCATTTTATATATATATATATATATATATATATATATATATATATAAACCTGGTGGACCGAATGGTTTAACCTGTTAACCGATAACTCGTTCACTATATCGGGTAAACTAATTAATTAAAAGCATAAGTTTTAAAACATTGGTTGTACTTGAACGTAAGTAGTTGGAAAAGAAAATATGATAATTAAAGAGTACGCGATGGTTCCAGATAATGTTAATTTTGTAATCTCTCCAAAAGAAGAAGAACAAGCAAGCATCATGCAACAACCATAAATAAGAAACAGATCCCTGGATTTTATGAGGGGACCATATATATACTTTGTTAGAAAGGAAAAAAGCATCTTCACCAAACTGCAATGCATGCATATATGTATGATTCAATTCTCTCTCTCTCATATGTATGTATATCAGTATATATATGCATAAAAGACTTTGGGGGATTGTCTGCCAGCTAGCCTGCAACCAATTGGTGGCAACCACGGTTTTACACGGTAAAATCTTAAAAGACATGACATTAGATTAAGTAAGATATTGGAACCGTAATCTTCAAAGATACATCAACCCCTTCTTTCCCACCATGCATTGCATGCATCGTCCTTGTTTTTAATTTCAGTTTGACATCTCTCTCTCTCTCTCTCTCTCTCTCTCTCTCTCACACACACACACACACACACACTCACACACACACACACACACACACACACATATATATATATATATATATATATATAGCGGACGGTTCAAACGAGAATCGTTTTTGGTACAAGAACTGCGAAAATCAATTACAGCTATTGATCAAATAGATGGAGTGAGATTAAAGAATTGTTAATAGATAACATTAAATTAATCAAACTTATTCTTAATTAGTTAAAGATAATTTGGACATTTTACATTACCCCATATGTTTTAAACTAACATATACGTCAAACGGAAAAGTGTTAAATTACAAAAATTGTACCAAATTAACGAGAAAATTATGCTCTTTAATTTAAGACTAGTCTTGATATATTTTTCCAAAAAAATAAATTGTGTTTGCTGGTTTTTTATTATGTACCACTCGACGTGTGCACTAGTGCGAAATTTGCACATATGCATATGCACATATTCACCTAGTTTTTCATCACAAATGTAGATATGCACATGTGCAAAATTTGCACTAATGCACATGTCGAGGTGTAATGAAAATAAAACCCAGGAAACGTGACTACTTGTTCCAAAATAAATATAGGAAAGTCAGTCTTAAATTAAAGAGCATAATTTTGTTGTTAATTTGGTATATTTTTCGTCATCTAACACTTTTTCGTTTGATGGATATATTAGTTTTGAAAATGTGGCGGAAATATAAAAATGTCCATACTACTCTTTCCTATTTAAATTAAATAGAAAAGACAGGAATTTAAAAGATTGGCCAAAAATAGTTCTCGCAGTTCTCGTACGAAAAACAGTTCTCGTTTGAACCACTCCACACACACACACACACACACACACACACACACACACACACACACACACACACACACACACACATATATATATATATATATATATAGGAAAAAGTTCATGCGAGAACCATTCTTAGTGCGAGAACCACGAGAACCAATCTGAGCCGTCCAAATCCCCCTCTTTCAATGTCATTGCCCACCCATGAATTCCTCACATGCACCCTGTCACACTCTATCCCTCCACGCTCACTATCCATGAAACTTCCCATATCAAAGGAACGGCCGAGATTGGTTCTCGCGGTTCTCGCACTAACAACGGTTCTCGAATGAACTCTCCCTATATGTATATATATATATATATGTGTGTGTGTGTGTGTGTGTGTGTGTGAGGGTTCTTTTGAGAACCGTTTTTAGTGGGAGTACCGTGAGAACCAGTCTTAGCCATTCATTGGATATGAGAAGTTCATGGATGGAGAGCATGGAGGGATAGACTGTGGAAGAGTGCATGTAAGGAATTCATGAGTAGGCAAATGACATTGAAGAAGGGAAAATTGGACGGTTTAGATTGGTTCTCACGGTTCTCGCACTAAAAATGGTTTTCAAATGAATATATATATATATATATATATATATATATATATATATATATATATATATATATATATATATATATATATATATATAGTGGGAGGTTCAAATAAAATCCTTAACCTAAATGAGAATGGGAGACTAAATCTCATCCGTCCAATTTCCCAGCCTTAAATGTTATTGTCACCCATTATTCATCGCATGCACCATGCCACACTTTATCCTTCACGCTCTCCATCTATTAATTCTACTTAGAAAATAGACGGCTGAGATTGAATCTCATATTCTCATTTAATTTGTCATCCTCATTTGAACCTTCCAATATATATATATATATATATATATATATATATATATATATATATATATATATATATATATATATATATATATATATATATATATATATATATATATATAGGGTGTGGTTAAACAAAGAACCTTCTTTAAACATAGAACCTAAAGAACCTCCCTGGTGATGACACGTGGCACATTGTTTAAGAGTAAAAAAGGAAGAAAAAAAATCTTGTTGCCTTCCAGCATCCCCCACCCCCAAATTTAAAAAAAACCCCCAATTACTTTAAATGATCATAACTCGTTCGTTTTTAAGAATTTTAACAAAAAAATTATACCGTTAGATTCAGTTTTTAGTCATCTTTCAAACAAGACCGGGCTTGATATATTTCAGAAACTTTTTTTTTTTTTAAATTCAAATTTTGCATTTTGAGCTGGGTTCGTTCAAACCCAAAATGCAAAATCTGTATTTTGCATTTTGAGTTGGGTTCATTCAAGCCCAAAATGCAAAATTCCTAGATGCTTGGTTCATTCAAACGTAAATGCAAAATCCGTAGTTTGCATTTTGAGCTGTGTTCAATCAAACGTAAATGCAAAATACAAAAAACGAAAACGTACATGCTGTCCAAATGCAAACAAAATTTTCATGTTAAAAAAAATTTAGAAAAATATAGGAAGAGGGATCTTGTTTGAAAGAGGATTAAAAAACTAGAAGATTGGTATAATTTTTTTATTCAAATTCACAAAACTTAAAAAGTTATGACAATTTAAAGTTTTTAGGGTTTTTTTTTTTTAAAATCGAGGTTGTTGGGGGAGGGGGATTTTTCATGTTTACCCTTTTCTTCCTAAACTAATACATGATAATTACAGTTTTGCCATCGGTCAATCTCATCCATTGATTTTGATGATTCAATGATCTAGATTGGTTCTTTAGGTTCTTTATTTAACACATGGTTCTTTATTGATCCATTATATATATATATATATATATATATATATATATATATATATATATATATATATATATATATATATATATATATATATATATATATATATATATATATATATATATATATATATATATATATGTGTGTGTGTGTGTGTGTGTGTGTGTGTGTGTGTGTGTGTGTGTGTGTGTTGGAGGAGGTTTCAAATGAGAACTATTTTTCATAAGATAATCGTGAGAACTAATCTTACCTCTTAATTAAAATTAACCAATGACTAAGAAATTTTTCTCAATAATGCTTCATTAATGACTTATAACTGCTTCGTTAACGGCTTATTAATGGTTCATTAATGGGGGATATTCTGGGAAAATCAAGTCTCGTAAATTAGTGATGGCTCACCCGGACGTAATTCTCAGCTGAATGAATATATAAATGACCAGAACCACTAAACCAACCTTATATACATAACATATAGCATTCTTTAAATTTGGATAATTAATAGTTAAGATTACGAATACATATACGATTAACCTAATCTGCATATTCCGACGTAATTCTTTAAATTTGGATAATCATATTTCTCTTAGTTTTTTTTCTATCGTTCCTTGATTTTCTCAACCTCTCAATGATTTGTTTATATTTTTATTTTGCATGATTTTCTTTCATCTTCTAAAAGACATGTGTCATTCTCTTTTTATTTCTTATACTTTTTATCATATGCTTTTTCAATACGATCCAAACCTTACACACACACACACACACACACACACACACATATATATATATATATATATATATATATATATATATATATATGAGAGGGTTCATTCGAGAACCGTTAATAGTGCGAGAACCAATCCCAGTCATTTTTTGGATATGAGATTGGTAGTCAACTTGATTTAGACTCATTCACACGATTAACCCCTGAATTTTGTTTGTCTTGTTTTGGGTCGGGTTAATGGGATCCTGGCTTTATGACAACTCTAGTTGGAATTGTTTGAGAAGATGCATAAATAATTGTACTACTTAAAATTAAAAGATTGCGACTTTTAAGAGATAAAGTGTTTTGAATACATTATATATTAGTTTCCATAATTTTCTAGTACGTGTGTTGTAACTTTCCGTAATTCATTTTAGTTGTGATTGTTTTTAAAATATGCATAAATATTTGTACTACTTCAATTTAAGAGATTAATAATTTAAAAAATAAAATGTTAAATGCATTATATGTTAGTATAAATTAAAGCAATAAGTGTTAAGATCGTCTCATATTTGGGTCAAATATAGGGTCCACTCCCATGTTTATAAAAGAAAATAATAGATCATGTTTAACCAAATATGAGAGGATCTTCATCCAAGCAATAATTACCATAAATTAATTAAGATAATTAATGATATAATTAAATATTATTACTCTAAATGTTTGTATCATGTAACAATATATTTTACTCATAAAAAATGAAGTTCAAATGATTTTGCCACTATGCAAATCTTTGAGTATCTCTTTCTCTTTCTGTTTTCTTTTGATTCTTCCGTGGATTTAGACATACAAAACCAATACAAGCAACCCCATGCCCATACGGCCATACCAAACTTACATCAAAGTAGCAAAAAGTTGTTATTTCATTCAAAAAGTTTCTATTATATGGTCTCATTTGGGACATATTCTATAAATTATTTTATCTTTTCCAAATATTTCTTTATTTACATTATTTAACTAGTAAAGTAACCACTCGTAAAACAATGTTACAAATTAGTTATTCATATATTTTTATTTAACGAATCAACTTTATTAGTGAAATAATCATGTCTTTTAATTTACGCTAACATGTAACCGGGTATTAAAATTTTAATACTATAAGGATTTGTTGGAAAGCAACACTATAAAAGAGGAAACTAGCTAGCTTTATTTGCAAAGACAAGAAAATTAATTGCATTTTGTTTTTATAAACAAAAAGTTTAAATAGGATAGTAACGTACTGTAATCAACCATGCATATTCATCAAGCACATTGCTTATAATAGGTCTTATCCTCTTCATGTAATTTTTACTTACCCAAATTTGGTTTATAAATATATGGAATGTGAAGAAAATAGCAAGTGATTTTGGGTAATAAAAAAACACTATGTTGGTTCATTTATAAGTCATGATTAATTAATGCACAAGTGATTGTTTTGGATGGAAGCTTTCTTTTTATTTTTATTAGTTGCCTCTTTTAATTAGCCTACTACAAGAAAACAAAATAATTACTTTTTAAAGGTTTATATAATTTATTACTTTTTTTTTAAGGTTTATATTGTTAATAAAAATGACATCAATTCGTTGTTTTTATATAAATTTTCATGTTAATATATGTTATTAGTGCTATATATATATATATACACACACATAAAAGTATTTTATTCTAATGATTATAAGCTATAAAGAAATGTTCTTATAATAAAGAAATGTGTGTGTGTGAAATTAAGTTAAATGTTATTAACTTGTTTGCATTACTTTGCCAGCCCATAGAAAGCCCTACCCACCCCTCCCCCCCCCCCCCCCTGTTTTTTTTCCTGTATGGCCCAACCAGCCCAAGGCAGCAATAACCCGACAACAACTTTTTTATATTTATATATGTGGCACATTGCACAAGGCAACTAACCCTAAATATAATGTTCTAAATAATGTGATCAGGTATGAAGTGACAGAAAGGTTAAGTCTTAAGTCTTGGAAGCTATAGCGAGGTCACGATGTTTCACAATATGCGATTTAAGACGGTAATTTTGTATATAAATTCTAATTACATATATAAAAGGGTTTAGTTTATAAAAGTGTATCCAACTATACACTTTTTGCTATTACATGTACTGAACTTTCAAGCTTACCATTTGATGTACTGTAGTTTTTTAAACATACTATTTTATGTACCAAACCTGCTATATCAAGTTCCAAGTTGATGTGACACATGTTTTGCTTATATAGATGATGACTTGACACATGACTTGTATTTTCATGATTTAAACTAGAAAAAAAATAATTATTTATTAATATACTAATAATAATAATATCTGAAATTTTCATCTTCATCATTGTGTTCATATTCCCATCATCTTCATCGACTGTGTTCCTGATTTATGACCACATGTTTTGTGTTTCTTCATCTCCCATGTTTTGTGTTTCTTCAACAACTGTGTTCCGGATTTGCTTCATCTTAGTACACGCGATTTGGTTCCTAACCACATGGGATTTGGTTCCTGCTTTTGCGAGATTTGAGGGTTTCTTCATCTTATTCTAGGGTTAAAGATATGGTAAGTTTGTGTTACTTCATTTAGGTTTTTTTCTTCGAGGGTTCCATCTCTGTTCATCTTCATGGCTTACGAAGGGTTTTTGTTCCCCGAATCTGAACTTAGGGTTTTCTTCATATGCGATTGGGTTTTTATTTTCATGTGGTTTTCAAATCTGAACTTAGGGTTAGTTTTAGGTTTACGAATCTGAACAGATTTTGACTTTAGGGTTCATGATTCTTGGTTTTCGCTTTGGTTTTTGCTTCACATCTGAGTTCGATAAGGGGTCTTAATTCAAAATAATAGATTATGGTTCTTGTTCTTGCTTTCTACATCATCTCCAAACAATTGAATTAGGGATTTTTGTTCAGATCTGGGTTCTTCGTTTAAGGGTCCGATTTAGAGCTTTCTTCTTCAATTATGTTCCGGATTTCATCTCCGTCGTTGATTTCATCTCCATGTATTGAATCTTAGCATATTCATATTCAGTCTTTGTTGAATATGAGTTCTTGAATCTGAGTTTTATGTTCTTAATTGTTGAAGATGAGTTCTTGAACCTTAGCATATTCATATTCAGATATGATGTGGGTATGAATTTAATGATGTGGTAATAAAAATAAACAAAAAATAAGAGAATTACTTACAACTTGTTGAATAGGTAAAAAAGAAATAGAAATTTAAAATTTTAAAAGTTCAATACATCAAACGGTAAGTTTGAAAGTGCAGTATATACAATAGAAAAATGTGTATACTTTGATACACTTTTATGAACTAAACCTATATAAAATTATACAAACAAATACTCAAAACACATGATTATTTATAACGTAGTTTATCAATCCTTTTATTTGTTTTTTGGTATAACCAACCATCCTTATAACTGAACAACTATATATATTCGGCTTACATGACTCAATACCTCTAACATGCCTAAAAATATGGCTTATAACAAGTAAATGCGTGTTAAGTAGAACCTTAGCGTGGCAAGCTTTACTTACAAGCCATGGACCATTTCGTGGCGGCATGGTCAAACCTCATGCCATGACAAAGCCAAAACAAGCTTTTTAGAACAATGCCTAAATTACAATGTTAGTCATTTATGTTTACCTTAATTAACTAGTTTTGTTTTTTAATTTAAAAAATACATTAATACATATTTTATTAAAATTTAACACAGACTGTTCTTTGCCCATTCAATTTCACAAATAAGTTGTTAATCTAACTTTTTTATAGCACTTGTAAACTCATACATTTTTTTAGTTTTTACTAATTAAGTGTGATTTTATATAATGTTTCGTATAAATGTAAGTTATTGTGTGGTTGATATGATTTCGTCAGGCAATTATGTATGGTTTGATATAATAGTTTTACAAAGTAGTAGGCTGTGGTTGGTTTTTATTTTGTGGAACAATTATGTTTGACATAATATATATTTAGTATATAGTTTTAAAATTATAAATAATAGTCCGATTTGTTTAATTATTATTGCCTGATTATGGTTCATTAAATTACTTTATAGAACATATACTTTAAAAAATATATTTGAATGGAGCTCTATAAAAGAGCCTAAAATTGGATTTGGGTCTAGAATGGTTTTGTACTTGGCTGTTTAACGACATACAATTTCTATCACTAATACGGAAAACACATCGAGACTCGATTACGCAGAAACCTTAATTGGTCATGATTTTATAGAGGTTTGAAAGGGGGACACTACAAGAAAACAGGGTTTTAGTGACGACGGGCGTCATCACTAATGCCCTCAAATGTCGTCACAAAAGGGTGGAATGCTTTTTTAGTGAAAGGGTGGAAATTCAAGCCCGGATGGTACATAAGAGAGTCTTTTAAACCCGGTTTTCTGCCAAAAAAGGAGGGGAATGCTTTTTTCTTTTTTAATTGAAAATGAAAATAAATTCATTTTTATTATAAGAATAGCAATGCATATTATATATATATATATACAATTACAAGGAAAAATAATATTGTTTTAAATAAAAGTAGTGAGCCGCAAGATTTAACAAAATGTGTAGTTGGTGTGTTGGATAAGAAAGTCTTCGTGGGGCACTTCACCAAAGTTAGAGCCTTCCAAATTTCTTTCTTTTTGCTTTTACTATTTAATTTGATTTGATTTTATAAAAATAAACATATGTAAATCTTTAATTGCTAAGCATTTATTATAACCTGACCTTGAGATCCGCCTATGACTATCGGTAATTATTTATGAGGTTTAATAACACGTGATAAGTGAAAGAGTCTATATTTTAATCACATACTAAAAGAAATCTTAACATTGTTATGTTTTAAAAACAAATACTCAAAATGTTTTACGATTTTTCTACAATTTTTCTATTAATTAGTTGTATACGTATTAGTTAAATGGGTTTAGTTCTTAAAAGTACACCGAAGTTGTCACTTTTTGCTATTTTGTATACCCAGCTTTCAAAACTACCATTTAATACACTGAACTCTTAAAAACTACTATTAAGTATACCCGATTACCTGCTCAGCAGGTAAACCGGTAATTTATTTTATTTTTACTTTTTTTTATACCGCCTCATCTTGCCACCTCATCAAATTTTGCCACATCATACAATTAAGAACACCTTCATCTTCTTCATCTTCAACATTCAATGTTTTCTTCATCAAGAGCATCTTCATAACACGATGGTGTTCAAAACTTTGATATGGTAAATGGTGTTCAAGAATAAAAAAACCCATATGGAAAATCTAAAATATTTATCTGAAAAATCCAAGAACATATGAAGATTTCAAAACAGAATGAAGATGAAGATGAAGCTTTAACAAATTTATTAACTAGAACCAACATCATGAAGATGAAGATTTCAAACATCTTCTGGACTTCATCGATCCAGGTTTGTTAACAAAAGATCAAACATATAACGAAACATAATCTTGAACATAATCAAAACATTTTTCAAAACAAGGACGCAAACACAGTCGATTGGGGTACATCTTCATATCCACAAACTCTGAAAACGAAAACAAAACCTAAAAAAGAAACCTAAAACCAGAACCTTCAATCAGATCTGGATTTCACAAAATCGAGAACAAATCAATCAGATTAAACTTACCTTGAAGTAGCCCACTGTTTGCTACATTCGAAACCCGGATCTGTTACATTCGAAACCCAGATCTGTCGCTTTCTTGAAGTAGCCCACTGTTCTTGAAGTCACGTTCGACACCTGGATGAAATCGATGGTGATGAACCCTAAGATCTGTCGAAACCCAGAAAATAGACGATTAAAGACCCTAACCGATTAAGATGAAGCAAGATGAAGATGGCGATTAAAGCCCACTGTTCTTGAAGGCTTGAAATCGTTG
This sequence comes from Pulicaria dysenterica, assembly GCA_947179395.2. Classification (NCBI taxonomy): domain Eukaryota; kingdom Viridiplantae; phylum Streptophyta; class Magnoliopsida; order Asterales; family Asteraceae; genus Pulicaria; species Pulicaria dysenterica. The sequence continues at coordinate 70,931,377 of OX359292.1, read as the reverse complement.
AAGATCTGCGAGTCCCTCGAAAAAACCCTAGGCGATGGTGGTTGTGGGTAACGGATCGATGAAGTAGAAGGTGGGGTCGATGAAGATGAAGGAATAACAAACCTGATGGTGGTCGATGAAGATGAAGTCCAAAAGACGATTATTATTATTATTATTATTAATTAATAATTATTATTTTATTTATTTTATTTTCAATTATTTTTAAATAAAGATCTTACATGTCAGCTCCAAATCAGATGCCACCTCAGTAAAACCTACGCCACGTCATCGTTACCTGCTTAGCAGGTAACCCAATACACAAAATGGTTGTTTTACGAACTTTGATACACTAAATGGGAGTTTTTAAAGATGGGTATACACAATAACAAAATGTGACAACTTCGGTATACTTTTAAGAACTAAACCCTAGTTAAATATGCTTTTTAGTTTATTGTAATTTTGAAAGTGGTATTTAAATAATAAATAAGAATTAAACTTGGCGTTAATATAAATCTTAGTTTGAAAACGAAAAGTCCAATTCTTATTATTATTGCTCGCATAAACCATATAATTATTGACATTAATTTCATTGTAGGTATAAATTTTATATTTGTTAAACACATAACAAATAATGGTTGACCGTAAGATGAAAGAACTTCACTCCAATAATAAAATTTGAAAATCTATAAACCCGCGCGTTTGCGCGGGCAATTAATTACTAGTTCACTCTATATACAAAAGTAAATTAATTAAGACAAATGAAAACACAATAAATAAAGCCTTTTTTAATAGCATAATAAATAAAAACTTGAAAAGGTATATTAACAATATAAATAAAATAAAATAAAATGTTATCACTAGCTTAATCCCTTTCTACTTCTTTTATATATGTGCAGTATGCAGGAATACTATATATATACAGTTGAACACAAAAAGATCTGAAAACACTATAATAAACCACAATATGTTGGGATAATCTTCAACAACAGATTAATTACTTTTTTGTGCATAATTAGAATTCATATGACAAGAAAATAGTACAAATACATAGTAGGTTATTTGCATCCAAATAAAACAAAATTTCCCCTAATTTTGGTTTTATATATTAGGATTCCATTTAGATTGACATGTCATTTTGTGTTTTAATAATTGAATTATTTTCTTTACACATGTAACCTTTTCACTTTCCCCTACATAAATTTTACACGTCATTTTAACTATCTGATCATTTTGAGAATCAGTTACGTTCATATGAGATTGAGAGTATAAAAATCGGTTTTTATTGATCTAGAAAGTTAGGTTTATATCCAGACTATGATAATTTAAAAAATAGAGAGTATAAAAATCGATTTTTACAGGTCTAGAAAGTTAGGTTTATATCCGGCCTATGATAATTTAAAAAATCAGTTATGTTCAAATAAAGTTTGAGAGTATACAAACCGGTTTTTACCGGTCTAGAAAGTCAGGTATAAACTCACGGGCAAGATGACGTACAGACCGGTTAGGAACCAGTCTAGAAGGTATTGTCAACCGGTCTAGAAGCTTGGGTTTTAAGACTATTAACCAGGATGGCTTACGGACCGGTTTACAACCGGTCTAGAAGGCTAAGACGCCTAAAACCGGTCTTAAAGATGGCTTATAGACCGGTTTATAACCGCTCTATAAAGTTGCTAATGTCTAGACGGACTTTTAAGACCCAATGCCGAAAAACAGAAAAACCGGTCTTAAAGATAACTTTTTAAAGCCGGTTTCATAAAAATATGGTCTTAAAGCTTGGGTTTAAATAATGATTCATGTAGTAGTGAAGAACACTCAATCTTGCAATAGAGGTTATAAGAGAGTTAATTAAGATGTAAACAGTTACTCGATATTGGTTTTAGAAAAAGAGCTAAAAAAAGTATGTAAGCTAGAATTTTGTAAAATAACTATGGAAAATATGCAAAATATTTCAAATTTTACCGCATATAAAATATAGTTATATATATATATATAATGACACAAAATTAACAGTGTCTATTACCAAGTTATAAGTAAATAATAGTGGTTACATTCCATAGAACAAAACTAGAAAAGCAAAAGAGTCTTGCTATTTATCCAATTAAACTATATTGAGAATATATAATTATAATTATAAAATGGGTAGAAAATTTAGTAAAAACAATGGTAGGAAATTACTGCATGTGTAAACAGTACCAGCTGATAGTTTTTCTTTGCAAAATGGATCCACCATACGTAGCTATAGTTGCAGAACATCGGGCATCTGCATGTTTTAATTTGTAGAATCCAAAAAGAAAGCAAAAAGTGAAGTAGTCAGCATGACCTAGTTTGTGCAAGTTGACCTAGCTAGTTAGGCCAGGTTCTAATCAACACATGATAGTAGATCATGCTGGCAGCTTCACTTTTTCCTTCAATTTGATATGATCACCATGCATGAATGAACAACCTCAATTCCTTAAACCAACTCTCAAAACAGTTTATTTATGTGGATGTAAGATACTATTCATTAATTACCCACAAGGTGCATGTGTTCATCCAGAGGATACAACTCATACAGGAGATTAGGCTTTTTAAGACATCAAATTAAAGGAAAACATGATTTAGGTTTCAAGATTTGAGAAAAAGAAACATGGTTTCAGTTTTCAAGATCTGAAAAAAAGCATGATTAGGGTTCTCAATATTATCTAAAAGAAAGAAACATGACAAGGGTTTTCATGTTTAAAAAAAGAGAAAGAACATATATAGAAGAAGCTAGCAGATAAAAGACATGTATATCAGTATATGTCTAAGTGAAAACACTTTTGGAAATTTATAAAGGCAGGTAGGTATGGTGGGGTGGGGTGGGGTGGGGTGGGGGTGGCCTTTAGCAATGGTTAATGTCTTTGTGATGAAGAATTGAGGAGATAGTAGCATAGTAAGCCTGGAGAGAAAACCCTAAAAGACCCATAAGGTCAAACAGTGAGTTGAAACATGCAGCTTTAGTCATGTGATCAGTTCAGCAGAAGCAGAAGCAGGAACATGAAATTTAAGAAGCTAGGCATGCATTAAAATTGAGGTTCAGGGGATTAGGGTTTCAGAAGTGATAGTATGTCTAGGGCTGCAGCCAAGACTACACTAGCTGATCAGCTTCTTTCATCATTATATTCACACAAGCAATAGTCAAACAAAACCCGATATATATATTTATATTTATATTTAACCAATTTCTTCTTAATATTCCAAAAGATCGATATATTGCTTTAAGAAAAATTCTATTTTCAATCTCTCTATTATTCTCTTTACTAGCTAAATTGTTCGTATATTAAACGGATAATAAAAAATATTTACTATTAAGTAACAAATAAATTTAAAGAGTAATAATAGTACGTATATTAAAACTAAAATCAAATATTTTACAAAACTTTCTTGTAGACAACATTTATTTAATTTAAAGTCGAGTTATCATCATTATTAAAAGATATGTACTTTCAATTCCCGCTTACTTGTCACAGAGATATGCAAAGTTAGATTGTACATGAAAAAAAACATACTTTCTAAAGAAAATACTGATCTTAAACGACATTTTTATTTATTATCTTTGAATAATAAATAAATAAAAATCAGAAACTATCGTATCTAAAACTTTATATATACATCTCTATATATATTATTGTATTTATTTTACATGTTTAAACTCAAATATCCGTACATAGTTAATCAATAAAAAATAAGGTAGTATTTATGATAATATATAAAGTATATAATTACATACTTTATTTTATATATGAGTTATTTTTTTACCCATGTGATGTGGCAGGATTTTTAGGTTAGTAATATAAAAACTAATACTTAAACACAAATATTTAAAATAAAAGCAGGAAAGGATCTACATTTTGAAATATATATATATATATATATATATATATATATATATATATATATATATATATAGTGAGAGGTTTAAATGAGAACCTTAAATTAAATGATAATGAGAGACTCGATCCTAGCCGTCCAATTTCCTCTCTTTCAATATCATTGCCCACTCATGAATTCCTCACATGCACCATGCCACACTCGATTCCTCACGCTTTTCATCCAAGAATTCCACTTACAAAATGAATTCCCTTAAATGAAGAACAGTGAGAACATTTATCCACCAATCATAAAAATAGGCAAAATAGTAATTTTGAATCTCATCCCTCTCTCTCCTAAGAACTTTCCCCATATAACATTTTCTTATCCCATTGATTTTAAGATCAATATATAATTCACAAATATAATTGTATATTAAAAAAAATTATACCATTAAATTTATGTTTAAATTCTCTTTAATTTTATACTAGTTTTGATATGTTTTGATGTGTTTCGATATATACAAATTAGATGCAATCATTAGATGCAGTCCTAATAGATGCAATTGGAGATTTTGGATGCAAAAATAGTAATTTCAATCCATAAAATAATTGCTACTTGCATCCATCAAAATAATACAAATAAGATTCAAATTAACAAAAAAAAACGTATGAAAATAACAATAAATAAGATGCAAGCGTCCATTTTTAAAAAATAAAACAGATGCATAAAAATAGTTTTTTGAATGTGTTTACATAACATTTAAAAAGAAAATTGTAGAAGTCGAACACCTAATACGTTTATCATAACCATACATAAGCAATGATTATTAACTAAAACATCAAGAAATTATCACATAAATACTGACTCTTAATAGGTAAATTAGATTCGAAAACAAACACTAATTTGCATAAGCAATTGAAGATGCATGTAGCCCCAAAAATTTAAACAGAATATTAAATTCTTATCATCCATCTATACACCCCAAATCCACTTCAATTTAACTAAAAGAAAAACAAAATTTGAAAACCCCATTACTGAAAGAAAACAAAAGTGAAAAGTTATTTAGTGAAAGGCAATAAAAAAATATCTAGTGCATCCCCAAAATATAAATTATTATATAAATTCTAACATTGCAAACTCTTGCCTTTGTGCCATCACCCACAACGTAGATCCATAAAAATTTTAATTCGATGGTGTAAACTTTCCATAAAAATTTCTCAATTTTTCTAATGATTTGGTAGAATTTCGGTTACGGTTATGTACAAATCATACATAGGGGAGAGAGTTTTTTTCTTACTTTGTGTCTAAAATACCCTTTTAAGGGTAATTTGTAATTTAAGAAAATAAAAAAATAAAGGAAAAATACTAACCATTAATTAGTTAAATCTAAAGGTTAATAAATGTTCTCACAATTCTTAAGATAAGAGGTGTTCTTATTTGATCCTATATATATATATATATATATATACCTATTATATAAAAACACCTTACCTTATGCCTTCTAAATTCAACACCTGTCTCTTGAATAACATCAAACTATTCACCTTCTTGACTTTCTTTCTACCTGCTTCTCTCCATCCTAACTACATGCTCTCATCTTCTTCCTGCTTTTCTCCATCCCGTCCTCTTCGTACCAGCTCCGCTCTACCCCATGCTATTCGTATCTCTCTCTCTCTCTCTTGTTGAGGCATAATCGGAAACCCACACCATCCTTCTCAAGTCGGTAAGGATCTCCTTGAATATCTAGAAATTTTTATGGAATCAGGTCAATTTTGGGGGAGTCCGGTATCAAAAACCTCGCCAAACCATAGCTTTGAGAGTCGATTGCTTATTGCTAATGTACCTCATTCTTCTTCGACGTGCAATTTCTTCATCTGCTACAGTGAAAGGGGTGGAGTTTGGGATCGCCTTCTTCAACAATCGATTATCCTACAGGTGAGAATTCCATTTTTATTGTTGATTTCCGTTTTACTGTCTGCCGTATATTTCAATGCACCTTCATGTTGAGATGATATATATATATATATATATATATATATATATATATATATATATATATATATATATATATATATATATATATATATATATATATATATATATCATTTCATTGCTTTTATGTGTACCTCCTTGTTAAGTACCTGCATTTCAATTGAGGTGGTGTAAAGTATGAAAATTGTTAAGTACCTGGAATTCCATTGAGTCAGTGTTTTAAAGTATGAGAATTGTTAAGTACCTGCAGTCCATGCTGTATATTTCAATTCAGCTTCTTCTTGAGATGATATCATTTCATTACTTTAAACCTTGTTTTAGTTCAATAGCTAGGGGAAATCAGACATGTATACAAATTAATTCTTTTGTGACCAAATATAATGTGTGGATGGTTCATTATAGGATAGTTTAGGAAATTGGTACTAAAACTGTGTTCAAGTTTACTTCTTATGTGCATTTCCCAATTTTTTTAGTTAAGACTTTTTACATAATTACTCACTAATGAGGCCAAGTGTTATGACTTGGTAACCATTTTAAGATTACTTCTGCTTTGATTGAAATAAATTGTGATTGTTCTTTACATCATTACAATCTACAACGAAACCATCTCATACTATCATGTAATAGATACATAAACACAAATCACAAATTTTGAGATTAAAAGATTTCATCAAAAATCAAAACATTAGCAATTAAAAGATTCAAACACAACAAGAAAACGAAGTTTCATAGGTCAAACACAAACAAATTGTAAGTTTATCTCTACAACTTCACTGTGAGTTGATTTTATGGTAGAAACAAACCATCTTTTCATGTATTAACTTCAAATTGTTGGTTAACTTAACAGGTGAAATATTAAGTTTTGACCTATAGTCCCAGGTATGTATGTTTCAATGCTACAAGATTAATATGTATTTTAGTTTATTTTACTCAAACATGCGATGCTATAGTTATTTTAGGTGACCTATACAATTTTCATTATAAAGGGTAGTCGTCATCGCGATCTGTAGGGCTGGAAATGTGTAGGATACATATTATTTTAATATAAACTAATATATATACGGGTCAGATTGGTACCCGTGGATAACAAATACCTGAAAGTCTGAAACCATACCCAACATGTGCCTCAATGGGTACCTTTTATTTTTGGGTTTTTTTTTGTTAAGAGTTACTTAGTTGTTAGTTTCTTCGGTTTCAGATCATACAAGTTGTTTCATGATTGGTTATATGGACTTTTGTTTCTCTTTTTGCTTAATTAGCCTAAGTTTATAGTGGGTTTTATTGAAATTTTCAGGTTGGATCATTTGTTGTTGGCATGTCTTTCTAAATACATTGGTGACATGGATGTTGGTGAATTTATGGTTCCTATACCATATGTGAATCAAGTCAAGGTGAAGGTACACAATAACCATATTTTCTTTGATACCCTTTGAAAAAGAGGCTAAAATTTCGATCCGTATGCTTATATAATGTATCAATTTTGGTTGCTTTATTCAAATGGGTTAATTATGTGACATGTTTTTTTAGTTGAGATGGGGAGTGGTCAAACCGGTTTTAGTTTGATCCAACTTACATTTAATGCAGACTTCTTATATTGTTTTATTCAAAGATTTAGAAGGTGTTTGCATGTCAACGTAAACCAAGCTTGACCCGTGGTGCTAAAAAGTAACAAAAATATGTTTCATTACGTAAACTTGCTAATCCTCTTATCATGTCACCTACTTTTAATTGAAACTATGACCTTCCTATGTTTAAGTAATAACAATTCTTTTTTTTTGTGGTGATCAAAGCTTTCAAATGGTGGTGGAAGGCTTATTATTGCGTCTGTTAACGTTTGGTGGTGATTGAGATGCTATGTCATCTTGGACTGCTACCGTACGTTGTCGTCGTTTGCCTTCCGAACTTGCTGCTAGGCAAGTAGTAAAGGTAACTTTTTTTGTTTCAAGTACTTTTTTTACTACATTATGTGATTTTGCAATATATTTTTAATTTTGAGTGATTGTATCTAAAACTTCCAGAAACACAGCTATCATAAGCTTATGCTCAAACATTACAATTTTAAAGGGACAAAGAGAGTAATGTTATATTGTTTTTGCTATATGCAGCTCAACCTACCTAGCTATGTAATACAAAGCCTAATTATTGGTCTTCATTATATATATTTATGAATGGACTAATCAGGTTACATTTGATCTAATCAATCTTAAACGGGTCAAATATAAAATGTTGCTAAAAGAAAAAAAAAATACATGACTCGAACGAGTCAAAAAAGTTGAAACAGTCTTTGTAGGTCAACGCGATTAGATAGTTCAATACAATGTCATCTCCAAGTAAAAGGGCGAAAATGGATGTCATGAAGACGCGAGGATCATCTCTATCGGGAGTTCTTTGTCACTTTGTGCATAATTTGCTTTTCCCGAAGTACACTTATATGCTTAAGTTTGGACACATTATCATAAATAGCAGAATGCATGACACTTTTGTTATTTAAGTTAGTTTCCAAGCTTCATAAAACACTAATTATTAACAACAAAATTGTCTTTCTGAATAGTACAACTTTTGTATCATGACTTTTGGTACGCAAAACATGTGCAATGGTAATGGATGCTTAAAGGACTGGACTTTGGTTTTGACACTATATATTTGGGTTGATCCTCTTATAAAATTAGCGTAAAACTACATTTGTATTCCTTTAGTATTATTTATATATTTAATTACAAACATCAGACTTTCCGAATTGTTTTTGCAAAATATTGTGCTTTTACTTTGAAAATCAATATAAAATGCGCACAGCCTAAAAACTAACTAGTATATATATATATATATATATATATATATATATATATATATATATATATATATATATATAATACGTAAATTATTCAAATTCAAATTTATTCATATTTTATTTTTCAAATTACTTCGAATATAATCATTTGTTATTATTAATATGTACCAAACTTAAATGGTACTTGTAATAAATGAAAAAAAATAATTATGAAATCAAATATGTTTTAGAAAATATTCAATTTAGTTAATGTTTAAGACTTTTAAGTCATATTCTAATTTTAATCTTTGGATTAATGACATTAATGATCTATATTGTATTTTAAAATTTTGGACGCGGGATATTTTTGTAATTCACATATAATGCTTTACAAAATCATATGTGATTATACATTGATCACCTGTAATTACACTTTAAAACTTTAAGGCTATTTTTTTATATTAAATTTATTAAACACATCTTATATATTTTAATATAATAACAAATATAAATATATGGTCATGGATTCTAAAAACAAAATGGTAACAATAGTTTTGGAAAAGATGATAGAGTTTGGAAAAAGAAAAAGCCAACGCTATTTCTATGTTGGAAAAGAAAGGAACAAAGTAAATATGTAAAAGGTAAGGTTCACACTCTAATCATCTGCTTTCCATCTACTTTCTTAATTAAACGACTTACCACTGGGCTATAGAGATAGTTGGTAATATTTCAAAAACAGTATATAATAAGGTGAAAACTACTTTTACATTTTGTTGTGAGAATCTAAATAAATTGTACGATGTGTTTCATTTCATTTTATTTTTTGAATTTAAGTAATATTTATACCTATTATCTTATCTTATATTAAATTTGAATTTGATTGAAATCTTATTAAAAATTAAAATTAAGTTAAAATTTTGACAAAAGATGGTCAAAATTGAATTTTAATTTCTATTAAATTAAATGGATAGTTAAGATTCGATAATTATTATTTTTTATTAAAATCAAAGGTTTGTCTAATTAATTTTTTTGATGTTAGCCTATTTATATTAGAAGATTTCGAAATTTTCTATATCTTCTGTTAATATTTTTCTAATAATTTCATCGTTCTACTTAATAGAAGATGATAAAGGAGACTATTAAATCGAGTTAATTAGATTACTAAATATTATTTTAATAATTAAATCTTTTATCATCAGTAATTTGAAAAATATCAAGTATTCACAATTTAATTCTAGTCTATAAGATATAAAATACAATTTAATTAAATAAAAAATCTTCACAAAATAATATTTTAAATATTCTATCATATAACAGCTATTTGGATTAAAGTATAAGAAAATATTTATGACTATAACTTATAAACCTAATAGCATATAAATCGAATTTATAAACATTCCTCGATTTTTATAAACAACTCACATAATAAAAAAAAGTTTTAATTCACAATATATTTAACATTCTCCTTTTTATTTTATTTATAAACTCTTAGAATTTATGTACTGTAGAATGGCTAATATACTATTAAATATCCTTACGTTTTTCTAAACATAAAAACCCAATGATACACTCTCTCATACTAACAAAAATATTTCTTCATTCATATCAACACCTAGATTGAGTACGCAACAACAAAGGTTTGTATTAAAAGGGTCTGAATATAAACTTAAGCTTTTTAAGTTAATTACACACGCTTATACTTTTAATATAATTCGTATTGATTATGAATTAAGAATTACATGTATGATAAAGCGAAAATTCCTAATACAATAAAATGTGACAGTTAGGAATATAAATGAGGCAAACTACTCATTAGCTACTCGAGCTCGGATCGTTAAAAGCTCGAAACAAGCCGAGCTTACACGATCTCGAGCCTAGATTAAAGCTCATTTATTAAATGAGCTCGAACCCGAGCCTTGTATACTGGGTTCGTATAAGCTTGCGAGCTTAAACGAGCTTTGATATAATATTTATTGGTGTGTGTTAGTACCGGACAGTGCTGAAACCTACATCTTCTCGTCCAAAGTGTATTTTTAAAAGAGTTTCATTGGTGTGTGTTAGTGTGTGTATGTGTAACGAGACGATATAGTTTTTTACCTTGGTGTTTCTTTTAGGGAAAATTTCATGTATATCCTTACAAAACTCCTTAATTACGTATATAAGAAGAAGTTCATTTGAGAACTAATTTTAGTGCGAGAACCACAAGAACCAATCCGAGTCGTCCAATTCCCCCTACTTCAATCTCATTGCCTATCCATGAATTCCTCACATGCACCCTGCCACACTCTATCTCTCCATGCTCTCCATATATGAACTTACCATATCCAAGGAACGGCTAAGATTGATTTTCGCGGTTCTCGCGCTAACAACGGTTCTTGAATGAACTCTCCCCTACACATATATATCTATATAAATTTTAAAATTACATTAATATCCTTCTAAAACATCTAAATTCTCTTATATCTCCAAATAATCCGAATTGTGTTGAGGTGGTGAAAAAGTCGTGGAGTATAGAACTGGGGTGGGTAACAGGGATAAAAGATTCTTGGAGAAACTTAAAAATGTCAAACTTGCTCTCAAACAATGGTCAAAATCTGAGTTCTCTAAGATAGATGTCGAAATTAACAGTTTGCAACAAGAAGTCAGCGTATTGGAGTGTCAAGCGGGAAATAACGAACTGGATAATTCCGGGAAGACAAGCTGGAAAGAGAAATTAAAAATACTTAAAGAAAAGGAGAATACAAAGATAGGATTTCTTAGACAAAAATCAAGGTTGAAGTGGTACACGGAGGGGGACGAGAACTCGAGGTTCTTTCACAATGTTATAAAAAGAAAACGTCTTGCAACGAATTTGGTTGGGATTTTTGCTAATGGAATTTGGATTGAGAATATGGATGAAATTAAAAGAGGCATGTGAACACTTCAAACTCTTCTACAAGGGTAAAGAAAAAAGAAGCTTGGGTTTTCAAAGTCCTAATTTCAGAAGATTAAATGTGAACGACATTACCAATCTGGAAAAAGAATTCAGCAGACAAGAGATTAAAGACGCGGTATTTCAATGTAGGAGTACGAAAACACCTGGTCCAGATGACTTTAACTTCACTTTTATGAAACACTTTTGGGATTTGTTCAAACAAGATTTGTTCGAGGCTTTGGAGTGGTTTTGGAGAGAAAGTAAAATATCATGCGGTTGTAATTCATCTTTCATTACTTTAATTCCAAAAGGTGTTGATCCATTAGGCTTTGCCGACTACAGACCAATTAATTTAATAGGATGCTACTACAAAGTGGTCTCAAAAGTGTTGGCCAATAGATTGAAGACTTGTCTATCGCAACTAATAGGTGAAGAACAATCCGCGTTTCTGAAAGGAAGAGCTATTTCGGATGGGATATTGATCGTAGGGGAAGCTTTAAGAGAAATAAAACAGAAAAAAGAAAAGTGTTTTGTCTTAAAACTCGATTTCGAAAAGGCATATGATAACATCAGATGGGACTTCTTGTTTGATACAATGAAAATAATGGGCTTCGGATCAACTTGGGTGGGATGGATAAAGGCGTGCTTAGTGTCGTCTCACATGTCGGTGCTAGTTAACGGATCTCCATGGGCGGAATTCCAACCGGAGAAAGGTGTACGTCAGGGAGATCCAATTGCCCCTTACCTTTTTCTAATAGTGGCGGAAGGTCTAAATGTTATGCTAAAGGAAGCGGTGGAGAAAAGAGTGTTTGATGGGGTGAAAATAGGCAAAGATAATCTAATTATCTCACATCTTCAATATGCAGATGACACCATCATATTGGGAAAATGGTCGGTTAAAAATATTTATATGATTTCTTCACTTTTAAAGTGCTGGAAAGAGGCTTCAGGTCTTAAGGTCAACTGGAGAAAAACGTTTATTTTGGGTTTGGGAGTGAATAAGGTGGAACAACAAAGGTTCGCATCTAAGCTTGGTTGTAAAACAAATTCAAAAATACTTAATTACTTAGGGGTACCTGTCAACGCAAATATGAGATCGGACAGTTGGGAAAATGTGGTAACAAAGTTTGAAAAAACTTTGGAAGGGTGGAAAAGTCGTTCGTTATCTTTTGGGGGCAGATGGACCTTGGTGAAATCCGTTCTTTCAAGTCTTTCGGTGTACTACCTATCGATGTTTCGAGCTCCCACTAGTATCCTTTTTAAACTTGACAAAATAAGGAAAAAGTTCTTTTGGAAGGGGGGGGGGGTGGGGGTTCACAAAGTAACAATAGATATATTGCTTAGGTTAAATTGGATGATGTTCTTTTAGATAGGGAAAAAGGAGGATTAGGGATCGGGTGTTTAAACACTTTTAACTTAAGTCTTCTTTTGAAATGGTGGTGGAAATATGGTAACGAATCTGTCACACCCCGCCAAGGCGAAATCGCGAAGTGTGATGGAGATGATCATCATAACACATTGATGACATCATAGAAATGTAACGCCCCAAAGTTCGTAAGTTCCTAAATATAAGTTTATACCAATTAATGTGTTAAGTGTTATGTATGTTTAGTTAGTTGCCTATATGTGTTTTGTGTTATGAATTACAAAGTCAAAGGGTTAGTTTTGTCAATTCAGAAAGTTAAAGAAGTTCAGGGGCTGTTTTGCAAATTGCCCAAAGTAGTAGATACATATGAGTTTTCTTTGACTCCTTGTAGTCAAACAAGCACTAACACAAACACATTCACGTATAGAAACTTACACCCCTTGTTCTTGGCCGATTTTGATTTCCAAAGTGAAGTTTAAACATCAAAGATCGATCCTGTAGTGATTCAGAAGCAAGAGGTAAGAGTTCTTCATAGTTTAATTGAGTTTTTAGGTCAAGCAAAGTGTTCATGGGTTAAATCCATGTTTGAAGCTTGGTCCATGTGATTTAGTGTTGTTTTGTATCAAGTTTTATGATAGAAAGTTAGTAGTAATGATATAGAACTCGTTGGTATGTTTGAATCTGAGTTTAATCAAGTATTGGATGAAAAAGAGTTGGCTTTGGCTGTTGTTCACGAGCAGAGTAAGAAGTCTGCTGTAGCTACTGTCCCTACGGCCGTAGGGATTATTCCCTACGGGGGTAGGAACCTGTTTTAAGGTTTTTAGCTGTTTTGGTTCCTGCGGCCGTAGGAAAGGTTCACTACGGCTGTAGGAAGGTGTTTTTAGGTTTTTGGTGATTTTGACCCCTGCGGGCGTAGGGTTTTTCCTCTGCGGCCGTAGGAGGTAGTTTTCAGTTAAACTTTTGCTAGTCAAACAGATTCTTTGCAGCAACACTTAGAAGTTAATGAGGTACTTGTTTATTGCTTGTAGGCGATAAGAGACTGCTACCTTTGTCATAGAAGTATATGTTTTAACTACTGCTAAGGTGAGTGTACTTACCTTTAATCAGATTAGCATATGTATATGCTTTAAGTGATTAGTATATCAATTGTATGCTTGATATGTGATTGATTATGTGAGATTCGGTAACGCTATGTTGTGGTATCTAGTATGATCTACATACATATATGCACAAGGTGAACAGTATGATATCCGTGTTATGATATGTTTATGTTATGAGTTAAGACTATTGTTTCAGGGTATAATAGAACTCAGATATATTATTCAGTACAGAGATAAGGGTATATTGAGATCCTTATACCCAAACAGAGTGTCAGGAATTGATTACGCGCGAGGTGTGATCATACTCTGGACCAGTTAATAGTTAGAACAGATTTGCAGGTATCCAGCTTGGTTGTGAGACATCCCAGAAGAGTTAGTCATGTTTTATGTGTTTTCTGTTCAGTTTGTATGCTCACTAAAAGAAAGCTTACGTTTTAGTATGTTGTGCATGCAGGTAACCAGTTTCCAGCAAGGGTAAGGCCCCAGTGCTTTGCAGAGTTGGATAGCTCCAAGCTTTTGAAAAGAGTACTTTTAACACTGCTTTTAGGTAGTTATTAGTACTAAAAGTGATTTAAACCTGTATTCCGCAAACACTTATGTTTTAAAGTGCTAATTATGTAGTAATAGAGTTTTAAAAGCTATTTAGAAAAGTGGTGTTACAACTTGGTATCAGAGCCAAGGTTTAAGAGATTTGGGCACACATGAGTGTGATGTCTGAACTTAAACCCTGGTTTTGAGGTAAAGTGGAGCTATCCATGGGGCAGTAACCTTGGTGAGCATATAATAGTAAGGAATTATGAACTGTTATATGTTTTACAGTTTGAGCATGAGTAGTAATGTTTATGCTTGAGTAGTTAACTTTGCCATACGTGACCTAAGCTTGTGAATCGGGGTATTCCATGACGGCCCCAAGAACAGTTGTGTATAATATGTCCCTTACAACACGTGGCCAGTATGTGTAAAGGACATATGGTATGCAGTTGAGATTGAGATTGTTATGGTAGTGCCTTGTGAATCAAGTGATGGGTAATATGTGACTGTACAGAATGCGTGAATAAGACAAGAACAGAATATGAGATATATGTAGTATTAATAATATTACATACCTTATTATCAGAAATAGGGAAAGTTGTTTAGTAGTACATGTTAAAGATGCCTGATCATGAGTTATAGTATGCGGTAAGTTGATACGAGTTAGATAAAGCATCCTGAGGCTAGTATACTTTAGAAGGCCAGAAATACCTATTTTCCAGATGCAATTCTTATTTTAAACCAGTAGACCTATGAGTAACCTTTAAAGGGAATTGTTACAGAGGGATTGAAAGATCTTGAGATCAGTTTAGTAAAAGGGATAGCAGTGATGGAGTAGAGTGAAGTCCTATATGTAAACGTTCCAGATATTATCAACTAAGTGGTTGAGTAAGTTTTAGAAGGAAAAGAAAGTTATGTTATCGTAGTACATGGATACAGCAGTACATGTTACGGTTAAAGCATTAGTAAGAATTAAAGCTAAGAAAGAACCCGTTGCAGGGGTAGATGTGTAAAGATTGTTCATTATGCGAACTTCCTCTTCGGAGGGAAGATTTTAGATCCAGTTGTGAGTATTGATGATTAATAGAGACGGAATGAGATTTTTCGTATTAAGGGGGTGTCTGTCAGGGCGAAAAGTTAAGTACGCGTTGAACTTGTTATGTGAGACAGTGAAAGACTGGTAGACCATGTTGTTGTAGAGAAAGTTAGAAGCACAGATTGAAACTGACATGACCTCAGTTCAAAGAATTATTTAGAGTATAGCCGTACTAGAAGCTTGTATAGAACAGATCACAAAAGAATTTAGAATCTGATGACGGACAATAGAGTTGGTGAATGACATCACCTAGAAATTGTTAAGAATGTGTAGTTTTGTTCAGAGTAAGTTGGTATAGAAGTTTTGTAAATACAGTAGTATAGAGTAGTATAGTCTGATGTTAGAAATGATACGGGTGAAGTTTAACGGCAGTTATTCGCAATGAAGTGGATAAGATGATAAGTCTTACATGGAAGAAAGAAAAGTAGTTGAGAGAGCAAAGAATAGTGAACGCAAAGAGAAAGGTTAAGTCAGTGACAGTGTTAAGTAATAAGCCGACGTTTGTACTACAACATGGAGGGTTAGTCCCCTACTCCAATATACGATATGTGAAAAGTAGAGGCATGTGACCAAAGATTTGAAATAGTTTGTTCTAAATGTGCTACCAGTTTACTAGTTTAGATATTATTGTCCTAAGTTATTAGTCGCACAGAGTAAGTCAGTTAATTATTTAGCCTAGTTTTGTTATAACGAGGGTTAATATTAGAAAGTAAATGTGACCTGGTCAAAAGATAGAATGTTCCAGTTTATAGTTAAAGAAATAAAGATTGAACTTATGGTGATAGCAGATAGACGCAATAGATGAGACTACTATTCTGAATAGTAAGTGTAAGTAAAAAGTGATAGATATAGAAATTGATCGGTTTCAATTGAGCATATGTTCGCGTTGAAAGAGTTTAAGTAGTTATTAGTATTGATTAATTGAGTTAATAGCAAGTTCAGATACTCAGAGATCAGACCAGCAGTGCAGGCACAGATCCCAAGTGGGGAAGAACTATTGAACAGCGGTAATAGTAAGAGAATCAGTGTTTCAATTGCTTGTCAGCAAAGTGAGAAAGTACTTGATGCTTAATTGTATAACCTGTCTAGCTTATGTAGAAGAGTGTAGTATGAAAAGACAGTCGTAGTGGATTCAAGAGATATTAGTAGTGGTGACTACCCAAATGTATTTCTAGAAGAATTACCAGTAATTATAGGGTATTGATAAGTAGAATTTAGTACTAGTGTAATGCTAGGAATGGAGCCAAAGAGTTAAAGTACTGTATAGATTGACTATACTAGAGAAGTAGAGAGTTGAGGATTCAAATGTAAAAGTTAATAGATAAAGGTTTCGTCTGATTCATTAGTTCGCCGTGGGGCGTATTAGTACAAGTGGTCATAAAGAAAAATGGCTAGTCAGAATGTGTATATATTACAGAGGACACAATGAGGTTATAGTCAAGAATCGGTACCCAGTTTTAAGAAGTAGATGATCTGTTGAATCGGTTCAAGGGTGTGGAATGCTTTTTAAGGATAGAGTTATTGTCAGAGCACCATTAGTTGAAAGTCAGAGGAGAGAATAGTGTTAAGAAAGTTCTCAGAATATGACTTCCCGCTAATATAGTGTTCACTTTAGATAAGTTGCAGAGACGTTACTTGAGGGGAATTTGTACTCAAAGTTCTTCAAATGCAAGGTTTGAGGGAGAAGATGAACAGAAAATAGTACACTATACTCTGAAGCCTAAGTTGTGGGAGGATATAGTAGTTACGTTTCCAGACGAGATAGAAGCTATAGATACACTAAAGCAATTACTCGACTCATGGTTTGAAACTAGTAGCAGTTGTAAAGTTAATGTGGTGAAGGATGCTTTTAGCAGAAAGTCAGATATAGATACGTCAAGTAAGAATGCTAGACATAACTTCGATACTCGATCAAGTTAAAGTAGTACAGAATGAAGCAGTCAGAGAGGGTGACCAGAAGAAAGAATCTATTAAGGATTAAGGTCCAAGTTTGTCGAGAGATACGAGCAGGAATTACTAGTAGCCAGGAATAGAATGTGATTTATCAAAGAAGGTTGAGAAATGTTTGAATTGTCTACAGGTTAGAGTTGAGTATCAGAAATTTTAGTAACAGTTAGATATAAAATGACAATTTAAGGATTTAAATAGAGATACTCGGTTATCTTTTAAGTTCCAGAGTAAATTTTAAAAATATATGAGAATTAAGTTATATCTTAATATAATATTCCACCCTAGTGAGGTTGGACAAAGTAAGAGTAATATATCAGCACAGAGAGATATTCTCAGAGCATGTACTATTGACTTTAGTGACAGTTGAGATACGTATATACGTTAATGGAGTTCTAGTTTGATCACAGTTACGTTTGAGTATTAGCATATCTAGTACTAGATGAAGTATGATGGGAAGTATAGAACTCCTATTGCTGGGACGAGGTCGGTCAGAATGAGAAAACGAAGCAGACGGTCGAATGAAAAGATAGTACAACAGTTATGTGAGTGGCTTAGAGCTGCTCAAGATAAACAGAACAAATATGTAATAAGAAAGGATTATTAGTAGAGCTTCAGATTGGAAGCTATGTGTTATTAAAAGTATCATTATGGATATGGGTGAACAGATTCAGATAGAAAGATAAGCTAGGACAGTAGTTTATTGATCCTTTGAGGATTATCTCAAGGATAGAGAAAGTTATGTATATGCCAGAATTTATAGTAAAGATGTCCTAGATAGTATAACATGTATAGTTACTATTGTAAGTATGTAACATATACACCGGTAGTTGTCCGAACATGACAAGAGATGTGAAATCCAGTAGTATAAAATAGCCAGTGGTTGTATTTTAGAGGAAGTTGAGAGTTATGTAGTAGACAGATGAGAAAATAAGTTGTATACATGTTTTATGTATGTTATTTTATTTATGTTCAGTATATAGTAAGCCTTCTACGTTAGTAGCGAGTAGATGTATGATGTAAGACTATCGTCAGTGAGCTGCGATAGCTTTCAGAAACGAGGAGATGTAAGATATCGCTAGTGCACTATGGTAGCATTCAGTATTATTTGACCCACAGTGTTTAGTAGATTTCGAGGACGAAATCGTCCCAAGTGGGGAAGAGTTGTAACGCCCCAAAGTTCGTAAGTTCCTAAATATAAGTTTATACCAATTAATGTGTTAAGTGTTATGTATGTTTAGTTAGTTGCCTATATGTGTTTTGTGTTATGAATTACAAAGTCAAAGGGTTAGTTTTGTCAATTCAGAAAGTTAAAGAAGTTCAGGGGCTGTTTTGCAAATTGCCCAAAGTAGTAGATACATATGAGTTTTCTTTGACTCCTTGTAGTCAAACAAGCACTAACACAAACACATTCACGTATAGAAACTTACACCCCTTGTTCTTGGCCGATTTTGATTTCCAAAGTGAAGTTTAAACATCAAAGATCGATCCTGTAGTGATTCAGAAGCAAGAGGTAAGAGTTCTTCATAGTTTAATTGAGTTTTTAGGTCAAGCAAAGTGTTCATGGGTTAAATCCATGTTTGAAGCTTGGTCCATGTGATTTAGTGTTGTTTTGTATCAAGTTTTATGATAGAAAGTTAGTAGTAATGATATAGAACTCGTTGGTATGTTTGAATCTGAGTTTAATCAAGTATTGGATGAAAAAGAGTTGGCTTCGGCTGTTGTTCACGAGCACAGTAAGAAGTCTGCTGTAGCGACTGTCCCTACGGCCGTAGGGATTATTCCCTACGGGGGTAGGAACCTGTTTTAAGGTTTTTAGCTGTTTTGGTTCCTGCGGCCGTAGGAAAGGTTCACTATGGCTGTAGGAAGGTGTTTTTAGGTTTTTGGTGATTTTGACCCCTGCGGGCGTAGGGTTTTTCCTCTGCGGCCGTAGGAGGTAGTTTTCAGTTAAACTTTTTCTAGTCAAACAGATTCTTTGCAGCAACACTTAGAAGTTAATGAGGTACTTGTTTATTGCTTGTAGGCGATAAGAGACTGCTACCTTTGTCATAGAAGTATATGTTTTAACTACTGCTAAGGTGAGTGTACTTACCTTTAATCAGATTAGCATATATATATGCTTTAAGTGATTAGTATATCAATTGTATGCTTGATATGTGATTGATTATGTGAGATTCGGTAACGCTATGTTGTGGTATCTAGTATGATCTACATACATATATGCACAAGGTGAACAGTATGATATCCGTGTTATGATATGTTTATGTTATGAGTTAAGACTATTGTTTCAGGGTATAATAGAACTCAGATATATTATTCAGTACAGAGATAAGGGTATATTGAGATCTTTATACCCAAACAGAGTGTCAGGAATTGATTACGCGCGAGGTGTGATCATACTCTGGACCAGTTAATAGTTAGAACAGATTTGCAGGTATCCAGCTTGGTTGTGAGACATCCCAGAAGAGTTAGTCATGTTTTATGTGTTTTCTGTTCAGTTTGTATGCTCACTAAAAGAAAGCTTACGTTTTAGTATGTTGTGCATGCAGGTAACCAGTTTCCAGCAAGGGTAAGGCCCCAGTGCTTTGCAGAGTTGGATAGCTCCAAGCTTTTGAAAAGAGTACTTTTAACAA
Organism: Pulicaria dysenterica; assembly: GCA_947179395.2. Classification (NCBI taxonomy): domain Eukaryota; kingdom Viridiplantae; phylum Streptophyta; class Magnoliopsida; order Asterales; family Asteraceae; genus Pulicaria; species Pulicaria dysenterica. The sequence continues at coordinate 70,911,221 of OX359292.1, read as the reverse complement.
TGCTTTTAAGTAGTTATTAGTACTAAAAGTGATTTAAACCTGTATTCCGCAAACACTTATGTTTTAAAGTGCTAATTATGTAGTAATAGAGTTTTAAAAGCTATTTAGAAAAGTGGTGTTACAAGAGAAAACACTAAATGCATTTATTCAACGTGTCACGACGTTTCCTCGACACAAGAGGGGACTTGTGCCGCGATAAGTCGATATTCACGACATCATAGTCAAAAGTAATGAAAGAGAATACGAAAAATGTAAATCCCACAATCCGGGACTGGTATACGGGGCAACAAGCCCAAAACCAACAATCAATATAAAAGAAATAGTTCAAAAGTTATGTCCGAAGTCTAAAAGTAGTTTTGCACTAGCTGAGTCTTTCTAAAAGTCCAATTAGCCTTCTAAGCATCCTTCGGTATCGTTGTTAGGATTACCTGAAAATGAACACTCTAAAAATGTCAACACAAAGGTTGGTGAGCTCGCAATCAAGTTACCGTGTATAGCATGTAGTTTTGACAATTGCCGCATAATAGTAAAGTACTTGCAATTTGAGCATAGCAGTAACTGAAACACCTCAGTTCAATAGTATTTAGTCTTCCAACATACTATAGCAGGCCGGGAACATAAGTTGGCTCAAGTAATATAGTCATCCCATAGTCATAAATCAACACGGGTTGTAGAAATATAGTCATCGCATAGGCATAATCAAGTATAAGTTCACATAAGCACATATCATGCAACATACAATTGTCATTAAAAAGTTTAAAACACGGTATAGTAAAACATGTTGAGTGTCATTTTTCCCCAAAAGATATGCACGAAAAAGGGGTTACGAGTACCTCACCTTAGCTTCTCAATGAATCCTAATCTTGCAGATGAATATGTGAGGGATCTACAACAAGTAATAATATACATGCGTCACTTATGTAGGTGTCTGAACTCCTAGTATGACCCATATGCATGTGGAGTTGTTTGGTATTAACCTAATGCCACAGTTCAAGTTTTCTGGCTCTATAGGCTGACTTTAAGTAATTTTAGAAAATAATAAACGTCCGAGTTCGATCATAAAATTTATGTTACATTAGGTTCAAAGTCTCTAATACATTGTATAATGTTTCCAGAATAAACCAACTTAGATAGCTATTTATAAAAATTAATGAAACTACTACTGACAGAAAAACATTTTCACATGCGCAACAGAATGTATGAATTTTATAAAAATAGTAAATGACATCTAAAATTCACGAAATTTTTACAGAATACTTTAGACTCTATGAAAATGCTACAGTATAAATATTGTTTGAAAATACTAAGTTTTGTATGAGTTTCTAAACAAAAACTTTAACCTTAAATCTGTCGGACACACTGGCAGATTTGCGTACATCTACGGTAAAATCCTTTTGACCGACTAAAGACCTTCAAAAATTACAAACCTTGGTTGTGATGAAACTAGAATCAAAACAATACATTCTAGACTCAAGAATTGATTAAAAACTCCACGAATAGACCCCGTTATGTCTTCCCAAACACGACCAAACTTTCTGTCCAGAAACCAGTTTCATGTATATAGAACTTTGAAGAATGAAAACCTAGTTTTTTATTGTAAAAACTCTTAGACACATCATGAAAACGTTTTTGAACATATATTTGATGATCTTAGGCATTTTTCTATGGATTCAAGAAGGAGATGAATGAGAGATGAGAAGATGACATAGAGAGATCATAAAATGATAAGAATTAGAGGCTTACCTTGTATCCAATTATCACAAACCCTAGATTAAAGCTTTGATATTGTGTTCTTGATTTGAGAGATCGACAATGGAGGTGGGGGAGGGAGTGAGGTCGACGATTGAGGGAGAGGTGGGAGAGAGGATCCGTGAATTGCAAATGGGGGGCTAGGGTTTAGGTTTAGGTTTAAATAGAGTAAGGATTGGGTTAGTTTTTAAATTCTGGATAAGTATGAGGTTTAAATCTTAATTTTTTAAAACAAATCTATCCTAATACTATAAAAATCGAAATTATATATATATATATATATATATATATATATATATATATATATATATTAACAAACTTTATTTTTTTTAAACATAATAAATTGATAAAAATGTGGCATTCTAAGACAAAATTTTAAAAGTCTACCTAACTAAGCATAAAATGCAGTCTAAGTTAAACTTAGGTTTTCTTAATGTTCTAACGCTAGTACAATAATCTAGAAATATTAGAAATATATCTAAAGTATATACGAGCATAACACCGAACCACAATGGTTCATGAGTAATTAGTTCCCAACATGGCATAAATTAGGGTTTTAATAGATGCGGTTTAAATGACTAACCGGATTTGGTGATGGATGTCATAGGATCGGACTCTATGTGGTGTAAAGTAATAAAAAGTATATATGGTTTCAGAGGGGGGGGGGGGGGCTCGATCTTAACTCTAATCTCAAAATAGGGGGTATGTGGGAGGGAATAGTGAACGCGGGAAAGGAATTATGTAAGCTGGGAATCACAATCAATTCTTCAAAAAAAATTAAACTTAGGAGATGGTAAAAATGTTCTTTTTTGGAAGGATTCTTGGCTGGGTGAGTCAAATCTAGCACAAGAATTTCCAAGGCTTTTTAATAAATTGCATAGGGATGACAACAAGATTGCAGACATGGGCTATTGGCATGATCGGAATTAGATTTGGGATTTGGAGAAAGATGTTTATCTGGTGGGAAGATCGAAAGAGGAATGTTCAAGACTGAAGGACAAACTTAGGGAGGTGAAGCTAAACCAACAAAGTAAAGATAGATGGATTTGGTGCGGAGAACAGAGCGAAGGCTTTACGGTGAAATCTACGAGAATGCTCATCGAGAACAAATTGCTTTTGAAGGGTTTTGTAGGGTATAAAACATGCACAGCGGAATAAAACCCCCTCCAGTGATCTCATCTAACTCGTATAGAAACTAAAAAGAGGAAGAGGGTTAGAAAAGTTATACCTTGATGCAAACCAAAACTTTTTCTTTAATCCTCTAGACAGCTGCAGGTTATCCATCGCTACTGCACCACCTCGAACTGGCTGCTAGACCGCCTAAGGATTAAACCTAGGATCAAAAACGAGATCCGCGAGTGTGTGTGTGTGCGTCGCCGCCGGCCACCGTCGCACGGTGATTGGTCTCGGCTCTTGCGCCGCCGCCGAGGAGAGAAGAGAGGGAGAGAGCTTTTTAGGGTTATCTTTTGTAACTTGTAATTGACTTATGTGATTAATGAGACTTAATAAGGTTTATATAATAAACCCTTATTAGGCCTAAGCCCGTTTAATTAAAGCACAGCTTTAATTAAACTATTAATCAATTACAGAATATACCCTCGACCTTTCTAATTAATTAATAACTATTAATTAATTGGTCCTGTTAATATTTAAACTAAATATTAACTTCTCCTTTTAAATAATAAATAACTTTTATTATTTTTCTCTTTCTCAATAATTAATTAAACTATTAATTAATGTCATTCACAAAAAGGTAAAATCCAAAAGGTTCTAATTGGGTGTGCAGCGGTGTGATCCTTTAGTGTCACATAGTATTGGATACGATAATACATGTTATCTATCTCTGCACATAATCTAACAGACTCCCACTTGTGCAAGATAAGTAATACTCCTTGTACGTCGTTGGCCTAAGGAGGTCCCTAGCCAGACACTTAGGTTAACCAGACTATGAGATCTCTTACATTTAGAGATATAATCCACACCTTGGATTATCTAGGCTTTTCCTTTTGCATCGTGATATTTCGTAATGTGAGTATTTGACATGGAGCAGGGATCTCATCTAATACTCATATTTTCTCGACTCTGATTTCGACACTCTGCAGTTACGGTTTCCCGAATGAATAACTATCATTCTAACCGAGCGCGGCCACGCATTTTCAGTAGTCTTAATCGTCGAGGAGCTCAGAAAATATCTCTCCTAAAAAAGAGGTCCAAATCCCATCTTGACTATTTGCAATTTGATCACATTGCTTCCGCTGCACCTAGACAAGCCGCTTATGATCACCCTGTTACGGCGTGACGTTAGAACATGCTAAAGTACAGAAGTTACCACGCCCCAAACCAAATATCTCAGGTCTAAGGACAACCTATCAAGTTTACTTATGTTAACGCTCCATGAAGTAAACTTGATGCGGATCACCCCAATATTTATCCCCTGATAAATATCTATGAATACTTGGTCATAACGTTGTCATTTTATTCATACCCAAATAAATCATCAAATATTCATAATAGCGTTACCTCCCTAATGTAGCTCCCACTACATTAAGTAGCTACGGGCATTTAGACAATTCACAACTTGACTTGTCATGGATAGGTTAAACATGCTAAAAATGGACAACTACGAAACGTTATGCAAATACCTCCTATTTCAATCCCATGAAATGTAAATACATAATAAAAGGTTTCAAGTTACATCCATAGTAATAATCAAAAACGCGAACTAGCTGCTATGTTCCAAGTACTGCATTCCTATAGAACTCGCATGCCTCTCATGTTTAGCCCTAGCTAGCGGCTTCGTCAACGGGTCAGCAACATTGTCATCCGTCGGTATCTTTTGCAATCTAATATCATCTCTTCCAATGATCTCTCGGATGAGGTGATATTTCCTGAGTACGTGCCTTGTCAGCTGATGATCTCTAGGCTCTTTAGCTTGCGCTACAGCCCCTGAGTTGTCACAGAATATATCGATCGGTCTAGAGATACTGGCAACGACTCTAAGATCCGAGATAAAATTCTTCAGCCAGACAGCTTCCTTTGGCGCATCACTTGCCGCAATATACTCTGCCTCTGTAGTAGAATCTACTATTGTATCTTGCTTCTGACTCTTCCAAGATATGGCTCCTTCGTTTAGGGTAAAGACAAATCCTGACTGCGACCTGAAGTCGTCTCTGTCGGTCTGGAAACTAGCATCAGTGTAACCAGTTACACTGAGCTCATCCATCGAACCTCCATATACTAGGAATATGTCTTTCGTCCTTCTCAGATACTTGAGAATATTCTTGACGGCCACTCAATGAGCTTCACCAGGATTTTGCTGATATCTACTCGTGACACTGATAGAATAGGCAACATCGGGTCTAGTACATAGCATGACATACATAATCGAACCAACTGCCGAGGCATATGGTATCAATTTCATCTTGTCCTGATCTTGACTAGAAACAGGACATTGAGCCTTGCTCAAAATCGCGCCAGATTGCATAGGAATAAATCCTTTCTTGGATCCATCCATCTTTAATCTTTTCACGACTTTGTCAATATAAGTACTTTGACTAAGTCCGATAAGCCGCTTAGATCTATTCCTATAGATCTTTATACCCAGTATATAAGCAGCTTCTCCCAAGTCTTTCATCTGGAAACATTTACCTAACCAGGATTTTACTCCCTGTAATACTGGTATATTGTTTCCTATTAACAGTATGTCGTCTACATACAAGACTAGGAAGGTTACCACGCTCCCACTGAATTTGGTGTAAACACACGACTCGAACTCACTTTTGGTAAAACCAAACTCTTTGATGCACTCATCAAAGTGTAAGTTCCAGCTCCTAGATGCTTGCTTTAGTCCATAAATGGATTTAAGCAACTTGCATACTTTATTAGGGTTCTTTGGATCTACAAAACCATCCGGTTGTATCATATATACATCCTCTGTCAATTTCCCGTTAAGGAAAGCGGTTTTGACATCCATCTGTATCTCGTAATCAAAATATGCTGATATGGCCATTAGAATCCTAATAGTCTTAAGCATTGCCACTGGGGAAAAAGTTTCATCATAGGCAACGCCATGAGTTTGCGTGAAACCTTTTGCCACTAGCCTTGCTTTAAAAGTATGCACATTTCCATCCATGTCTGTCTTCTTTTTGAAGACCCATTTGCACCCAACAGCTTTACTGTTTTGAGGCAAATCCACTAACTCCTAAACTTGGTTGTCATACATGGATTGCATCTCTGCCTTCATGGCTTCTAGCCATTTCTCAGATTCTAAACCTGAGGCAGCGTCTTGGTAGGTAGTGGGTTCTAAAAGATCCCCTTCGTCTTGAGCAACTAGGAATCCCAGATACCTATCTGGCTCAATACGAGGCCTACTAGACCTGCGAAGGTCTTGTGTTTGCACCTCTTCCTCAACCACAGACTCGGTTTGAGGTTCAACAATTCTCTATTGAACTACAGGTTCAACTATCGGTGGTTGTGTAATCTCCTCCTCTTCAACTTCTTGAAGCTCTATTTATTTTCTTGGAGTCTCTGAGTTTAGAAACTTCTCCTCCAAGAGTACCCCTTTACGAGCAACAAAAACTTTGTTCTCATCTGGGTTGTAGAAATAGTATCCCATGGTTTCCTTGGGATAGCCCACGAAGAGACACTTATCTAATTTGGGATTGAGTTTATCCGTGAATGTTCTCTTAACGTACACCTCACATCCCCAAACCTTTAGAAAAGACATTTTGGGCTTTTTCCCCGTCCATACCTTGAACGGTGTCTTTTCAACCGATTTGGTTGGAACCCTGTTCAGCATGAACGCTGCTGTCTCGGGTGCGTGTCCCCAAAACGACAATGGTAGTGAACTTCGACTCATCATTGATCGTACCATGTCAAGCAGTGTACGATTCCTCCTTTCTGATACACCATTCATCTGAGGTGTATACGGATGTGTGAGTTGTGAAACAATCCCACATTCCTTCAAATGATCGTCGAATTCCTGACTCAGATACTCGCCACCTCGATCCGACCGAAGCGACTTTATTTTCTTGTCTAGCTGATTTTGTACCTCATTCTGAAACTGTTTGAACTTGTCAAAACTTTCAAATTTAAGTCTCATGAGGTAGACATAACCGAACCTACTGAAGTCGTCAGTAAAGGTTATGAAATACTGGTATCCTCCTCTAGCCTCTGGAGTAAAGGGTCCGCACACATCTGTGTGTATAATCCCTAATAACTCGCTGGCCCTTTCATTCTCACTGTTGAAAGGCTGCTTTGTCATTTTACCAGACAAACAAGATTCGCAAACATCATATGACTCCAAGTCAAATGGTTCTAGAATTCCGTCATCTCGGAGTTTCTCTATGGATTTATCGTTTATGTGTCCTAAACGACAATGCCAGAGGTAAGTTTGATTCAAGTTACTCTTGAATCTCTTACTTATATGATAGATGTCATTGTTATCTAAATTTAGCGTATATATACCGTTTTCTGGAGTAGCTTTGAAAAAGAAAATATCATTTTTAAAACATGAAATAGCCTTTTCATTAAGAACATAAGCAAATCCACAGTCTATTAGCAAATTGAACGAGATAACATTTTTAATTAGTCTTGGAACATAATAACAAGGTTCTAGTTCTAAGACCATGCCCGAGGGCAAACTAAGACAATATGTTCCTACAGCTTCAGCACCAACCATGGAGCCTTAGCCTACCCGCAGGTCCATATCTCCTTGTCTCAGTTTCTTACTTCTCTTGAATCCCTACAAATGATTGCATATGTGATGACCACATCCGGTATCCAATACCCATGATTCATAAGAAGTAATAAGATAATCTATCATAAACATACATGTATCATTGGGCGAACCAATGTCCAGCTGATCTATGTCGAGTGAGTGCTCGCATGAATCCTTGCTACCACAGTCTGGGCAACAAATTTCTCCAAGTTCTTCCAGCCAGTCATCCTCCTGCATAGGGTCCACAACTGGTGACTCTAGCTGATTTGGGTTCAACTCGTCGCTAATGCACATGAGGATCTCATGCAACCCTGCGACAGTCATCTCAAAATCACCGAGGACATACATTACTCTTTTCTGGTAATAGTCCGACAAGGAACCGAACAAAAGCATAACTAGCTCATGTGGTTTTGATTTTGACCCCAAGCTCTCATAGCAATCCAGGAGCCTTCTCATATTAATGAGATGATCGCTAATAGGCTGACTTTCTTTCATCTTGGCTGAAAGGATTTCCCTTATTAGTAGCATACGACATATCCATTCACTAAACTTGAACTTCTGCTCCAATCCTTGAACAACCTCATAAGACGACTTCTCACGGAGATCATCCGTAAACTCGGATGATGCTGTGAGAATGAGAATCGACATGACGTCAGACTCGTCATCCAGATACTGATAGTAAGTGTCATACTCACTATCCTGGGCATCTACTCATGGTCGTTCTGAAGGCAATGTCTCAATAATGTGAAGCTTTCCCTGTGCATTCAAAACATTTTTCAGATGCATCTTCCAAACAGCAAAGTTTGAACCTGAAAGCTTCCACTTGCTAGTGATGAGACTTAGAGACTCTCTTGGTGAATAAAACGGAATAACAGATATAATAGACATCTACATAAAAAGAAAAAGATAAACCGATTCAGTAATGATTATATCTTCTAATAATTATTACCTTTTAACAAAAATTATTAGACTAGGATCCATATTTCACATTTCCCGATGCAAGGTTTGGGCACTTCCCACCGGGACAATGCTATTTCTGGTAGGTAAGAACTACACCAATCGTATCCTAACTGGACACGACCCCTAGATCCGCGGGACATCGGTTACAGGAACCGTGCATGTTTAGTCCCTCTAGTGCATTTTGGGCCGGGACTCCCGATTATCACCAAAATAGATCGCACCATCTAAGACAGCATGAATTCTGGCCGGGACTCCCGATTAAAGCAGAATCTTTCATGCCCTTTCCCGCAATGGTTTGAACCCGGATGCCCAAGGTTTGGGCACTTCCGACACCCGAGTACCGTTTAACAGCAAGGGTATACCATTAGATGGGTAGCACACTGATCTAAGATTTTTCTAAAAATGATTTCCAAGTTTTTAACAAGAAAAACTTTAAAGCCAGTTTCTTTAAAAAACATCTGTTTCAATAATTAACTATTATTAAAACCCTTGTTTTATTTCATCATGTTAATCACAACCACGCATATATATAATATGTAAAGAAATAAAACAACCACAAACAACTATGCCTTAGCCTTTTCCTTAACTAATGTCAGTTTCGTGAGCCACACGAAAAACCCGACGGTCAAAACCTAGGTGGAAATACACAACACACATGGCATGACATTCTGAAGCTCTAACTGGCTTTAGCATCCAATCCTGCTCTCTGCTCCTTGGTTCTTGGTTCTTGTATCAGCTTCATATTTATTCTAATAATCTATTCTATTCTAAAGTCTAAAAAACTAGAAATATAAAAATTACAAGATTGATCAAAGGCACGCAGGCCCGCTAATTCTAGTACTTTTACAAAAAAAGAATAGGGGTTGTAAGTGGCACGCAGGCCTCCCCACACCATAGAATAATAAAACTAATCACAACCAAAAGTGCGAGAAATTAAACAATCCACAAGGTCTAGGGCTCGGCTATGACATCCCAAACATGTACTAAACTAATACATGAAAGTACAACAACAACTGATTTCTAATTATTCATCTTGATGAAAATAACTGATTTTAACAACCTGTTAAAACCCCTATATTGTTTTTCTGTTATTCGCAATAAATATTTATCTCAAGTTTTATACTTTGATAATTAATCAAAAAACTCAAAAATAATATTTAAACCTTAAATTAAAATAACAAACTGTATTTCAATTTAATATTGACCACAAAATATCTGAACCGCGAGCTGGGCCAAATATTTAAATTGGGTCGAGACAAACAACAACAAAAAAACTGGGCCGAGGCCCATTTGCCTTTAGCGCCGCTAGCCCCTCACCGCTAAGCCTCAACTGGGCCGCTGGCTATTGGGCCGTGGCTTCTGGGCCGTAGCCCGCAACGAGTTTAGCGCCGCTAAACTGCCGTCGCTACCACCGTCGATTTCCGCCGAAAACAGGCAGCCGGCGACCGCCGCCCCTGCCTCGGACCGCCGCCGATCAAGCAACGCCGCCAGCTGCGACGCCGCCGATCGACCACGGCCACCGCCTGAGGCCGCCGCCGATGAAGGTGGTGGTTCTGGTTTGTCCTTTTTCGCAAGTAACAAAAACAAAAAAAAAACAGATTTAATTTAAGGATTAAATCTAACGAACTTTTTTCCAAAACTAATTAATTAATCCAATAGAAATCAAAACTTGATTCCTATTTACTTGGATAATCAAAAAGCTTTTTCCTGGATAAAAAGAACCATATTTCATCAGAATAAAAAGAAACTTACCTAGTTTCCTACGAGGTTAGAAGTGGCTCTGATACCACTAAAGGGTTTTGTAGGGTATAAAACATGCACAGCGGAATAAAACCCCCTCTAGTGATCTCATCTAACTCATACAGAAACTAAAAAGAGGAAGAGGGTTAGAAAAGTTATACCTTGATGCAAACCAAAACTTTTTCTTTAATCCTCTAGACAGCTGCAGGTTATCCACCGCTACTGCACCACCTCGAACTGGCTGCTAGACCGCCTAAGGATTAAACCTCGGATCAAAAACGAGATCCGCGTGTGTGTGTGTGTGCGTCGCCGCCGGCCACCGTCGCACGGTGGTTGGTCTCGGCTTTTGCGCCGCCGCCAAAGAGAGAAGAGAGGGAGAGAGCTTTTTAGGGTTATTTGTAACTTGTAATTGACTTATGTGATTAATGAGACTTAATAAGGTTTATATAATAAACCCTTATTAGGCCTAAGCCCGTTTAATTAAAGCCCAGCTTTAATTAAACTATTAATCAATTACAGAATATAGCCTCGACCTTTCTAATTAATTAATAACTATTAATTAATTGGTCCTGTTAATATTTAAACTAAATATTAACTTCTCCTTTTAAATAATAAATAACTTTTATTATTTTTCTCTTTCTCAATAATTAATTAAACTATTAATTATTGTCATTCACAAAAAGGTAAAATCCAAAAGGTTCTAATTGGGTATGCAGCGGTGTGATCCTTTAGTGTCACATAGTATTGGATACGATAATACATGTTATCTATCTTTGCACATAATCTAACAGCTTTCACAATCACAGCCATGCGAAAGTACTTTCTAGTCCCATTTAGCACCTAAGAAAATTAACATTTTTTCGTGGAGACTCATACGAGACAGGCTTCCGGTGAGAGAGAAGCTAGCGGAAAGGGGGTTGAATATACCCTCCATTTTATGTCCAAGATGCAGTTCCGAGACAGAATGTTCAGCGCACGCTCTCTTTGACTGTCAAGCGGTGAAACAGGTCTGGCAAGCTTTCCATACGTGGTGGGGTTTTTCGAGCATCACAGGTAACAACCTTCAGGCTTTGGATTTGGCTGCTACTTTTTTCCACAATAAAGATAGTAAATTAATCTGGAAGGTGACGCTCCGTTTTGCTTCGTACCTCATTTGGAAGAGTAGGAATCTACTAGTATTTGAAGGCAAAGATAATCTCATGGATCTAACATTTCAAATCCAGCTATTGGGTTATCAAAGCATTAGAACTCACTTAAAAAATAGGAAAAAACTGAATTGGAATTCGTGGATATGGTTACCCCAAACAATACAGCTGTAGGGAGCGCCTCTGTTCGAGTCTAGTTAGTGTAGTTTTTTGTTTCATATCCTCGGTTATAGTAGTAAATGTTGGTGGAGTATCTTCATTTATTAGGATAACAGATGGATAGGATTGAAAAGCTCATAACTTATGGGTATGTTTCACTTGGAAATGGTTGTACAAAGGTTTACTTTGATATATAATACAAGCATGCTTTTCAAAAATTAATATAATAAAACTATTTAAAAATTAAAAAAAATGTATCTCCAAATTCATTATCTTTAAATCCCTAAAATATCCTTTAGACACAATCTTTATTTACTTGCTATTAAGAGGTTTGATTAATTTATTATGTGGTTTTTATTGTTTTTGCCTTTTTAGGTTATTCACTCTTTGTCTGATTCCGCAGATAGGTTTAATATAACTTATTATCTTCAAAGGCTTGAAATTAGTAGACGAAAAGCAAACACCTACGCTAAGAAAAAACAATTATATAAAAGAAAAGATTTTCATTTGACAAATGCGCACCGATAAACTTCCTCGATTTTATGAAGTGAGCCATGGGCCAAGTTTCCCAAATGATATGGCACTTATAATCACTTAAATAACAAAATCATCCGTAGAAGACTCATGAAAGGATTCTTATATATTAATGAAGCACAACCACAAGTTAATATTTGCGACAAGAAATGAATCCTTATTTCGGATGACCGATCCTTTTAATCCAGTTCATATAATGTTTTTTTTCAGGAGCTAGAGGAAATGCATCTCAGGTACATCAGTTAGTAGGTATCAGAGGATTAGGATTGATGGCTACCTGGTTTCCGGACACGGCGAACATAAATACCCTCTTTAACTTCTATTCTGACGGACTGAATATCTTTTATAAGAAATCGGAGGAAGATCTATCCCTACTCTGACCAAAAACTACGGATATGCAGCTTTTTGCAAAGATCGATTTGAGGAAATTCATAGTTATCAAGATTTTTTTTGTGGGGTTTTCATATGGGATTAACGATCGTAGAAATGCTGAAACAATTGATCATATTCTTCATAAGAGTGAGTAGAAATTTTTTTATTGTAGAATAGTGCAAGATGGATCCCTAATTTGATTGGGGTAAGTCTGATGAATGACTATGAAATTCAAATGGTATAATTTTTTAGTTTATTAAAGGGTATATATGAATTAAGAAGTTTTGTAAGGATATATATGAAATTATTTTATATATTCTTTTATTTAATACAATAACATGATTAAACAGAGTAATATAGTCAGAATAATACAATGAGAGAAAGCGAGAGAGAGATAAGAGTGAGAGAGGGAGAGAAGGTGAGTTCGTGGGGCATAGGAACAATGGTAGGAATACAGGGATTACTACAAGGAACCAAAGGAATCGACAATCAACGACGTCATTCTTGTTCTTCAATCATGCGGAGGCTTGGGAGGCACAACATCTTTGGAGAGCTTTCAAAAGATACGGGGACTTAGTGGATATCTACTTAGCTAAAAAAAAGGTTAAGAAATGGAAGTAAGTTTGGTTTTGCAAGATTCAGGAACGTAAAGAATGTGAAAAGAATGAAGGATTACCTGAACTCACTTCGTATAGGCACGAACAGAGCCAAATTCTTTGTGGCAATGGATAGGCAGGGGAAGAACGATAGGATGCACGGCAAACAACCCTACTCTGATAGGAACGCTGTAAGGAACAGAGAGAAACCCAACTTCAATATTTTTGCGTCGAAGGAAAAGACCTATAGTCAGGCAGTTAGATCTGGTAGAACTGAAGCGAACAAGGAATAAGCAAGGAATACGGGCAGCACGAAGGATATAGAGAGGAAAGAGGAGTTTATAGAACGGGAATCAAGTAAAGAAAATATGGAGTTCCTGAGCTCATGTGTGGTAGGTAGATTGGAGAAAGTGGAAAACATATTGGCTACCAGAGCGGCGTGCAAGTCGGAAGCAATGGAGGACAGCATGGTAACTCATCTCGGGGGGAATATGGTAATGATTAGGTTCCCATCGGTAAAAATGAAAGAAAAGATTTTGAATAATAAAAGTCATGGGTTGCATCATTGGTTAAAGGAAATGCGACATTGGTCCCCGGGGTTCCAATCATCCGATAGAACAGTGTGGTTAAATATTAGGGGGTTACCATTTCACTCTTGGAATGAAGCGACATTCGACAAGATCGCAAGGTGGTGGGGGAAACCAATGGAGTTTGCAAACTGCTCTTTGATCGAATGTAAAGACCTACTGGTAGACAGAGTATTAATAATCACAGCATTAAAATCCAGGATAGAAGAGCTCAAGTTCATCAAGGTGGATGACATTTTTATAGAATTAGTATAGAAGAAGATTATGGCATGCCGGAGGAAATATGGAGGGTAGATGACCGGTGGTTCAATGATAGGGAGGAGTCGGAGAAATTGTCAGTCGGGTCGGAGGATGAAGAAAAGGATTCGGTTGATAGTGGTGAAGAGTCAGACGACTCTTGTTTGCTAGAAGTAGTAGAAGATACTTTTGGTAACTCGCCGGAGAAGACGGGAAGGAGCACTGGAATGCATGGCGGACCGGAGAGGAAGAAGGAATTCCAAAGGTTGCATAATGATAGTAATAACAATAATGAGGAAGGTGGGCCTAAGTCAGGATCACAAAACCCGGAGGTGGGAGGTAGAGTCCCGAGATCAGGAGAGCAACAACAACAAACAACAGCTAATAATCTAAATATGGAGGAGACAAATTATAGGGGGAATGATAACTCCCCGGTAGAGCGCGTATCGGTTGATAGTGTCGAAGTAAATGTAGAGGGGGGAAAAGTTGCTAAAAGGAAGGAGCCCAAAGCAGGATTAAACCAAGCCCAAATAAAAGTAGAAGCCCAATAGGGAGAAAGTAATACGGGCCGCAATTACAAGGCCCACGAGGGGGGAAGTCCTTCAAACAAAAGTAAATTCAATCAGGAAGCTCATGGAGATTCAGGCCCATCGAAGGAAGACTTATCTAAAAATCCAGTAGGGAAGCCTTTTGCAGACTCAGTTCGTGAAAAGAGGGTTAAAGGAAAGAACTCGTTAAAAGGGATGAACCGTAAAATAGCAAAATTGAGAGGAAGTGGTCGATTAAGCATGAAGATAATTAAACAGTTAGCTAGAACAAAGCACTTGTATGTGGATAAGAGCTCGAAGGAAGTAAGTGACGGAGGAAGCTACTCGACATCCGGGGATAATCGATCTATAGCAAATACCTGTCAGATGAGGGTTAACGAATTGGATAGTGCTATAGGCGGAAGAAGCCTAGAAAGATTTGGGGAAGAAATCAGGCTGGAGTGGGATTCGGACCACAACTATCTTCCGAAGGGGACAAGCAGTAGGTAGAGTGCATCAGGGTCCTTCTTAACAGGTTCGGTCGTTTTTTGCTTGATTTATGGATATTTTGTCTATTAATAAAAGAGGGTTGGGTAAAGCTAAAAATAGAAGTTTGGATTAAAGAGTTATGTAATTCTCATAAGCCGGTAGTGTTGGGTATACAAGAAACTAAGATTGATCAAATTGAGTATTCTGTTGTTACAAATATTTGGGGTCAGGATACAGTTGATTTCTTTTATAAAAACTCGATTGGGCAAGCAGGGGGATTGTTAATGGTATGGGATAACTCTATTTTTATAAAGCATTCTGTCGTGGAAGGTGAGTCCTATATTGGTGTCATAGGGCAGTGGGTAGGTATCGAAGGGATGGTGGGATGCATTAATGTGTATGATAGTAGGGTTCCCGCAAAAAGAGCAGAACTATGGTACCAATTGAACCATGTCTGCCAAAATAACAGTGTTAACTGGGTTCTGTTCGGGGACTTTAACGAAGTAAGGTATAAAGAAGATCAATTAAACTCGGGTTTTAATGAAAATAGTGCAAAAACTTTTAATGAGTTTATAAATCAGGGGAACTGGTGGGATGTACGTTTATGCGGGAGGAAGTTTACCAGGGTTAGTGATGATGGCCTAAAATTTAGTAGGTTAGACCGTTTCTTGGTTTCGGAAAAAGTTCAGTTGGTTAATGATTTAAAGGTAACACCGTTAGATAGAAAATTTTCTGATCACTGTCCGTTGTTGTTGAAAAAGAAAACAGTTAACTTTGGTCCCAAACCGTTTAAAATCTTCAATCACTAGCTAATGGATAATGACTTCGAGAATGTGGTGAGAAGGGCCTAGAACAAAAGAGTTTGGGCAGAAACCCAGGACAAAAATTTTCTGGCAAAACTAAAAAACACAAAAGAAGAATTAAGAATATGGAGCAGGGGCAAATTCCGGAGCATTGATGGTGAGATCAAAGAAAGTAAAAAGGAAGCGATGGCTTTAGAAAAACAAGCAGAAATAAGAAGTCTCTCGGAGGTAGAGATTAGTCGATGGAAGCAATGCAGGAAACTATGGTTTGAGAAAGAAGAAATCAAGATTGAGTCGATGAAACAAAAAGCTTGGGCAAGTGGAACCTGGAAGGAGATGAAAATTCCAAGTTCTTCCATACGTTAATCCGAAAGAGAGAGAGAGAAAGAACATGTTGCAGGGCTGGTGGTAGATAATGAGTTGGTAGAAGATCCGGAATTGGTGAAGGAAGAAGTTAAAGCTTTCTTCGAAAAGAAATTTAAAAGAAGATGTGAGTCAGAGGCCAAAACTCAGCAGCGGCTTTACTAAGAAAATCACGGCAGAATATAACGACATGTTAGAAGGTATGTTCAGCGATGAGGAGATTTGGGTAGCAGTTAGGGCATGTGGTAGCTCCAAAGCACCCGGGCCAGATGGGTTTAACTTCAAGTTTATCAAGAGGGTTTGGCCGATTATTAAAGATGATTTAATTAGGAGTATCAGATGGTTCTGGTTCACTTCGAAAATTAGCAGGGGATGCAATGCTTCGTTCATTACCTTGATTCCCAAGGTGAAAACCCCAGTTGGACTTAATGAGTTTAGACCTATTAGTCTAATTGGGGTATATTACAAAATCATTGCAAAAATTTTGGCAGAAAGATTAAAGAAAGTGATTCCGAGTCTGATCGATAATGTCCAAACTGCTTTCATCCGTGGAAGAAACATATTAGATGGAGCCTTGATTGCGAATGAAGCAGTCTCATTCATTAAAAAACAAAAGGCGAGGAGTATGCTATTTCAGATCTACTTTGACAAGGCATATGACTCTGTTAGCTGGGATTTTCTGTTACGTACAATGGGATCGATGGGATTTGGAGAAAAATAGAGAAGTTGGATCAAAACATGTCTTAATTCTGCCTCTATTTCAGTCTTGGTTAATGGATCGCCGACTAAAGAATTTGGAATGGAGAAAGGTCTGAGACAGGGATATCCCCTGGCGCCGTTTCTGTTCTTGATTGTAGCAGAGGGTTTCAATGTTCTCATGAAGGAAGCAATTGTTAAAGGTAAGTTCGAAGAGATTCAGATAGGGTACGGCAACAAAGTGGGGTTATCTCATCTGCAGTATGCAGACGATGTGATCTTGTTCGGGAAATGGGATTTCGGAAATTTGAAGAACTTGATAAAAATCTTGAACTGCTTCCAGAAATTGTCAGATTTGAAAATAAATCTGTCAAAGAGTGCATTGATGGGAGTCGGGGTTAATCAGTCGGAAGTGGATTTGTGGGCTCGCTCAATAGGATGTAAATCTGGTAACCTTCCATTCAATTACCTGGGAGTCCCGGTTGGTGCAAATATGAACAAAGTGGAGAATTGGAAGGTAATAGTAGAAAAAGTTCAATCAAAGCTTTCGCATAAAAGAGCAAGCATGACGTCTAGCGGTGGTCGACTAACTTTGGTAAAATCAATCCTTGGCAGTCTACCTTTGTATTTCTTTTCCTTGTTTCGTGCCCCATTGAGTGTTATTTCTACATTAGAAAGTGTGAGAAGAAAAAATTTTTGGGGAAAAGGGGGGACTTCGGGTTCGGGTAAATTTATTAATTGGGTAAAGTGGGATCAAACTCTTAACACATTCGGGAACGGGGGCTTTAATATTGGTAGTCTTCTTGCATCTAACTTAGGTTTATTGGGAAAGTGGTGGTGGCGATGGCATAATGAACAGGAGAGTTTGTGGCATAGACTTATTCATTGTTTGTATGGTGAGTCGGGGGGTGTAGGAAGGGGGGGAAGAGGGTATGAAGGGATCTAACTCGGTGTGGGTGAACATTATAAAGGCGGGATGGATCATAGAAAGAAAAGGGGTTAGATTCGTTGAGTCTTTTAAAAAAGTGATAGGTAACGGGTTGGATACAAAATTTTGGAAAGATTGTTGGGTTGGTTAGGATAGCTTGATGAATAGGTTTCCTAGGCTTTTCCTTCTAGAGCTAGATCAAGACGGTTTGGTAGGTAATAAGGGTAAGTGGGTGGATGGGTTGTGGAGATGGGAGTGGAGTTGGAGAAGAGATCCTAGGGGTAGGGAGTTAGGGGAAGTAGAGGAGTTTTATAGGTGTATTGGCAATTATACTCCGTGTAGGGAGATCAAGGATAGGGTGAATTGGAGTTTAGCTGGTAATTTTTCGGTGAAGGTCTTAAGAAGATACATAGAAGATGTAACTCTCTCGAGTTCGGGTAGTAGCGTGGAAACTTGGTGGAACAAATTAGTACATAGGAAGGTGAACATCTTTATGTGGAGGGTGAGATTGGGTCGTATTCCAGTTAGGATGGTGTTAGATTATTTTCAGGTTGATCTCCCTTCAGTGCTTTGCCCGTGCTGTGAACAGGCTCCGGAAACAGTGGATCACGCTTTATGGAGGTGCAAGAAGAGTCAAGATCTGATTAAAGCGGTTTGCAAGTGGTGGAACAAGGATTTGGCGTCAATAGGATCGTTGCAAGACTTGGTAGCTGTGGACGGTTCGTTGTGGCAGGCTTTGGTGTGGAGTGCTCTGTATATTATTTGGACAGAGAGAAATCAGAAAGTGTTTCGTCAAAACATAAGTATTTGGATGAGATTTTTTCGAGATCCAATTCAAAAGCTTCTATTGGATTGATGGCAGGCTTGGAAAGAGGAAACTGGATTGGGCTGATTGGTTTGCTAATCCTAGTTCGATAAATATTTAGGCTCACTAGATGTGCTAGTTTTTTTGTTTGATCGGCTGCAAGGCCTGTGCTCTTTTGCTTCTGTTGTATTTCGGTGCAGATATTTGCACTGTGTATCTGAACTTTGAGTATGGTATGGTATTATATTTTTCAAAAAAAAAAAAGATTAAACAGAATAATGTTGTAGGGACTTACGATATGATTATTTAGAAAAAGTAAAATAGCTATCATTTAAAATTTAATAACATATTTTAATTTTACAATGAATAACTCACATGTCAAATTTAAAATCAATTTTGACTTAAGCTTGGTAGATACGATTGACTTATTTTTTTATATTTTAAAGTATGAACGGTTAATTTGTTTGTCTAATAGATCCTTCCACCTAAATAATCATAATAAATTAATTCAAATATTTTCAAATTTATTTAATTTTTTACTTTTCAATTTAAGATATGCTCGTATAGATTATTCCGTTATTATAAAATGCCACTAAAAATGACAATCATTTAGACTACGAAAGTATTATAATCATTTGATTTGTTAGTTATTTGTTAATTTTTCCTAAATCATTTGATTGATTTTTTAAACCATTTAATATAAATAATTTATTTACCATTTAGACTTATTATATTTTAAATTCTTATTATTTATCATTCATTAATTCTTATTTCTTCCTTTTCTTATAACTATTTAATATATGTTTAATTAAATTTTAATATATATTATTTATTAAACCAACCCCTGTATCACAGATTCTATTCTAGTTAAAATATTTAATAAGTTCATTTAATCGGTAATTGTCGATATAAACTATATTCTAAAAAGTTGGCATGTTTTATTGGAATGAATAATTTGTATAATTTTTAAAAAGGCTAACATTAAAAAAGAAATTATATCACTCGATGCAGGTTGTATCCACCTAACGAACTTAAACTTAACCACCCCGTTTACTTAACCCTCTGCTGGTAGGTTTCAATATGTTAAGCGGGATCACCAAAACATCCTCTCTCCTACCATGTTGCTTTCTTCCTTTTCTAAGACCATGTGCATCGGCTCGTGAGGGAGCATGTAAGAGGTCTTCACGAGCAAAAATCTGGGTGAGGACCATCGCCGTCATCCGTGAGGGAGAGCTCATGGTCACATACATGACCATCATCGCGTGCGTGAGGGGAGAAGACGTGAGAGATGACTATTTTTTTTCTTTTTTTGTGATGTGAAGCATGTGATGGATGCGGGGTTTGTGTGATGAGATGAGAGAATGATGGAGGAATGATGTGGCACTAATGTGGCTGTGTAAAGCATGTGATGGATACACATGGTCTAATTGTAAAATCAGTTGCCCTCTCTCTTCTTTTTCTTTCTATGTATCTTGCATATTCAATATTAATAAAGTGAGAAATAGTAAAGGATATAAATATGGGAATAGTAAGATTAAAAAAATGGGAAGAGAAATTAAACAAGTAATGTAACGCGATATAGAAATTATTAGTGAACAAAAAGATAGTACTTTGGAAGAGAATAAATTTTAATGAAATGGACATGCGTAGGAAATTAAACAGTACATGACAAGAAGAGCTGTCTGTGTGTAGGGCGCCGCCCAGACCCAATTTGTAGGGTGGTCCTTAGACTTATTTTGGGTTAGGATATAGTTGTAAACGACGTAATTTAATCATATATATTATATATAAGCCAATGATATATAAAGTTATATCAACGGACTTGTTGTCTAGCGGTATATATTGTTTAAGGTGGTGTTTCCTCCTAAGAGGTTGTGGGTTCAAGTCTCGACATAAACAATGATCTAGATTTAGAGGTAGGTTAGAAGGATGTGTGTGTTTGCCGTTAAAAAAATGATATATAAAGTTATTATTATATATGAATAATTTTATTGTGTAAATATCGTTACCTATTTTGGTTACCCAAGTGTCCTTTTTCGTTACCTTTTAGCTTGACCGGTTGCTTTTAATTTTTAATTCATTATCACAGCTATAAATTTTCAAAAATTGTAAAGATAGTACTTGTACTTTCCAAAACATTCTTTTTACATTGTTTTCTTTCATCATTATTAATTTCAATTTTTATTTTACTAATTAGGGTATTTTTCAGATTCGGGTAGTTTAAGTCAGGTAGATTTGGTATTTCGTTATCAAACTTTTAACCGTAAACCGAGCCAATTGCAAATATGTTAATAGGGTATTGATTAGTTCTAGTTTCGGTTTGGGTCCGGTAAAATGTATATTGTCGTGGATTTTCCAGCATTCGACTCCACCTTAAAAATAGTTTATTTAGAATAAGACGGTCGGTGTCGTTGCACATTAACCGTGCCCAAGTTTAAATCAATTGAGTAGTTAAACCGAGTTATGTCTAAGTAACCTAATCGAAGTAACTCTTAGTAATCAAATAGGTAGTAATTAATCAAACCTGAAACTGTAAGCGATTATGAGTGGATACTGTTTTGATTCTGTGTAGGAAGGCTATTTATGCTTTGTGTGCTTGACATTGCCATGTTGTTGGGTGTGTTTTGATTATGTGTAGGGAGGTCGTCATGTTGCATATATGTTTTGATTAGATAGAGAGTATTGCGATATTGATGTAAGATGAGAGGTAATGAGGTGTGATACTTTGTGTGTAACTTAAGAATTGTTCTAATGATTTGATACCTACTTACTCTATCTATTATAAGGGAATTAAGTTTATTTTCTATTATTACTTCGACACAAATCACCTAATAAATTTTAGCCTACGTCAAATCTTATACTTAAATGTTAAACGCTTAAACCCTTTTGTGATGACATGATCAATTCCTAAGCTTTTACGATGTCATAGTAAACTTTTCAAAATCATAGACTAACTTATTAAATGTTTCAGGGACCTCTCTCACTTACGATTATTCCAGGAGTCGTACAGCAACTTATAAATATTTATTATCAATTGAACTTTAATAATAATATTCATTAATTTATCAAATGTTTATTATATTAGTTAATATAAAAACCAAACACAAGTATAAAACCATCAAGCTTATTTAATAAGTCTATTTTCCAATTTCATATATGATAGAAATATAAGTTCTTAGTCGGTTTCATCTCAATAATCCAATATTCGAACCGACTCAAGATATTCGAAAATCGAATAATCCGATCCTTAATTGATTAGATAACCTTTTAGACTTTCACTACCTCACACGTTAATGATCCGAAACCCGAATTACGCGATCAAATAATAGCCTTGCCGACTTATAAGCACCAAAAGCATAATAGCTTATACAAAGTATACACTAATATTGCAGGGGTGTTCGAAAAGTTGTAAATATTGAAGAAAAAAATTCATAGCAGACGACTTTGATGTAAGGGTGTTTAATCCGTCATTTATCAGTTTTATGGATTTATTCATTTTGGTTTAATTGGATTTTAGAAAAATAAAAATACAATTGATCATAGTCCAAACCAAAACTATACTAAACCAAACCAATCCAACCAAATAAACATTGGGTTAATTAGTTTGGACCCCATAAAACCAAATAAGCAATTTGTCAACAAAAAAAATTGCATGAAAGACTACCATTAGTCACACATGACACTTAACCACAAGATCACCCAATTCATTACAGTCAAAGCATCAGTCTCAGCATCAACAGATTAAAAGGACTAACCGACCGCCATTCATAATGCTATATTAGATATAAAATAATCAATCTGTCAAAACCATTAATGATCACAAAATCATCAAATTTAACAATTCATTGTATATTTTGGTAACACAAAACTTCGATTAATCCATAAATGCTTTTAAGGAACCACTTTCACTCATTTATAAAGAAATTAAAGTAAATGAATTATTTCAAGTATAACAAAGGAAATAACCTATAAAGTGTTAAATAGGAAACCGGAATTTTGAAAAGCAATATATGATATTTATTATAAAAGTTGAAATGCATTCTTTTTAATTGTTAGGGTATTCGGACGGTCCCCGAATGAAAAAAGAAAAAAACAAATCTAAACTATAAACCAATTACATATTTGGATTTATCCACAAATTGATCTGAATCCAATTAAATCATAACCAATTAATCTAAACTAAAATAGATCGGATATATTTTTGAAAAAAAAAACAATTAACAAACATCCCTACTTTTATTTCCTTTATGATATTATCAAGTATCACGTGACTTTGTAAAACTAAATTAACATACTTTAACATAGAAAAGGTGGGGGGTTGGGTATGAACTACTTGCTTAAGAGGAATGGTATTTGGGGCGGGATAGTCAAAATTGGTAAGGAACTAAAAAAGAAAGGAATCCATGTTGACTCGATGTTTAAAGTCACGGTGGGAAACGGGAATAACACAAAATTTTGGTTAGATTGTTGGCTTGGTGACAAATATTTTACAGATTTGTTCCAAAGGTTATACAACAAAATTGGTAAAGATGACAAAATGATCAGTGACATGGGGCGTTAGTGCAATGATTCATGGCGTTGGAATGTTGGTGAGGCGTCCTGTATAGTGGGAAGAGTTAAGGAGGCATTCAAGAACTTATCCAACATTCTTGAGGGAATAAATCTGCAAAAGAACAGAGACGATGGGTGGAAGTGTACTACCGATATAGATGGAAGTTACTCGGTCAAAAACATGAGGAAATACCTAGAAGGAAAGATTAACACAACGGGGATCTCGTCGAAAACTTATTGGTCGAAGTTGCTGCCAAAAAAGGTGAGTATCTTTGCTTGGAGATTAGAGCTTCAGAGACTACCGGTACTTGCAAAACTGGCGGATAAAGGCATAGATATACCTTCTGTCTTATGTCCTTTATGTTCGGAAAAGGAGGAATCGGTACATCATGCGTTCTTTAAATGTGTTTGGGCAACCAAAGTATGGGATTTCATTTCGTCATGGTGGGGGGTTACGTTCGACGCACCAGGTTCACTACTAGACTTGGAGGTGGCAGCGGATAGTGGTTTACCTCGGGGCGCACGGGAACTGTGAAAAGCAACAATAAGAATAGCGGCATATATGATTTGGAAACAAAGGAACGATAGGGTATTCCAAATCGGGAAGAATAATGACGCAATTTGTACAAACATCCAACTGCTTGGGTACCAATGGTTAAAAGGAAAGATAAAAAACAAGGCTTCGTTCACGTGGGATCGGTGGTTGACTCTACCATCTATGCTTACGAGTTAAAGGGTCATTGGTAACGGGTACTCGTTGTTAATATAATAAATATCTATGTAAAAGATATTTAGGATATTAACAACGCGCGATATGTCGCCTTTAAAAAAAAAAAAAAAACAACGCGCGATATGTAATTGATAAGTTCGAGTACGTTTTAGGACTCTATGTAATGTAAATATATCATTTGATGAACAATTACTTCAACATAGTTTAAGTAAATGCCAAACTATCCATTAGACACTTCCTATCTACATATCTGAAAAAGTAACTCACGCTCCTTTGTTCGTGGTACTTGATGATCTTGGTAGCATTGTAACATCTTAATAATTCAAATAAATAATTATCTTATTTTCAGCAAATTTCTTAAAGTATTCTAGAGTGCATTTTGTACAAAATATAGAATTATAAGGAAATGATTGAAAATAATAGAATTGTCAAGAAAGAGAATTAGACTGAATAATGATATTTGACTCTTCTATCTGGTAGTTTAAAGATTTCAGTAGAAAAATATAATAAATAATCTTTTCTACTTGTTTTACTAAACAAGAAGTTCAACAAACAATCATACCAATTTTATCATTTGCAACCATCTTTTTTTTTTTTTTTTTTGTAACAATCATTTATTCAAAACCAAAGCACATAAAATATGCATTATTTAATCATTAATATGCATTAATCAAACCAACCAAAAAATAAAAATAAAAAAAACCTTCAACCATGACCATATCCAAAAACATTATTTCAATATGTCGTACAAGAGAAAATTCAGTCAAACCAAAAAAAGAAAAAAGATAATACTTAAAATGCTTCAACTATAGAAGGTGGTATTGTTGTTCCATAATTTGAAGTGACAATATCTATCTAAATTGCAAAATTAATTACTCTATATTCTGAAAACTGCAAAATTAAAACAATATCCTATCAAAAGTACTCTCATTCACAACATAACATTTACTTTTAAGTTACAATTCATCAATTTTTTTTTTACTTTTAAGTTACAATTTTTTTAATTATTTTTTTACTTTTAAGTTATAATTCATTTTTTACTTTTAAGTTACAATTCATCTAGATATAGGGCAATTCATTTATAGTGTAACACGAAGTCTTCTATTTGAAATTTTTGGTCTGATCCACTCTTATCAGCGCAACTCTTTTATTGACTTTGAGCTACGTGTAGTCTTTCTCGAATTTCTGTATGAAGAACCAATATATTGTTGTTAAATTATTGAAAGTATTTATGTTTTTTCCAAATGGGAGGTAAGAATTTTGGCTTTAATTTGACCGTCAAAATCATGTTACCAAAGAAATCAAAGGATGTAATACGCAGATGTTTCGTAATAGAAAACTTAAAATTCTTTTTTGGCGTATATAGCTTTCTAGAAATTTGAAAATGATAATCTTAATTTTCAAGATTAATAAATTGTTGTTTAAGGCATAATGTCCTATCGATTTATTAGTTTATTTATATCCTTATATATGTTAGTTAACCCCTCCCCGCTCCCGTAACGCGGGGCTGAAAAATCTTGTTAATCCAAATAACCAATTTCATCACAATTGAATAAATGTATAATAATCTTGATCATTAGAACTCTTATCCAATTATTATTCTAACATGCTATGCTATGCAATACATCATTTTTTATCATCTATTTCAAATTTAATTAGAATTTTTCATTAACTGCTTTTGTACGTTTTCTTTGAAGCATCCCGAGCGCATATTACATACATGACTATCTTGATAACTTAGTACGTACACTTTAAGTTGATAAATGTACATTCATTGCGGACAATGACTAAACTTATTTTTGGGTTCCAAGATCCTTATGGATGTGTCAGGATCATCACTTACAAGGATTAGTAGTAGACCACGTCAATAAGGCGACCAATGGGGTTGTAAGTAATGTTATAAACCAACCGAACGTTAAAGAATCGTTTGTGAAATTGTTAGACGAGAAGTTTGTTTATATAATAAATGAACGAACGCGTACAAATCACTCGTTCATTCATTTATGTATGTGAACATTCGATTATATATATATATATATATATATATATATATATATATATATATGAAGAAGTTCTATTGAGAACCATTTTTAGTGCGAGAACCGCGAGAACCAATCTGAGCCGTCCAATTCCCCTCTTTCAATGTCATTGTCCACCCATGAATTTCTCAAATACACTCTGCCACACTTGATCCCACCACGCTCTCCATCCATGAATTCCACTTATCAAATCAACGGCTAAGATTGGTTCTCGTGGTTCTCGTACGAAAAACATTTCTCGTTTGAACTTTTGCATATATATATATATATATAGTGGGAGGTTCAAATGAGAACATTAAATTAATTGAGAATGGGAGACTCAATCCTAACCGTTCAATTCCCCCTCCTACAATGTCATTGCCCACCCATGAATTTTTCACATGCACCCTACCACACTCGATTACCCCACGCTTTCCATCCATGAATTCTACTAACAAAATGAACGGCTGAGATTGAGTTTTTCATTCTCAATTTATTTCTCATTCTCATTTGAACATTCCCCTATATATATAAATATATATATATGGGAAAAAGCTCATTTGAGAACCATTCTTAGTCCGAGAACCAATCTGGGACGTCCAATTCCCCCTCTTTCAATGTCATTGTCCACCCATGAATTCCTTACTTGCACCCTGTCACACCCTATCCCTCCACGCTCTCCATCCATGAACTTCCCATATCCAAGGAACGGCTGAGATTGGTTCTCGCACTAACAACGGTTCTCCAATGAACCCTCCCCTATATATATATATATATATATATATATATATATATATATATATATATATATATATTTATTTATTTATTTATTTATATAGGGAAGGTTCAAACGAGAATGAGAATGGGAGACTTAGTCTCAGCCGTTCATTTTGTAAGTGGAATTCATGGATGGAGAGCGTGGGGAGATGGAGTGTGACAGGGTTCATGTGATAAAATTCATGGGTGGACGATGACATTGAAGGAGAGGGAATTAGACGACTGAGATTGAGTCTCTCATTCTAATTTAATATAAGGTTCTCATTTGAACCTCCTACTATATATATAATATGTGTGTGTTTATATATAGTGTTTATTTATGTTTAATAATATTTTACATGTATTATAGTGTTTGTTATTAATTTACATTTGTTTACTATTTAAATAACAACAAAAATGTACACGAACTAATCATTTTCTAAACAATCGTACATAAAAACTTGTTTGTTTATCGTTCATGTTTGTTTGTTTATTCGGCTAAAGTTAAGCAAACAAATACGAACAAACAGATCAGTTCGTTTTTCCGTTCGTGTTCGTTTAATACCGTTTGTGTTCGTTTATTTGTTTATCCGTTCATGTTCGTTTGGTTTGTTTACAACATAAGGTGAAGCGGTGTAGTCGACGAATTGTGTCACCCCAAATGGGTGGCTATATGTCAACCTACACCTCATTGGCTCATTGTATTATTACCTTAGATTATTGGATTTAATTCATTAAAATGTATCAAACTTGTCACTTTTTGCTATTGTGTGTATCAAACTTTAAATGTTACTATTGTATGTATCAAACATTTAATTTGTTGCTATTGTATGTATTTTGGATACATAAAAAAGGAAAAAATATATAAGTTTAGTACACATACAATAGAAAGTTTGATACACACAATTGTGACAAATTAAATGCTTGATACATATAATAGTAAATTGTAAAGTCCGATACACACAATAGCAAAACATGAGAAATTGGATACACTTTGATGAACTAGACCCTAGAATATTTTCTTTTAATCCTTCATCCTCCTGGTATCACTAAATCATAACATACGAAATTTAATGATTCTCTTTTTTCAGATCCTTATCTTGATCTTGTGAGTAGGACCTGTTTAGTATGTATCTTTGAAGATTGATATTAGCTTTTGGTTCTCCTGATTGGGTATGTGTTTATGGGTTCATTGTATCCTTGAAGAATGATAGAATGCACCCCTTTTCTGGGCCATTGATGGCATGGATGCTTTTCAAGTTTGAATCACCAGCTAGCCATGTTCACATGTTCTATGAAATTCCAACAACTAAATGTTTCTAGCACTTTACAAAACTATCCCAGAGCGAACCGATTGTATGGTCTAATATAGTAGCCAGATCGCCGATTTGCGACACTTTCATAAACTAACAAATATATACACACTTGTTAAGAATCGTCATCATAAACTGTTAACATATTAAATGGATCCCAAATTGCAGCCAAGAATCTTGAGTATTCTATCTTCTGGTCAATAAAATGCTTCCAATCTGATATCAAGAAAGAGTTATGTATGGCAGGATCAAAAGTTGTAAAACTTATAAATCCAAGAGTAGGAGAATTAAATCAAGAAAACCAGAATCAAGGTCATCTTGGGTCATAAGAACCACATTATATATTGAATCAGAAAGAAACCAACCAACCAAATAAGACATCCACAATGCAAGGAATTTATCCAAGATCATCATATCTTGATCATCATCATCATATCATCATTCATCATCATCATCCGATGTACCTAACTACAAAGATCAAGAACGAACATTTTAATTAGCAACGGTGACCAAGAAAATGGTTATTAATGTGTTTTCGACCGTTAGCAATGGAGAAATGTCGTTGTCTTCACTTTTCATTTGAACCCAAGAAACCCAACCTATCAATCAAAATGTTCATCAAATAACTCTTCCCAGAATTCTTCATCAATATCTTCATCCCCGGCATCAAATTCACTAATTTCTTTATATTCTACCTCTTGACTTCTTTTGGATCTACTAATACCTTGCATTTCTAGTGCAAGTTCTTCGAGCTCAGACGCTTGATACCCCAAAAGATACCCAAATTCTTCACCTTTTTTAGATGATTCAGCAGAACTAGGCACTTGATCAATCGGTCGTCTTCTTTTCTTGATAATGGCTTCTTGAAGCTCCTTTCTTTCATTATACCGTGCAAGCTTTTGAATAAATTCAGGGTTTTGTAGAGCTTTTGCTAAAAAACTCATCATTTTTTGCTGCTTTTCTTCGGTTCCTTGTAGTCTAAGCTCCATTTGTTGAAGGTGGGCTCGGGTGTCTTGCTGTTGCTGTCTGAGTTTCACTAATTCCATCATAAGAACTTGTTTATCACGGCGTAAACGCTCGACTTCACCATCTAATCCAAATGTTCCAACCTCTACACACGGGTTGTTGGCTTGTTGTTGTGGAGGAGGATGAGAAGGTGCTTTTCGTCTTTTGATGTTCTTCAATACGTGTCTTTGGCCCTTTAAAAAAGCTTCATTAGCAAATTCCCATATGTCCGGATCGATCTTTCTAAAACCCTGCATATAAAAACCACAAGAAACACATGTTTACCACAAAATGTATCAACAAGTTCAACTTTATTAATCAAGAATGGCATCATGAACCAATATAGAGGTGTTAATTTTGACATAATTACTTATGAATTGGTTCAAGCGGGTTATATTTATGTCTAACGGGTAAATGGTTCAAACAAGGGAAAAATCATGCATAGAACTCGAAATTTATCTCATTCAAAGCACCAACTATTTATAATAATTTGAACAAAAATTTGTTTCCTAAACGACCATACACAAAACTTTCAAGTTCTTGACCCTATTGTAACATGTTATTCGACTTGCCCAGCCCACTTCTCTTGTGACCTTATCAGCTTATCATATATACTTAGTATTAGTCGGAAAAAACTAGGTTTTTAGTCAAATGTTCAACAATTTCAAGCTAGGTTCTATTTATGTATATCATTTTTCATGCTTTATACTTTGTTTATATCAATTTCCTGCACTTCCTAAAGAACAAAATGAGTGACGGTCTGACGGATCCAGGATTTTTAACCAAAATATGCATTGCATCGTACATAAGGAAATGTCGAATAAATGTTATATGACTAAACTATTTCTACTACTCAATCAACTCACCTCACTAAGTTTCATTTACAAATCTCTTAGCTGGATTAACCTCATTTCACTTATGAAAATTCAAATAGCAAGTCAACTCATCAAGATGCCAAGACATGTTTACATACACACTAGTAGTAGTAGTAGTGGAGCTAAGAAATCTATCCACAGACACAACTTAAACTCTATATTTATGACAATTACACTAAATATTTTGAATATTTAGACCCAAGACATGCTTGCTAGAACTGTATGAATAAGTGGTTTACAACAATCTATCCTGGTAATAAATTAGTTTCACATAAATGAATCACCTCATGTGACTCAAAAGGAAACTTCATGACTATATCAACTCAGCAAGAAGCTAACATGTTGCTAGCAAATAAGTTGACAATATAGTCTATGTTAGAGCTAGAAAACTTCAATTTAAGATAACTACACTAGAAACATCAATCATTGTACTATATGGCTATATTTAGTGTTGGTGATTTTAGTGTCAGCAGTTTATTTAGTGTAATGAATTGTAAAAGTATGTTTCAAAGGTACTAAATCAAAGGGACTAAACATTGTTGATAACTCCTGTTTTTGTTTTCAAAAATAAAAAACCTTGTCAAGCTATCAAACCGATTCTTGTCAAGCTATCAAACCGATTCTTGTCAAGCTATCAAGCCAAGTTTGAACTTTACATAAGCAGATGGAATCGAGCTCGGATTGCTTACTTCCCTAACACTACATGTATATGTAGAGAGAGAGAGAGAGAGAGAGAGATATGTAAACTTACATAAGTATTGAGTTGCCTAATAAAGCTAGAAAAATTATTGTGCTTGAAATATCTTGGTAGGAGATCGGTAGAGAAAGCATGTGGATCCCAAACAACAAAACTTTGACCTTCTCTATTCCAAGACAAAATGTGGTCAAAATTTCCATCATTCACCATATCATAAACTTTTGTCAAGAAAGGTGGAGGCCCTGAATCATGAAGACCCTCCATTGGCTGCGGCGGTTGTACCACCGTCAGTTGCTTTCCCGGTGATGCACCCCCACCACCACCTGATCCACCAGATGGGTATTCCTCTTTCACCACCGAGAATAAAGGATTCATGATCAAAATCTCTAAATCAAAAAGCTAATTACTTGATGGGTTGCAATCGATCTTTTCGATAGAATCTCAAATGGGTTCATCAAAATTTGGAGTAAATCACTCAAATACTCAATCCTTAAAAGAAAACCGAGATCCAGAAGAGAAATTAGTTCGCATATAAGCAATCTTCTTTCTTCTGTTCTTGAAACTCAAGTGGGATTATCGTATTTTGTAAAGCAGAGGAAACCCGATAATCAAATGATATGTGAGACAAAAGGTCAAACAGGTGGATTGCATGAAAAAGAGAAGCTAGAATCTAGCTTAAAATTGGGGTTTCTGAGGTGATTTGTGTAAGAAGAAGATGAAATAAATGAAATTTGAAGGACAAGAAGAACATTTGAGGAAAGATTTTGACAAGTGCCAGAGGATCTTTATATGAGTGATGGCCTTTCTCCTTTGGGAAAGTTCTTTTTGACAAATTGGTGGTTGTTTTGTAAAATATGACATGATTTTGGGCAATAATTGGACTTGGAAAGTTCTAGACATTATTTGTGAACCTTCTTAACTCTTTTTTTTTTTCTTTAAAACCAAACTAGCTAAGCGATCCGTGTATCAACAAGGATGATATAAGTCAATTTTAAATTTATATAGTTTTAAATATTATTAAGATGCAAAGTAAAAATAATTACAAAGCAAAGATATGAATATAAAATCTCGTAAGAAATAAATAATCATTACAGAATTTTGAAATTCATACACAAGATTTTCATTAGATTTTCTTTAAAACATATTTATAAACAACATTCATAGTTTTATTAGTAGGGTTTCCTTAATTATCGTAAATTAAAACTTTTAATCTCTCTTTACTCTTCACTCAAGAAGCTGTCACATATAACTGTCCATGAGTGAAAACGTGTTTTTTTAGTACTTCTTATAAATACTCTTTTTAAGAAATATAAAGTTACATTACACGTCTAAAAATTTTAGTATAATATTAATGTGTTTCACGTGATGGAGTTTTATCCCGATATTGTAAAACCATAACTATAATATTATTGTTGATGTTATAATATCAAGTGCTGTAAATACATTTTTATTACCCGATTATATATTTAAATCTTTGAAATTGTAAGCTTAATTCATTAAAATTTAAATCATGATGACATCTATTTAAGTATACGCAAATCAGATCACATAAAAATAAGATTTTAACATAGAATAGATTATGTCTATACATATTTAATTCGTTTAAGTGTAATTTATTTTTTAATTAAATATAATTGAAAACACAAGATACCACTGAATTTCAAATATCCATATAATAACTTTTATTTTATGAAGTTATTAGTTAAAAATAAGATAACATAGACGATTAAATTTTTTATATATAATTTCAAGTTATATGTGTAGTTACAAAACACATTAACATGATAGTTGTTTCACTACCCAGTAATTATGTAAAAGTATAGTTTCTGTATGGTTATTTAGTCACAACTAACAATCAATTTTAAAAAGCTCTAAGTGGTAGTTTTATAAACAACTTTATGCCACTAACCGCTAGTTATAGTATACTTTTAACTCTTTTTATCGACAAACCAATAAATCAGTGATTATATCGATTATATTATGTAGATGGAATAAATATAAAAGACGAATAAAATGTACAATAATTACCTACACGTTGTTCTCGATGGATAAAACAATTAAAATATATTGATTTTTAGAAAAAACTGATATTCCGATAAAATTTATATCAAAATGTAGATAAAAATGAGCCGATTACAAATATATAATTAGTTTTTGTCAAAACAAAATATATTATAAGTTATTAAACATAATTTTCAAACAACTTATAATTAATTACATTAATATACAAATTTCTTAACAACCCCTCACATATTTCATATACCACCCTTAACAATTTATATTTAAACTCTTCCAATTACAATTAAACCCCTAACAATTTACATTTAAACCATAACAATTCTCTTAAGGATTTGAAGCAATTATGACGTAATCATTTTGGAATTTTCAATTTTTTTTATTTTTTTTAAATAAAGGGTTGTGATTGGTGGAGATTTTTTTGGAAGAGGGTTGATCCTGCTTTTTTTAAGTAGTATATTTTAATAATTGTTTGTTATCCATTAATAGTAGTGGGTAAGTTATTCATAAAATAATTTATATCTTTTTTTATATTTATTCTATCTACGTATCATAGTCAATATAATAACTGATTCCTCGGTCTTTCGATAAAAAGTATTAAAATTATTTTTAAAAATTTTGTTTTATTTAAGATAAATTTATATAAATATAAATAACATTTAAAATAGACAAAGGTGCATCAATCAATATAAAAAATTAAAGATCATATATATATATATATATATATATAGCGGAGGGTTCATTTGAGAACCGTTGTTAGTGCGAAAACCGTGAGAACCAGTCTTAGCCGTTCTTTGGATATAGGAATTTCATGGATAGAGAGCGTGGAAGGATAGAGCGTGGAGGGTGCATGTAGGGAATTTATGATATAAATTTTCTACAGGAAAGAGCAATTTTGGCTCCCAAAAATGAAGATGTCGAATGTATTAATGACTTCATGGTTTCAATTATTGATAAAAGAATGTCGTCACATAAATATTGAAAATTGAAAATTCCAAAAAAATGACTAAGATTGGTTCTAACGGTTTTCGCACTAACAATGGTTCTCAAATGAACCCTCCACTATATATATATATATATATATATATATATATATATATATATATATATATATATATATATATATATATATATATATATATATGATTTTTTAATTTTTTTTATATTGATTGATGCACCTTTGTCTGTTTTAAATTTTATCAATTTTTATATAAATTTATCTTAAATAAAACAAAATTTTAAAAAAATTAATTTTAATACTTTTTATCGAAAGACCGAGGAATCAGTTATTATATCGACTATGATACGTAGATAGAATAAATATAAAAAAGATATAAATTGTTTTATGAATAACCAACCAATACTATTAATGGATAACAAACAATTAAAAATATACTACTTTAAAAAAAAGTGTCATATTACAATAAAATTTATACCAAAACGTAGATAAAAATGAGACGGTCGCAAATATATAATTATTATTTTTCTAAACAAATTATATAATAAGTTATTAAACATATTTTATAAACAATCTATAACTAATTATATTAATATATAATTTTTATAAAAACCCCTTACATTTTCATAAAAGCCCCTAACATATTTTATAAAACCCCCTAAGAATTTTCACAATGCCTCCTTCCAAGGCTTAAGAATTTTTGGTATTTTTGAAGTAATCATCATGCATTTTTCGATTTTTTTAATTTTTTTTTTAAAATCAAGTGATGGTCCATTTAATGTATAAAGGGTGAAGCTATGCTTGGAAGATTATCTTGTTAGTGTGTTTGTGTGTATTCGGTTATAGAGAGAGAGCCGAGAGGTAGAGAGAACACAAACACAAGTCTTGAATAATGCAAAGCTTAGATTGAAATGAGTAGGACAAATGCCTTTTATAGCATTTGCCCAAGTTACAATATTTACATATTTGCACCCTCACTTTTCATAATAAAACATTCTCCCCCTAAGTGAGGTGTACAATGATTCACAACAAAGAAATAAATAAATTTATTCATAGGCAGATTTGTTGCGAATCCCAAAAGCCACTTGCCACTTCCGAACTTGCCTTCTGTTGGACAGTGTAGTCTTCATCTGTTCTATAGCACGATAGGCCTGAGCATGTTGTTCATAAGTGTAGGCCTCACGGTTATCCCATACCTTCTGATGAATCTTGTGATGAGGATGTGTTCGTATCTTCTTCTTTGTTTATCATCCATGTTCCGTAACTCGGGGGGAATAACCTGTATTTGTTCACTACTGAATATGTCTGATATTCTTTCTTCAAGATTGGCAGCATTGACATAATACCTTTTCCATAACGGTTGCAGGCCTGCACTTCTAGTGAACATGTTGTTGCATCCAGACCTGGATCTCCACGATACACTGGAGGATAAGGTGGCACTATAAAGTTCGGTGGCAAGGGTCATTCTGATTCTCTTCTAGCTTTCTCAGCTGCTTCTCTCTGTCTGTTTCTTTCCAATATGTCTGCAGCTGATTCTTGAAATTGACCACGAGGAGGAGGGAAGCTTTCATGAACTTCAATATTAACTCCACTGAGAACCCTGCACACGTCGAAGGTGGTTTTCTTCTATTTAGGTTTCCTTTTAGCTTCCCTTCTAGAGATTGCTTCCCATTCTTTTCTTTTAAGTACAAGTTCTCTTTCACTGATGACATCATCAAATCTGTGGACAATTCTGGGTGAAGTTGGATGTGTAGTGTCTTTCACATATTCATCTGTGGCTTTGAACATGTCACGGATTTCAGGATCCTCAGGTTCCTCCTCTGGTTGAGATCCTTCTGTTTGATCTAAATCGAAATCATTGAAGATGTCAAACCGAAGCCCTTCTTCTTGAGCAGTACTGCTTTCTCCCTCATGCCTGATTGGTGATGTGAGCATATACTCGTATAGATCATCCATTTCATCTTCAGAGTCTGTGAATAGCTCAAACATCTCGGCATGAGACTGCTCATAAGGTATTTCACCTTCTTCAAGATCTATTGGCCTCGGTTCCACTTGTTGCTGGGGTACATAAAGTACAATCTGCTTGTCAGCATTGTCTTGTTGTTGTTGTTCATGAACTTCATCGGCCAATTGTTGTTGTTTCTGCTGCTGGCTAGAACTAGTACCTGCAGATATTAAAGAACTTAGTGGAGTAACTGGTACAGTTGCCTTTGCAGCCACCAAGGGATAAAATATGTATAATCTTCTTCTTCTTTTCTCCCCCTCGGGGTTGATCATCGGGGTCCTGATCATCCCGTCTCCTCTTGCTACTCTGTGCCTGAGCCTGACAAGTTTGTTCAAGGATAGTCAGCCGCTCAGTAACCTTCTCCAATGAAGTATAGAAGCCCCTAGTCACCCCATCAATCTTGCTATTAACATATTCATGAAACTCTTGAAAGTCATCAAAGGAGATTCCCTGTGGACGTTGTTCGTTACGGAGAGTTGTCATAAGGTCTTGATCATGAGAAGATTCGGGCCTTTGTTCAAGGAGTTTGACATACAGTACGCTCTTCAAAGCAACCACTGACATGGTTGATGGTAGGGATGGCAACGGGCCTGGGATTGATCCCCCCGTCCCCGTCCCCGTTTAAAAAAACCGTCCCGCTTAAAAAACCGCGGGGATTTAAACGGGGATCCCCGTCGGGTAAACGGGGAAAACCGCGGGGAAACGGGTATCCCCGTTTAATTATGTAAACGTGAATGTCGCCGGAGAAACGAGGTTACGCCGGTGCTGGAGATCGATCAAAATGGCAGATATGTGGTGACCGGAGTCGGATCGCTACCTTGCAGCTTGCTGCTGGTGGCTGCTTCTTCTTGATCGCCGGTCGATGCTCCCTGTTCGCAGCAGGTGGTCGCTGCTCTCGCAGCCGGTGGTCGGTGCTGGCAGTCGGTAGCCGCTGCTGGCAGCTGGTGGTCGTTGACTAGTCAAGGCTGACCGGTGGAGTGGGATTTTCCGTCGAGGGCTTAAGGCGTCGAGGGCAAAGGGGTGGAGTGACTCGATCGAATGTGGAGGTCCTGGGAGAGTTGAAAAGTTGATGACGGCTGGAAGACTGGAAGGCCAGAAGTGGGAAAATATGTATTACTAGAGTTTTAAACATTTAGTATATATATTTTATGTTTTATAATTAATTATAATATACTAATGAATATATGAAATATAAATATAAATTATATATATTATATTATTATCGGGCCGGTTAATCGGGGAATCGGGGCGGGTATCACCGTCCCCGTCCCCGTCCCCGCTAAAATTATTCGGTTTTTCCCCGTCCCCGTCCCCGTTTAGCATCCCCGAAACCGCCCCATTTAACTCGGTTTTCGGTTTTCCCCGTCGGGTTCGGTTTTTATTGCCATCCCTAGTTGATGGATCAGGTTGCGGCTGTGGCTCAGGAGCTGTAGGTCTCGTAGCAAGGAGTGCTTTAATCCTATCCAACTTTTGATTTGTACTGGTGAGTTATTGTTGAAGAGGTGCCACGGCTTGTTGGATTGTTTTCTGTAATTCAGCACGTATAACAAACCCAAAATCACGTAGACTTCCGGTTGAAGTACCAGCCACAGAGGCAGTACCACCTACTGAAGCAGCATTGATGTTGGCTCCAGCAGGATTTCCTTCCAATCCTCGAATGGCACCTTGAGAGATACCACCTCTGGAAGTTGAGGAGACTTGTTGGACGTACAAGCTCAGTGCATCA
This sequence comes from Pulicaria dysenterica, assembly GCA_947179395.2. NCBI lineage: Eukaryota > Viridiplantae > Streptophyta > Magnoliopsida > Asterales > Asteraceae > Pulicaria > Pulicaria dysenterica. Next base: position 70,874,162 of record OX359292.1, on the reverse strand, counting down.
ATTGTAACCCTGTGTTGGTCAAGATAAGCGGAGTCCGCGGTATATCAAATTGTGCATTGAAAGGAGTTGAGTACAAGGGAGGCGGTCCTCTATGTTCAATAGGTCTAATGCCCGATTGGGGTTGACCTAGTGTATGTGCTATAGCCCTGTGCAATGAAGACAGTGCATGTTGAGAGACACCATAGTAGCTTGATGGGGTTGAAAGCTGCACGGGTGGGATAACCGCGACTTGCAACAATGTCAGGTCCCATAGTAGATGTGGCTTCCCGGCTTTCTGGGGCTAGGGGTCCCTCAGCACTCTCTTTTTCTTTTCTCACCTCCTCAATCTCACTCACACTCCTTACCACAAAACTATCTTCATCTTCACCACTACCTGGACCATGTCCAACATATTGATTTGGATGTATTAATGAATCAGGGGTGACAGAGCCAGTTTCAATAGATAAGTCAGGAGATGGAGAAACAACTGGAATGTCATGGTCAGGGGCTATGATGGCATTTCTGGCTGTAGGAATTTCAGTAGTTTGGGTAGGAGGGTTCAGAGTTATGACCAGACCACCGGGTTGAGGAATGATAGGAGTAGGTTGAACAGTGTGGGTCTGATCAGGAGAGGTAGTATGTGGGTCTGTTAGTTTCATGAATGAAGGGGTGCTGTCGGCTGGTTGATCAATGGGTCTGTGAGGGGTGCCCAAAGGAGAATGGACAGGTTCAAAGGCAGGGTCACCACCTGGTTAGAAAGCAGACTCAGCATGAGAAGATTGGGAACTGGATGACTCAGAAGTGTCAAAACCAAGTTCTTCTAGTACAACTTTGGTTCAGGTGGTCTGAGAAATAGATTTGACAACTGTTTGAACGGTGGTGGGATCATAAGCATCCCCTCCCTCTCTATTATCTCCACCTTCACCTTCTTCTCCACCCCTCTCTTCAGAATTTTCTCTCTGCTCTACCCGCTCAGCATCTCCCATAGATGGCCGAGTCCTAGATGCTATTTCCTCACCTGGTACTACACCTCCTTGGCCGGTGCTGGCACAACCATATGAGGTATTCCTACATTCTCCCTATAACTCACAACAACATCATTTTGCTCACATAAGTTTAGAAGTGATATATGGAATGGTTGAGGAACAGGTACATTGGCAGGAGTTGCAGGTTTGATATAAACAAAGAGTTTAGAGTTCACAGAAGGTAAACCGCGAGGAATGTCAACATTTTGGTCCATCAAGTATTGGACAATCATTGGTAGAAATCTTTGGTACGACAGGAAGTTAGCATCCTTCTTTTTCTGTGAATTTTTCCTCTGCAGTGTTGCCTTGATATCTTGAAAGAGCGGGAATGCATAATCTACATGCAGGTGATTGGCAGCCGCCACAAAGATCTTGAGTTGATGCTCGGTAGGGAATTCATACCCAGAGTGCTTAGGAGTGAGACACCGTTGAAGCACCGTCATAAAAGTATTGTACTTGAGATGCAAGTTGGTGTGTTTGAATTGATTCTTTCTGGTGAGCTCTCCATCGTATCTCATTTCCCTGATTGCAACAAGACACGTCTCCTCGTCCGGGATTTCATCAAAAGTTTTTGCAGGAGGCCTGCTGTCAACCCTTGGCAGTCTGAAGATTGTTCTGAGGCGATTGACAGGTATATCGATTGTATATTCATCAACCTCAGCATGGATGACCTCATTTCCCCTATCATTTGTACGTACATCACACGTCTTCAAGAATTGTTGAACATAGAGCTCAGGGACATGTGGCCAGTAGTGGATGGATTATATGTAAGGAGGTGGTGTAGAGGATGGATCTTTAAGATTTCAGTAACAATGGGGAATGTAGGGTTTTTCAGTTTTGTGAGGTCAACATAGTGGTTGTTATCATGGGGGTTTTAGAATTTAGAAACTTTGCTTGAGGCATAATCTCCTCTGGTTGAAGTACAACTTGTGCCATTTTATCTGCACAGATAGATAAACAATTAAGTCAAAGATATAGAGATATGCAAGAAGACAACATTCAACTTTGAATTGTGGTCAAACTTCAGTGAATGAGATAAGCTTGACCACTGTTGACCAAAACTATTAAGTTTGAAAAGTATGAGAAAAAAACCGTTTTAAACGCTCATTGTGTACAAGATGATTTTCAGCATAAAAAAGTTGTTTTAACACTTTTAATATGTCAGTTAGATAGCAACAAACAACTTTGTAGGACTTGAGTGTAGTCCAAAAATCATCATAACACCCTCTTTTGAACCAAAAAGTGTGTTTTAAGTTCAAGTTCATACACCTCAAGAACACGAAGAACACTTTTTGAGATTTTTGAAATATTTTTGCACCAAAGTGTTCCCCATGTGTTCAAACTACCCATCGCAAACTTGGATTGATCAAACAAGTTTGTTTCGTGTCCCAAAAGTTCATTTAAAGTTCTGAAAGTGTCCATCGCAAGTGGCTGTTCTAGGGCCAAAAATCACCATTTTAACTCAAAATTTTCAAAATGTAACGAGAGAGTTCGTATTATCAAGTAGCCAAAAATGAGAAAGAACTTAAGTGAATTTTCAAATCTGATTGCGTGAATGGACAGGTGAGGATGGGGCGGTTATAAAGTGAAAGGGGACACGTGTCACATGTTGATTGGACCAAACATGGTAAAACATGCGGCTGATGGAGCAATCGCATGGTAAAAACACCCGGTTTATAGATCCACGCGATTGGCCTTGAAGTGAAGCAGAAATGCTAACACTTGGTGAATCGCATGCGATTCCCTTTGTTTTTTCAATCGCATGCGATTGACACTTGATTCATTTGTACATTGATTAATCTATGGCATGTGATTGATACTTGGTCCATGGTTCACAGATGGTCTATCGCATGCGATTGAGGCATAGTGAAGTTAACTTGTAATTCCATGCGATTTAGAGTCCATGCGATTGTAATCCATGCGATTGTACTTTCTTGTGTGTGAACCAAGACTTAGAAAATTTAATTTGTTGAGTTTCAATAAATCCTATGCGATTAAAGCATAGTATGTGATTGGTTGCACTCGAACCCAACACTTGAAAAGTTTCTGAAAATTCAAAATATCTGGATTTTGAGAGTTGAAAAATTAATTTTCCCAGATATCTTGATTTGAGTGTTTGTTTGATACACTCCCCCTAGACTTTTGCATCTGTTTATGAAAATTTCTAAAATTTAGGAAATGTGTCAGTTATATAACTTCTCCCCCCCCCCCCACACATGTGCATTATGTGTATGATTTTCTGCACAATGAACAAACAGTATAACACCTTCTCTAAACAAAAAGAAAGAAAGGAAAAGTGAAGCAACAGTATGTTATATATTCAGGTTTAGCATGCCTAACTTGGATACCAACTCAGTGAAGCGACTTTCGTCTAATGGTTTGGTAAACAAGTTGTGAGGGATAAACAAGCGGTAGATTGAAGGATTGCAATAAATAACTATGATAGGTTGAGAGAGAATCTCTTTACACCTTACAAAACACATAGTTAAGCCTTACATTGTGAGGCAATCCTTAGCATACACTTACACTAGTCATATGCTTATATACCCAAAGGGTATATTTACAATAAGCACCCTCAACTATTGTTGAACTTCTATTCTATTACAATAATACAGTTCTAACACAAGTCAGCTAGCTGATTTTCTGTAGAAACATACTGAAGCTCAATGAGACCTTTCTCTACGTTATCTTTTATGAAGTGATAACGGATATCAATATGTTTAGTTTTAGAGTGGTGTACCGGATTGCAGGAGATAGTGATGGCAGACTGGGAATTGCATAGGAATGAAATTTTGTCACACCTGAGGCCAAAGTCTGATAACTGTGTACGTATCCAGAGACTTTGTGAACAGCACATTGCAACAGCAACATACTCAACTTCAGCTGTAGATGTGGATACGCAGTTTTGTTTCTTTGAGGCCCAGCAGACTAAACGATCTCCCAGAAAGTGTGCACTGCCAGAGGTGCTTTTTCGATTAATCTTGCAACCGGCATAGTCAGCATCTGAGTAAGCATGGAGATCCGGATTCGAATTCTTGGGATACCACAGACCAAGATCCATAGATCCTTTGAGATATCGGAAGATCCGCTTAGCTGCCAGAAGATGTGACTCTTTAGGATTCACCTGGTATCTGGCACAGAGACAGGTAGAGAACATGATGCCTGGACGACTTGCAGTTAGATATAGTAACGATCCAATCATCCCACGGTAAGTTTTCAGATCTACTGGAGAACCATCAAGATCGGCTGACAGCTGTGCCTTAGCAGCCATGGGTGTGGATATGGGTGTGCAGTTGATCATATCATACTTCGTGAGAAGGTCTTTGATGTACTTGGATTGGCATATAAAACTGCCATGACTTAACTGCTTCACCTGGAGTCAGAGAAAGAATGACATCTCCCCCATCATACTCATTTGAAATTTGTTTGCCATGATCTTAGCAAACTCGTCACTGTATTTTGGATTCGTAGACCCAAAAATGATATCATCCACATATATTTGAACCAAAATCTTGTCCCTACCCTTAGTCGTTGTGAACAGAGTGGTATCAGTCTTTCCTTTTGAGTAGCCTTCACCAATCAAATATTCAGATAAGACATCGTACCATGCACGTAGAGCTTGGTTTAACCCATACAAGGCCTTATCAAAGATATAGACATGATTTGGATGTTTTGAATGGATGAATCCCTCAGGTTGTGAGACATATACTTCTTCTTTGAGAACACCGTTAAGAAAAGCTGTCTGCACGTCCATCTGAAAGACACGGAAGCATCTGGAGGCTGCATATGCAAGAAAGAGTCTGATAGCTTCAATACGAGCAATGGGGGCAAATGTTTCATCATAGTAAATGCCCTCTTGCTGATTGTAGCCTTTAGCAACCAACCTAGCTTTGTTACGAACGACCACTCCATCCGAATCCCTTTTGTTCTTGAACACCCACTTAGTTCCGAGAACAGATTTGCCATATGAAAGAGGAACAAATCTCCAGACTTTGAGACGATCGAATTGGTGTAGTTCTTCCTGCATTGCAATTACCCAATCCGGATCATCTAATGCTTCAGAAGTCTTGGTGGGTTCAATGATGCTTAGAAAACCCGAAAAATGACATTCGTTTGCTGTTGCTGCTCGTGTTTGAACGCCAACTGAAGGGTCTCCTATAATGTTAGCTTCAGAGTGATGTCTGGTCCACTTTGTCTCGTGGGAAGTAGAAGATGAAGGAATAAGATCTTGTAAGTGTCGTGCTTCCTCTTCATCTTCGCGGGAGAAATTTGGGTCTGAATCAAACACAGGAGGGCTCTCTGGTTCAGGAATCTGAGAATTCACAGGGGACGAGTGACAGAGACAGATGTAGAATCCTCAGCATATAGATCTGCAAATGGATTCGTCTCAGTGACCGTAGGAGCCGTTATAGTAACACTTGTTTGTACTGCTGTGTTGTTCCTGTTGTCAGTGAAACTTCTAATGATCTATCCTCAGGTACCCATGTGGGTTTAATCTTTTGTCGAGAAGGAATAGATTGAGAAAGAATTGGCTTCGACGGAAGTTTCATTACCACCTTTGGTGTGACAGTTGACGGAATCGGAGGTTTAGGATTCGGTAGAGTTGCGGAAGCGTTATGTTTGCGAATCCAAGTTTTCGAGGAATTCTTAAGAATTCGTTGTGGCCTCGGTGCATCAACTTACTTTTGCAGAACTGGAGCTTTGGGAGCAGTAGTTTATACTACTCGTTGATTGGATGAAGGCTTGGGTTTGGAAGTTTTGGCATGTTTGGAAGGTGAATTGCGAGATCGTTTTTGAGAATGCAATTGTTTTTCTTGAGCAATCCATGCCTTTTTGAATGCTTCATAACCCTGTCGTCTGTAGACTTCTAGTTCTTTGATCGTCAACAGTCGTTTTGATTTGTTTAAACATTTGAGTGCATGTGACTGACGAGTGGTAATCCACTGATGAATGGTGTATCCTTTGGAATTTATAAATGGAACAAATATTTGATTAGCGTAAAAGTCTGTCCAGTCCTCACATGGTTTAATTCCAATTTGTTTTCTTAATTGATCATATTCACAATTAAATTCACAATGACCATGGAGTCAACCATCACTAATACAAAACATTGAAGAGGCAATTTTATCATGAAAACTTGAATAATTACAGACTGTATCAAACATCAAAATTTGTTAACATGTTTGTCTAGTGTTCGAACATTTCCTAGACGACCTAGGAATGACTCTCTTCCAAGTTATGTTTAGTTTACGCTCTTCACTCCCGAGCTTCTTCACATCTGCAGCAGAGTGTAAAATGTTAGAATTGAGTAGTGGTCGACTAGCAGCTGCTTTTGAAGATTCAAGTATGTCAGTGGTCATACGAGAAATGTGATTTGAAGTGGAAATGAGTGTCGGTTTGAAAATCTGTTTTTGTTTTAAACTTTTCAAAGTAGAATTGTTAACAGATTTTAACTTGGGTTGGACATCGTGGGAAGATGTAAACGCATGCTTAGAATCTTCAATTCGTTCTGCGTATGGAGAGAAAGTGAATGGAGTGAGAGCCTGCATCTCTTGCTTGACTTGGATGATGCGTTCTTTTAATGCTGTATTTTCCCTGCACAAGTTATCTATGATTTTTTCATCATGATTAAAAATGTTTTTGATCCGCTTGTGAAGAATAGCATTCTCTTGAGCTAATTGAGTGAGCTCAGGTGATTGGGAAGAAACTGAGATTTTTTCGTGTGTGGTTTCGGAGTGGAAAAAGTTGGTAATTTCTCCTTGTATCAGATGGGTGAAGCAAAACTCTTGCAATGTTTGAAACCTTCGCTGCAATTCCTTGTGGGGAATGTATTGAAATTGGGGTTTTGGCACTTCAGGAGCATACAGTTCTTCAGCTGTATAGATTGGAGAGGTGACAATGGAATTCAGTGTTGGAGGTGGGTAAGTGAAGTATGAGTCATTGAGGTTAGAGTAATTGAAAGGAGGTTCAGTTTTGAGATGTAAGGTCCGTTTGACATCCTCTTTAAGTCGTTCTTCCTCTTGACCAACAAATACCATTCGTTGAGTTAGTCCTTCGCCAAATAGATATGCGTTGTACAATTGTTTGGCAGATACCTTACTCAGAACACTTGGGCTTTCAAAACCAAGTCCATCGAATGTCCATCTTGAAAAAGGTCGTTTCTTTTGTTTGTACATAAAGATGGTTTGTTCACTTTGCCCTCTTTTGATTAGAAGATCTTCAAGTTCTTTAATTTTTAAACAAAGAGCACTCTGATCATTTTTAAGAATTTCTGAATCTTTTTCTGCACCAATACGTTCTGCTTTGAGATCGTGTATGATAATGTTTGTTTTATCAGTTAGTTCTAAAAATTCAGATTCTTTCTCAGCTAATTGAACCTTAGATTCATTTATGTTCTTTTCTAATTGTTCAATTGCAGCTTGTGCTTCTTTGTCTTGTGTTTGAATGACCTCTTTTAAAACTTGATTTTTGCTTGTTAGTTTGGTCACCTTAAATTCTAACTTTTTCATGCGGTTTAATATGGTTTGTATATTTCAAAATTAAAACCCATGTTAGAGTTAGAGATAGAATGTAACTTTCCGCTTTCAACGATCTCCTCCTCAGCATCAGAGAGATCACCACCATCTCCATCCCTATCATTAGTTTCACTAGTAGCCATGAAACAGAATTGTGTGTGATCCTCACCATCTAGATCACTCTCGGAGTCTGTGTCCTCCAGGAACTGGTCTTCCTCCACCATAAGAGCATTCCCAGCCTGCTTTTGCTTTGACAGGCGGTACTTTTATCTGTAGTATTCAGCATCCTTGATCTTCTTCTGTGGACAGTTCCTGATCATGTGGCCAGACCTCCCACAATTGTAGCACTTCAAGTCTGTCTTTTTCTCCTCCTTTCTCTCATCCCTTTGAAATCTAGGCTTGTCAACAGGAGCAAGCCTTTCTGGTCTTCTGGAGCCAGAGGTAAATCTTTGTCTGTTGTTGGTTTTATTAAAACGATTTCTGAAGGTTTTGCCAACAACAGAGAGAGCGTGAATGGCTTCTTCTACTGAGTCTTCATCATCATCATCCGGTTCCGATTAACTGAGAATCACCTGTTTGAACTTCATTGATCTTGATGAAGATTCCCTTGTAATTCTTTCTGTAGCTACCAAGGCTAGAGGATCTGCAGCTGAGTGTTTAGGGAGAGACTTCAGTATTTCATCTTATTAATGATTGAGGTCTTCGAATATGTTGTGGAAGGTGATTGTGGTAAGATCTTTATTGATTTGCTTGTACAGTCTAACATATTCCCTCCATTCTGGACCTAGTGACTTCAGAAAAACACAATTTAGATCTAGGTCAGTCCTGATGTTTTGATTGGACCTCATCTTATTTTGTAGTTTGCAAAATCTACCGTAGGTTTCAAAAAGAAGTTCATTCCCTCTAACGCTGAAGTCATGATAGCTGTTGACTAGTTGGGTACGTTTGATATACTCTCCTTGCTCCGTACCTTGGAACTGCTTCTTTATCTCATCCCATATTTCCTTAGCAGTGGCTAAGCTATCTATCTTGGTGTAGATCTCTGAGGAGAGTCCTTGTTTTAGATAATACTTTGCCAGTCTTTCAGCCTTTTGGATCTCCTTTTCTTGAGCTGTGAGTTCATCAGCAGTCTTTTCCCTCTCATGACGGAGAATGGCGGGATTGTTGTTCGTATCAGCCTCAACAACTTTGATGAACTTTTTGTTCCCTTTCATGATGCATTCAATCATCATTTCTCCGTGAGTCTCATTGTGCTCCATGAAGTCCATAAACCTTCCCTTCCAAACATTATATTCACCTCGGAACAGAACAGGAGGTTTTGTGTCGGTACCGATGGACATCATTTCATTTGAACTTGACATAGTGAGAGTTTTTAGAAAGAAATGATCGTTCACTTGTTATATGATTTGATTGTTCGAAAACTTTTACTGACAAGAATGAATAATATTCTTTTCAAATTGGTGTTGAAAACTTCTTGGTGATGATTGAGGAACTAAGTCAATTTAATTCAACTTTGAATTAGATCTTGTATATATTAAATTCAACTTTGAATTAGATGGAATTAAGTTAATTTAATTCAACTTTGAATTATATCCGGTTTAGATAAAATTCAATTTTGAATTAGACTTTTGAAGTTTTAAGTTCGAATGTCCTCTAGTTCAATAAGTCAAGTCCCAATGATTCTATCACTTGTCCAATAAATTCAAGGTATGCGAATGGTTTTTTTATGCGATTGGTTGAATCCCTTGAAAATTGAGCAGAGTAACCTCTTTGTAGTGATCAATAGAGTAACCAATAGAGTGCGATTGATCCCTGTAGTACCAAACACTTAGAAATAAACAGTTAGTAATGTCAATCGAATGCTTATCAAGTCACTAATTCGAATGTGATTGCCTTTGATGTGTTTGAAATCCAACTAGAAACCTTGAATCGCACGGGCCAACAGAATGTGATTGATGAACCAACACTAAGAATCGCACAGACAAGTTCGTGCGGCTGATAGATCACTTCGGAACTCCTAATCGCATGCGATTGATCTTATAGCGCCTGATAGCACTGAGAGTAACACTTAGTAGATTTCAGCTTTGAAGGACTCTATAAGCCGTGTAATTCCTTCAATCGCATGGACCACTAACCCGACTTATAGAATATGATGTGTCACTATCAGATCTGATGGCCTTACCCCTTATGGTGTCTACCCACTTGTACCTTGATTGGTATGGTTAGTACTTGAGTTGCCTTGTTCAATACTTAATCTTTGAAGAATTAATAATTATTTTTAATCAAAAACCGATTTCTTCTTCTTCAAGACTGCATTTACAGCTTCAAGAACACCATAAATGCTTGCATGCCCAGAAAATTAAATACTAAAAAGTTGAGTATTTAATGAACTATTGGACTTTTTGCTTTAAAAACACCACTCGGTTTTTAAATATTCTTCAAGAAAACCTTCTAAAACAGTATAAACCTTTGAACAAACCCGAAGAGATGGTAGAAAAAGTATTGTTTATACCTTAGATGTGTTCTACTTTCGGGAATCATTAGAACTCGCACCTTTCTTGATCAAACCGTATGGGTGTATGCTTTGTAGAACCCGAATGCTTGTTCTTCACCTTGAGCTTGAAGTCTTCGAGATTTTGCTTGTTGTTTTCGAACAATCACGAGCCAAAAACAAGTTTGGCTCTGATACCAATTGATGCTCCCTTTAATGTATAAAGGATGAAGCTATGCTTGGAAGATTATCTTGTTAGTGTGTTTGTGTGTATTCGGTTATAGAGAGAGAGAGCCGAGAGGTAGAGAGAACACAAACACAAGTCTTGAATAATGCAAAGCTTAGATTGAAATGAGTGGGGCAAATGCCTTTTATAGCTCAAGTTACAATATTTACATATTTGCATCCTCACTTTTCATAATATAACATCAAGGGTTATGATTGGTGGAGAATTTTTAGGAAGAGAGAAAAACCATTTTCTTTTAATTAGAATATAAGATCATGTATTACATTTTTATTGGTTTCTTCATGGAACAGAAGAAGGAAAATAAGTATATTAATGTATTTTTTTTCACACCCTAAGTTTACCTAAAATTTTGAACTTTGAACTTTTTATTGATTTATAAAAATATTATAAATAACTTACTAATAACCTTATAAGGTTATTAAATATATACAATTTCATCATTTCGTTATTACATATTAATGCCACTAATGGTTGAGTTATAGTTAACTTTCAAAATGTTCATTGTCACATATGACTAGGTTTCGATGGGAGGACAAAGAAGCATACGAGTGTGGTAACAATAGTAGGTGTTACCTAGAATAATAAAAGTCCTATTTGAACTACTTTAACATGGTTTAGAGACATGTGGTCTGAAAAATCTTTTAAAAGATCGAGTGTTTGTCTTGGATGGCTGGGGTGATATAGCAAAACAATCAGGAAATGTTTAGGCCGCTTACATCAAAGTATCATTCGACTTTTTTGAAGAACATACTAAAGCGGAAAATCCATTTTGAAATGTAAAAGTAAAAGTCTAGTATGTTTAACTATGCATTATTTATTTATTTTTAGAGTTAATTACACTGACCGTCTTTAAGGTTTGGTCAAATTTAAAGTTTAGTCCTTTAAGAATCAAAAGTGCGATGAAGGTCCCTCTTTATCATTTTAATACTTGAACTCGAGCTCGAGTTTGACTTAGAATGAGCCGATTTCGAGTATCAAGTAACAAGGATTGAATTGATAGTGTTCTAAATTAATTCCAATGTAAATATTGTAACCAATTAGATTTATAATTTCGAATTTCCTAGTGGAAATGTGCATGGGAGAGAGAGGGATCATGGTGTAGGCAATATTTTAAGACTCGGGTTTTTAGTTAATCCGGTCTCCTCACTGGTTTGTGGGCCAACCGGTTCGACCGGCGGGTCAACTCGATTTCCAGGATATTAAATTTTTTAACATATATGCATGTGTGTATATATATGTATGTATGTATGTATGTATGTATATATATATATATATATATAGGGAGATCATGCGAAAAGCTTTTTATTTGCGAAAAGTGCGAGAAGTATATAGGACCATCAGATGATTTATTCAAAGGCTAGGATGTGATATGATTTTTTTTGTAATTAAATTGAAAATGAAGGAACTTTGAATAGCAAGAAAAGGTTATTATGGACATTTTATCAAACCCAAAACTACCTAACCTTAAATTCCTATTTATGTTCCCTTTCTCTTGTTACGCATTTCACTAGGCAATCACCACACCGCCTCCACGACTCTACCATTGCCGCCAGAACTTCACCACTACCACTACAGCATCGACAGAACTTCACTACCATTGCACACAATCACCAACCAAGCATCACCATTAGTGACATCGGAGACCAACATCTGCCACCATGAGAGACCACCACCATCTTCACTACAGCCGGTCGATCCCCCCTAACCACAACAGGTGATTTTATTACTTCATTCTTTCACAATTTTTTTTGTTTTATTGTGTTTTATTGTGTTATATATCTATCCTCTTGTGTACACACTGTTTTCAGTACATGGATCACTGGGAAGTGCCCGAGCTGCTAAAGCAATTGGCTTCGTAGATACCGTGATCGGTTACTCATTTGCAAACGCCCCTCACGACCCGTGGCCATCGATTCAGATCCACGAGCGCAACACCCACCGTCACCGGAGACGCTGCCCTTGGATCTCCATCATGTTACCCTTTAACCGCCTCAGCCTTGCCGCCTCTTCCATCTAAGTACTAGGTTTTTTTTTCTTTTTAGTTTTTACTTCGTAACTTCACTACATCTGCTTTCTTTTTTTTATTTTTGCTTTTTTTTGGTTTGTTTTTATATTACTTGCATATCGTACGATCAATACTACCTTCTCGTTCTCAAATATTATCAGAAATAAAGTTATTTTGTTGTTCTTTTTCATCATTAAGTATTTATCTTGTTCAATAATAAACGAGGATTTTTATTTTTTTTATGTTCATTTGTTCATCATTATTAACTAAAGATTTTTTTTTATTATTTTTTACTGTTTATGGGTTGTTAACTAGTGAACACGAACAATAGAGATAAAGTACGGTGGATTGTTCATGAATGAATATGTTTCTTATAAAGAAGAAACTATTTACTTTAAGTCTACTGTTCAATAATAAACAAGCACTAATGATACAAGGGGAAAAATGATAAAATAAAGATTAAAAAATGTGAAAAATGAAACTATTTAATGATGAAACAAAATAAAACAAGAGTTTATTAGTGAACAAACATTTAATGATTAAAAACTTGTAAACCTTTTTTGTTATGTACATCGTTGAACACCGTAAATTAATTAATTTACTATTAAATTAATTCTAATTTATTTTGTTTAAAAAATAGAAAATAAAAATAAGAGAGAGAAATAGATTGGAGAGAGAAAATTTTTTGTTTACTATTATACCCTTTTAAATTAAGAAAAAATAAAAAATAAGATTAATCTAAGCCATTAGATCATATACAAATAAAAGGCTAAGATTGCTTCTCGCACTTTTCGCAAATAAAACATTTTTCGCATGAACACTCCGCTATATATATGTATGTATGTATATAAACTTCGAAAGAATAACTAATCTGTTAACTAGATTGAAAATTATGTCGAGAGGGTTTAATTAAAATGAAAATCCTATTGACAGAGTTACGTGAACTCAATGGAGGTTTCTGCTTAAAAGGCAGTCACATGTTAGAGATGAATTGTCGTCTTACGCGATCGGAAATGACAGAGGACAGGAACCACTATCGACTATCAAGAGGGATTCACAACTCGTTTTTAGAGTTTATATCGAGTGAGGGTTTCAAAGTGTCGATTGTCTAGGTGACTAAATTGTTGAGCTTTTTATGTTTTAAAAAGTATTAAAATAAAAAATGAAAATGGGTCAATTAGGCTAAATCAACCCGCTTCAACCATAAACCCCGATGGGTCGATATGGGCTAGAAATCAGTGGCGGACCTAAGGCTTAGCCAGGGGGTTCACGGGACACGGGTCAATTTTACGTGCGTATAAATTTTGATTTTTTTAAGGCGGTGCTACCATTTCGTAGTGTAAATTTCGATTTTTCAAGTCAGTGCTACTACCTATTTCACCGATTTCAGATAGTGTCACCTCTCATTTGAGATCCTGGATAAAACCCAATATATATTGACCCGGTCTTTTCACCGGTATCCTTACTAGATCACATCAACCGGATTTTAAAATATTGGGTGTAGTCACAAGTCAAACAAGTTGCAACTTAGCAAGAAGTCTCGTCTTAGATCTAGAATTCACGAAAAATGATTGGTTGACTATGTAGGCGGCCACACAAGCATGTTTCCTCGCAAGTTGCCAAGTTGCACAATAAAATATTCTAAAATTAGGAGAAAATTAATTTACGAATATTAATTCATAAATATTAATGGATTATTACTAATATACATAAGATTGTGACACAATTTTAGTTTATAAAAAAACGCATATCAATTAACTTCTTGTTGATTTTTTAAAGAAATTTAAGAAATTAAACCATCTCTAACATACGCACTACTAATTATAAAAGGTAAAATATGGTTTAATCATTAAAATTTTACATATTTTTTGTTTTAACTATTAAAGTTTATTTTTGAATGATTTAACTATAAGGTTTTTTTTACCTTCTACTTTAACCTATTAAACCAGTTTTTATATCCAAACGCCTCCTAAACCCTCTTCCAAACACACTAAAACGCCCCTAAACCTGCTCTCAAACACTGACTAAAACCCTACTCCCAAAATCTCCTCTCTCTCTCTCTCTCTCTCTTTGAACTTGAGTTTCAACTTTTAAACTCTCCCTTTCTCTATGAATTTGACTCGTAGGTTTCAAACCCTACCTGTCGTCGCCGCCGCCCAACCCTACCCAACACAACCGCTGCCGCCGCCTAACCTATCGCCGCCATGAAGATGAAGACTCCGTCGCCACCACATGAAGAATTCTCTCCCTCTTTGCTCTGTCAAACCTCCACCCCCTCTTTAGAGTATCTGCCACCACCGCCGCTCACGCCCACCACCGTAATCAAAGGCGGTGAACCCCTTGAATGTCGCCCGCCGCCATCGGAAGTAAACCATTGTTGTCATCAAATAAAAGTCCTAATTTAATCATAGCAAGTAAATAGTTTTTGGGATCCAACATGAAATCTCATCACACAAACCATTGTTTAAAGGCACACACCGGGCAAACCACAACACAAAAATAAATTGTTTGAGATTGTTTTTAATGAAACCATTGATTAATGAGAGCGAGGTGGACAGGCAACTTGAGTGGATGAGGATCCTCCAAACCCAAACTTTTCTTGAAGGAAGTTGAACATCTTGTTCATCATAGATGTATTCTCCTTCAAAGCATGAATGTTTTCCATCATCATCTCTTGAAGGTCCTCCCTTATTTCATAGCTCCTCCTACTCCCCGACATGCTAATGTTGGTGGTGTCCTCCTCTCCTTCTTCATAGTCTTCCTCCTCCCTTCTTGGCCTTTTAGACTTTGACCCCCTTATGGTTCCCACATGACCTATTTTGATTAGGGTTGAAGTGTTGATAGGTTGTTCAGTGTTGGGAAATGTCTCTACGGGAGCAAGGTCAAGATATTGAAAGAGATGGGAAAGTAAGGTGCCATATGGGAGTGACCGCTTGTTTTGGGTGATGAGACCACTCATCCTCTTGGCTCAAAGTAAGCCATGTTGACCGGTTGGTTGACCTTAAGGCAATACATGAGAAGAGCTATTATTGTCGGGATGTCATTATGGTTACTGGCTTTCACATAGACGTTGTGACTAATGATTTTAGCCCAAACTTGACATTCCGGTGTGAGATGGGAACCTAGGAGTTTTGGAGTGTCTCTAGGTACATCGGGTTGACAAATGGTCTCAATCACTCTTTTGGGAGTGTTTGATCATCCTCAAGGCGTAGTATGTAGTCAAGATTGTGGGTATCGGAGTAGAAGCAAAGGCGCTAGAGGGGAGTTGAAGATAGGTGTCAAAGTCTTCAAGTGGCCAAGTCCATTGATTAAGATACATGTTTAGTTGTATCTTCATCTTAGACTCATCAAATTGGAAACCGGCGTAGAACTCTATAACGTGGTCCGGGTGAATTAAAGTTTCATGGTCTAAAAAGACAAGCCAATCAAGGTTTTTGAACACGTGTCCAACCTGTTGTTTCTCAAAGTCTCCAAC
Source organism: Pulicaria dysenterica (assembly GCA_947179395.2). Lineage (NCBI taxonomy): Eukaryota > Viridiplantae > Streptophyta > Magnoliopsida > Asterales > Asteraceae > Pulicaria > Pulicaria dysenterica. Next base: position 70,858,425 of record OX359292.1, on the reverse strand, counting down.
ACTTACGGTTCTACCGTATGTGATGGGACGGTTTGCTACTAGGGGTGGTCGGTTCTTGATGAGAATCCGAGGGATTTTCTTCAAGGTGACTTGGGGAGCATTTGTATCATCACTATCACTATTGGTTTAAATGGTATGTCTAGATCTAGAAGGGTTTCTCCTAGGCTCGTTAGAGGGACCGACAACATTTTTATCCTTTGATCTTCCCATGATCTAAAATAACAAACAAATGATTTTAAGAGATATATTTGTGTATCTTTCAACACATAGATTTCATGTAGATGATGTTTTTAAGAAGTTTTTAAAGAATGTTCGTGATAAAGGATTTGATTTAAAAAAACTTCATGCAATCATAGTGTTAAACCTTTTTACAGTCGACCGTGATATGGTGACCGTGAATGTATTTCAAGATTTGAAAGTTGATTCAAATCCAAGAATTTTAAAAGAAAGGAGTGAAGCTTTCTACCTTAATGGTGATAGTTTTGTAGGATATGAAGAATGAGATGAATTTTGGCTTGAAAACCCTTCGCTGGAATCTTCAAGAGGTTGCCGGAATCCTTGCCGGAGTTGTGGAGAAGATGAAAATTGAGACAGAAAGGATGAAACCTTATTTCTTTTGGTTTGAATTGTGAGAAAAAAAGGAGTGTGTGTGGATAGGGAGTAAAGATGAGAGTTGAATGGAGTTAATGTGAATTGATGGTTTTGATGGAAGTTAAAGTAAAATAGAATTTTGAAAAGATAAATGGAATCTCATATATGAATTTTCGGTTATGGTATTTATGGGGAGAATGTAAGTTTTGAATTTTTGAAATTTTGGATTTGTAACAAAATTTAAGCTGAACCCGATCTTTCACGGTCGAGTGAGGTCGCAGTCAGCAACCCCTAAATCTTGATTTTATTGCATTTGTTTAATTTCAATAAATTTTGTATAATTCATTAGATTATTTATGATTGCGCATATTTTTCAAATGAACACATATTAAACAAGTATAACTAGTTATTAAGTTGATTAACTTTAGATCTAGTAGTTCTTTCACCAATGTTTACAATAACTTGATTGATTGGATGATCTCTTATTTCTTTTGTGTTGATGATTGAATCAATTGATTCTTTAGTGGGGGTGACCATATTATTTTCTTCAGTTACATCTTCATTTGATTTAGTCAATTGAAGTTCAATATTTTCTTGTTCGTTGAGATCATCTTCAACAAGTGGTATTGTTTATTTAAAAAAGTTTCATCAAATGTAATATTTAATGATTCTTCTTTTGTCATAGTGTTTTTATTGAGAACTCTATATGCTTCGTTAGTAGATGAATACCCTAGAAATACACCCTCACAAACCTTTGATCCATTTTGACTTAAATTTTCTTTATTGTTTGTGATAAAACATTTGCTACCAAAGACTTTAAAATATCTAAGTGTTGGCTTTCTACCCTTATATAATTCATAAGGGGTTTTAATTGGAAACCATCTAATTAGAACTCTATTAAGAATGTGGATGTTGCAACGGCATCACACCAAAATTTTTGAGGAATTGCTTGTTCGTTTAGCATAGTACGACCCATTTCTTGTAAAGTTTGGTTTTTCCTTTCCACTACCCCATTTGATTGAGGAGTTCTAGGAGCCGAGAAGTTATGAGTGATGCCATGTTTGTCACAAAATATTCCAAATTGAAAATCATTATCGAATTCTCTTCCATGATCCGTTCGGATAGATATAATCGAATGACCTTTTTGATTTTAAACATGACTTCTTAAAACTTTGAATTTTTCAAAAGCTTCATTTTTTGTTTTTAGAAAAAGAGTCCATGTATTATCAAGTCTTTGAGAGACTGCCACCCGAGCAGGGACTTGAGTAGATGTCTGAGCAACTGGTCTTAGATGCCAACTTTGTCCTTCAAGTTCTTCAATACTTCTTCTTTCGCCTAGAATTGCCGAAATTCCCCTAGTGGCAAGATGATCTATAACGTTTTGAACGTTATAACTGAACCCGACGTAGCTTGTATTAGAGAGTCTTCCAATCATGGAGAGAGTGATTAGGAGGTTACTTTCTCCTCCTTGCCATGCCTGGTAGCCATGAGTTTGAATGGAAATTCTTACATGATTATGAAAATCGTCTATGCTCATCATCATGTTGGGGACCATGTACACTAGTTGTGTACCTTGTGATAGATCAGCTTCCATGGTGCTGATTATTCTTGTAGAGTCTTCCCACCTAGTATCCTATAGAACTATGAGAGCATTTGTTCCTGCCCCAATTTTGTGTAAGGCATGAATCCTTATCATGGCTAGCCCGATATGGATATGCTGCAGTCTTGAGTTTCTTATTGTGGTATAGCTTTGGCTATTACAAAGACTGAGATCTACTTGATCTCCTTCAACACAACGTATACGTTGTTCGGAGTAGTGTTGATAAACCCTGTGACGTGTTGTTTGCCTGTTATATGAGTATAATACTTCAGCTGGTGTCAAATGAGCTCTTCGTCTTCCAGAGGCTTCAAGTTGTTGTTCTGGATCTATTTAAGCTTCTAAAGTCCTATTGTAGGACCTTCCAATTCTTCGTTGCAATCCAAGTTGGAGTTCAAAGTTCCTTCGTGTTACCCATCTGTAGTTTCTGACTTGATGTTCTTGTGTGGGGAGTTCTTCAGTGACTACCCTTTCTACGGCTGGTGGCCGTGTGCGATTCATTTATTTTCCTTGGAAAACTGCTCTTCAAAGATCTTTTTGGGATCTTTGTACACGTAGATAGGTCCTTGTTTTGATTTTGGCGGGACCTTGCCTCCTGAGATGGTAAAATTATCTAATGTTTTTGTTAGATCAGATATAGAACCGTTGAGGTCTAATGGTTTAGACTCCTTTTTTCCAAAAGCTTCAACGTTCTTCTGGATCCTAACAAGAGATTCCCTTATAGAAGAGATCTCTTGCCCTTGTTTGGTTAACAAATACAATATAGTGTTGTTCTGTTTAATTATCACTTTTGATGTAAAAGTTCTCACTATAACTTTAAATTGGTAATGGACCATGTGCAATAATTTGGTTCATAGGTATATTACTTGTTAGTTCATAGATTTGTTTGGTAACAAATATTGTTGGTTAGTAATTCATATAATCATATGTATGTTTTTTTTAATAAAAAAAAACAGTTAATTAAAACAGCTGCGCATCCTATTTGAAAATCAAGCTAGAATATCCAATATAACATAAACAACCAGAAACTAATTCGAATACAATCATTTCCACATGTTACATCGGCAATGGCAACGGATCAAGCCGAGCCACAGGAATACATACCAAAGGGTTAGCTCTAGGAAGTGTGATCCCAAGTCCCTCTTCCATATCAACACTAGTAAGTTCCCCATCTTTTCCAGCCTTCCATTCAAAGCACTGAATCATAGCACCAAGTGTTGATTGTATCACCTGCAATGCTAGTGAAGTCCTAGGACACATTCTCCTCCCACTGCCAAATGGTAACATGTGAAAATGTTGTCCTCTAACATCCAAGTTGTTCTCTTTAAACCTTTCAGGTCTGAATTCAAGTGGGTTTTCCTAATGGTTTGGGTCTCTGCCAAGGGCCCACACATTGACAAAAAATGTAGTGTTTGCTGGGATATGGTAATCTCCCACTATGCAGTCTTCTATTGATTGTCTTAAGATCATTGGGCCTGTGGAGTGGAGTCTTAGTGTTTCTTTGACGATTGCTTGGAGGTAAGGAATATATGGTATAAGTCTGATTCTTGAAAAACGGCTTTTTACAACAACTTGATCTATTTTCTTCTACTGCTTTTCTCATGATTTCTGGAAGGTTGATGAGTTCTGCTAAAGCCCATTCTATTGTGATTGCTTATGTGTATGTTCCTGCAGCAAATATATCCTGAAATGACCGATTCATAAGTTAATAAGTATAATATACAAACACCAACATAAATGAAGATATGGTATGCTAATGTTACCAGAATGAAGGCTTTAATGTTCTCTCTGGACATCTTTATCTCCATGGTTTCATCTTCTGCAACATCAAGTAAGATGTTGAGCAGATCCTTCACTTGCTTCGACTCCTGTTTTCTAACTTCTTCATGTTCTTTTATTATTCTCTCTATCAATTCATCAAATCTTCTACGTATATCTTTAAATCTTTTCCCGAACCCTTGTAAATCTAGATTCTTAAAGATCCATATGTAATCAGAGAGATTAAATTTAAAATCAATTACATAAATAAGCACAATACATTAAACATTCGCGAAACTGAGCTAAAAAAAGTCAAATTACGTAACTAAGCATCAGTTTCGCCCCCACCATAGCCAGTTTCGCCCCTACTTTCGCCCACCAATCAAATACCGACACGTGTTTCGTAGCTTCGAGAAGTGTGCCAGTTTCGCCCCAAGAGTAGCTAGTTTCGCCCCCTGGTGTCTTGGTTTTCGTGCCAGGGGCGAAACTGAGCATTGGTTTACGTGCGATTTGATGGCTCAAACCATCTCGTGTCTTGTGCCATGGGGAATCTTCAGATCTCGTGTTTCGCGCCATTTATTTTGAATTGATAAAAGGGGCGAAGCATGGGGAGGAGGAGGTATCTCTTATTCCAGATTTCCTCCATAATATCCGGCGAAGATTCCGGCAAAGACTCCGGCGAACAATAATCCGGCGACATTCATTTCTTATATTCCGGCGAGTTCATAATTCCGGCGAGTTCATAATCCGGGCACAACTCATTTCTTATATTTCAACCATGTTAAACGAGGTAAAGTTTTTTTTTCATGTTATTAAAGTTTTAATAACAAATGATATTATTGTGTTTTAGGTTCATATGTTATTAGTTTAAGAGGATTTAGTTTTATGTTTTTTGTTTCATGTTATTAAAGTTTTAAAAAAAAATTGTATTATTGTGTTATTAGGTTGATATGTTATTAGTTTAATGTTTTTTGTTTCATGTTATTATAATTTTTAGAACAAATTGTATTATTGTGTTATTAGGTTGATATGTTATTAATTTTATGTTGTTACATATTATTAGCTTATTTCATATACTTAGTAGGTAAATGTTAATAGAAGTTGATGTATATTAATAAATTAAAAAAATCTTAAAAGCAAGTTTTTTACATTTTGTATAAAAATTTAAAGTGAAAAAAATAGGTATTTAGTTACTAATTGTTGAACACTAAAATATATTATAGAAAAATAACGAAAAACTTACTATTTACTAAAATATATTAAATTTTATAAAATTACTTTAATAGTTTTAAATATTATATTCTTAACCATTGTGCATTCAAAATAAAATATAAGTTATTTTATTTTCTTAAAATATTGTGATTAAATATATCCTTAGTTTTATGTTTATAAAAAAATATTTTAAAACCTTATTCATAACGACATAAAATAAATTGATTAAAAGGAACAAAACCATATAAAGAATTGATTTTAGATAAGTTTATTAATCTTTAAAGAGTTTAGATTACAATTACGTCGTTACATAAAACAAATATTTGATGGGTTAAAATTACATCTCAAGAAATAGGAAATAAAAAAAATAATAAAAGTTTTAAAATAAAAAAAATAAAAAAGATGCAACATATATTTGAGACAAGAATTAAATTTATATTTTTTTTTAGTTAATTTACGATTTTTGAGTTAATTTTACGATTTTTGAGTTAAAAAAGATGCAACGTATATGTTAATTGTATTATATTTTTGAGTTAATGACAAAAATTAAATTTATATAGTCTAAATGTTTTAATTGTATTATAATTTTACGATTTTAAAGAGGTTGCAAAAAAAATTGTATAACCAAAAAATATATTTGAGAGTTTGAAAAAAAAATTGTATTATATTATAAAATAGGGGCGAAAATTTACTTATATATTTTTGCGAGTTATTTGTGAATTAAGTAAGCTATAATGTATATAAAAAAGGTCATAAAATAGAATACTTTTGAATAATTGAATTTCATGTTTATTTTTTATTTGTAGGAAATTTATCACGCGAGTCTGCTTCTCGGGTCATCGATACAACATCATGACCTCTAACAGCGCAGAGTCCATCAACTCGCTTTCTCGTCACGCGCGTAAACTTCCTGTGGTCATGCTTATTGATTTCTTCTGTGCAAGTGTTCAAAACTGGTTCTTCAAACGCCGTAAGGAAGCAGGTAAACATCTCTCCTATATCAACTGCACCAACTTTGAAAAAATTTATTAATTATACGAGTTTTTTTAAACAGAGAAACTCCAGCACAGGGTTACGCCGTGGGCAGAGAAGAAAATACTTCATAGGATGGCAAAGTGCTCGACATGGAAGGTACAGGGTATTACAAACTACCGGTTTGGGGTTGAGGACCATAAACAAAACGTTAACATAGTTGATACTCAAGAAATGACATGCGAGTGTCTTAAATGGTAACTTTCCGGGTTGCCATGTGGCCATGCAATTGCAGTTTCCAGATTCCTAAGGCTTACCGATTCAAGCCAGTGGGCGATGAATTGGTTCACTGGTGAAACCTACCTTGCGACGTATAGCGGTTGTATAAACCCCGTTCCCAACAAAAATATGTGGGACTTACCTTCAGATCTCTTAAACTTACATCCTCCACTGCTCAATAAAACGCAGGCTGGGAGACCAAAACTTGTTAGAAGGATACCGTCAAGGGGTGAGCAGGTACCGCCTATACGCTGCTCTAGATGCGGTGACAGTGGACACAACCGAGACAATTGCAGAATGCCGTTTTCTTCACAACAATCAACTAACCAGACAACTAATGCCTCAACCTCAACTGCTGTGGAACCGACCCAGCTGGATTTATCACAATTTGATCCACACCTTTTCTTTGTATGATACGTATTACAGTGTTCGACATGATTTAAATCAATAATTAATGTAATACTACTTTCGGGTTTATCTTAATCAATTTAAATTAATAAAAAACTACAGCAACGTTAATCATGTTTTGCTTATACACGTTCAGCACTGGCAATCAAATTTAACTTTTCAGACAAATAAATATTAATAAAGACAATCAAAAAATATAGGAGTGTGATTAAATAACATATGAGTATGATAAAATAATTTTTAATATATAATAATATTTATTAGGGTAAACTAAGAGAGATGTAGATTAATTAAAATTAAAATTAAAATTAAATAAATTTATATAAAAAACTACTTTAAATGTTTTAAGTAAATAAAAGGGGATAAAATTACAAAATTTAATAGTGTTACAGACAACTGAGGCAAAAATAAAGGCTAGGGGCGAAACTGGGCATGTGGGGCCCACAATAGGGGCGAAACTGGGTAGGGAGGGGCGAAACTGGGCTGTGGGGCCCACTAGGGGCGAAACTGATGCTCATAGGGGCGAAACTGATGCCACGTGGCGCGATCTGATTGGCGGGCGAACCAAGGGGCGAAACTGGCATACATAGGGGCCTGATGCTTATTTTCGTAATTTGAATTTTTTTTTGCTTATTTTCGTATACGTTATAGATATGTTGCTTATTCGCGCGAAACCCTCTTAAATTTACCAGTAATCTCGGCTATCTCAGTAACCAATTTCTTCATTTCCCCTGCATCATTGCCGTTTTCTGAACACCTTTCACTCATAATCATTCTTGATATCACATTATTTGACATCTTCACCAGCTCCCCATCAAGATCCACCGCCTTCCCAACTTTGGCCTTCGGAGATAACGATTTCATAAAACGATTGATCTCATCTTGCCTAACTGGATGGAGCAAGTCGAGTGTTGTACCATTTAGGAGCTGTGACATGACTAATTTTTTCATGAACTTCCAATAGGATCCATAAGGAGCAAGAGAGAAGTCTTTTGCTCCATTAGTTAAGTATGTTACAGCTGATTACATATGGATCTTTAAGTTTACCACGGCTAGATTTAAACAACGCCCGTATCAAAAAGGTGGAGATCAGCCATATGGAAAAGAGGAAGAAGTAGCCCTGGAAATCCACCATAGTTAGAAGAAGATTTAAGATGATGATGTGATAAAAAAAGGCAAAGGTATCCTCAAATTTATATAAAATAAAACCTCTGTTGTCATGGTATCATGAATTAAATAAGCTTTCAACATTCGGTATTTTAATTGTTTAAACTGATTCTAGCCGGCAACAACAACCTATGGTTATGGAATAAAGACCCCGTCTTCCGTTCATTTTATAGTATTTGCTTCATCTGTTTGGGACTTTTGTGTTAACATTGGTAATTTGCACAAGAAATTAAGAGCATTGAATTTGAATGATTACTGATAGGTATAACCATGAGTTTTTCAGCCTGGAAATGAATACAAATAGCAAAAAATACAACTTTCAATGCCTAAGGTATGAGGCATGAGGGGTTGATGACACTAAATTGGTCATCAAGGATAATGTTAACTTGGTATTGGTTTCTAAGGTAGGAAAGCAACATTAAGGCATTACTTAGATATCGACAAACTTATGCTTACAAAACTTGTAGCTCATGCATGTTGAAATCTGTATTTCAAAAAAAGCCAATATGATATTAAAATTCATTTTCATTTTTATTCATATTCACCCTACAACCTTGTAAAGTCTTATTAGGTATTAATTTATACAGGTATCTTATCACTATTTGCATCCATATATGTTGACCATAACTTTATTCTAGTTCTAGACTTCTAGATGTATGTATTCAATCTCTTGATTAGTAATGATTAGTACGCCATCTCTCTACACTGCTTTCAGATCTTCTAACTTAACTTAAAGTCGTCGATTCAGATTCTATATTTTGGTATTCTTTATTTCAGCTTTTACTTCTGATAATCAAAACAAGATGTTATCCGAAGCAATCACAAGTTTTTCAATATGGTTTAAACGTCAAAGCTTCAATTATCGAAGTTTTTAAGCACAAACATAAACCTTATATGTTTAGACAGAAATTGATCTTGTTTGTGTGAATGGCAAAAAAGATCTCTTGTCTAAACAAACACACATACCGATGCTAAAAACCTTGCAAGACATTGGTTAGACCATCAGCATCCAACCTGGACTTACCCACTCTAACCCACTACCACATCAACATCCACATTATCTCCCACCTCCAACTCTCTCTAATCCACAAACGTCCACATCCAACCCTCATCTACTCACATTAAATATTAATAAAATATCTATTAATTAAGAAAAAGAAAGAGAGAAGAAAAGAAAAAAGAAAAACAAATTGGAACCATAGCTGTTCTCCAAACCAACCCTGGTTGAAAGCTTCTTGAACCAGTGATGCGGCAATGGGGCTGGTTGTGAACCAGCTCGGGTAGAGGAGCCAGCCATTGCTAGTATTCTACCAATGCGGTTGGTCTTATACATTTGAGACATTTTGCTTGGTGCCTTAAGTTTATGTGTTGGCTTTCATTAATATGTGTTGATAGTAAAGTGCTTTATATAACAGTAGACTCAACCTGTAACTTACTAGTTGTGCTAAGGTAGATTAAATTACAACTTGTAAAAATCCTTTGAAATGTCATCACATTTTAAATCTTGTAGAATGAAATTGACAACTTTGGATCTGGATCAAGTATAAATCAACCAATTAACAGGCACATACATACATGGATTTGAAAACGAAGTCAACGTGATGATGACCAATATGATTCAACTATGATCAAGATCATACTCGATCTGTTTGTATAACGTTTAATCAACAATCACTTTACAAACGTAATTCTCAGTTGTCACTTGTAAAAGAAAACATATATGAATGGCACAACAGTGAAGAAAGATGCAATCTTGTGTGTATATATAATTTCCTTGGTGTATCTTGATTATTGCTTACAATATGCTATTTTTTATACATCTGATTGTGATCGTAGAATAGGAACATTTTATAAAAAAATTTGATTTGTTCTTGTGGATCTATCGATGATTGTTCATAAAATTATTCTAGCAACTTATAATCTGCATTCCTTGATGCACCTAGTTGTCATTTTGCTAATGATATGGATGTTGACTATATGGCTTAAAATTTTGTTGCTGATGAACACGCAAGGAAAGTTAATATGCTTGACTTGTAATTAATTGGCTAGCTGTAACTTGTTGAGATTGTTGCTAATGAATAAACAACTCAAGTGAAGCATACTAACGAATAATCAAGCAAGTGAGAGTTATTTTGAACAAGGTATGTTTACTATATGATGTAGCTATAACATGATAAAATGCCAAAGAACCTTTGAACGCTTCAACTTGGCTACTAAAGAAGGCGAAGGTTGAGTTGCTTAATCGATGAAAGAAGAAAAGGTATACCCTGAATTACAGAAGCAATTATGTTAAATATTTGGAAGGCACTGAATTTTGTTAATAATCGCTTCTAAGTAACCCATTGAACTTTCAAATGCTTGTTCAACTAATCTTTTTGCTACTTTTGCCTCTGGATAATCATTTCCTATTCTGTTGGTGTTGACTATCACCCTAAGTATACAGTGTTGTTTTGTTTGCCAAGTTGAAATGATCACCTATAATTCCATTTGAGGAGTTTTAGGAGTTAGGAGGCAGAATCATGTTGGAGTTAGAGTTTATATTATGTACATCAATTCTGATCCGTTAGATGTAAGTTAATTCAGTATAATACTTTTATGATTCTGAATGACTTAAAGTTGCTATGATTCATGCAGTGCATATGAACACCGTCCTAATGAAAACTCGACTTCATCTAGTGGCAAGTCAAAATCACATTTCTGGTAATTGCGCATCTAAAGTCGTTAGTTTTTGCAATTGATATATGTCCTAGCACATTTAGTTTAATTAATGTTATGGCAATCCACTAAAAACAAAGGCAAACGATAAATAGTTGTTGATTAGTTAGTAATAATCTCTAGTTTCATGAGCATCTATCTAACTGGATATGTCTTGAGTATAATATAGAACAATATTCATAAGGGATGGATGGGTTGGGTTGTGTGGCGGGTCAAACAAGGCTGATGTCATATTATGGGTTTGGGTCAAAGTGGGGTTAGATATAATGGGTCGGGTCAAAACGAGTAACTGAAAAACAAAATTGAAATTGAAAGGTTGGTCTTAATTCTGTGGTAAACATTTTTAATTCTATTTATAAAGCTATTTGTAGTTAGAAAGTTTCTATTAACTTAAACTTTATTTTGCAGGTTACTTGTGGAATTTCGGACTCACAATCGCCCTAAGTTGTAGACTCTTTACTATGAAATTGATCTAGAATGTCTATAAATTATGTTTTGAATACCAACTAGATTTTTACATTAGCCATTTGTTGTTTTTACTAATTTAAATACATATATTGTAATGAAGGGATTTGGTTTACCTATGTATGAAATGGAATTTAAAAATTATTGTATGTAATTTATATATATTAGCTAAAACAAATTAATATTATTGTATTTGAAAAGGAAGAAATTGGAAATTAAAATTAATTCTTAAGAGATTTAGGTGTTGTTTGTTTTTTGAAGACATAAATGTCTTATGTTTTATTCCATGTCTGCAGGATAAGATGTGGTTTAAAAGGTCTTATGTCTGCGAATGTCTGCGAGATAAGACTGTTTGTTTTTTTAATTTTACGAAATGTCTTATTTACTATATTTACCAACCACCACCTCCACCACCATCACCACCGCCGGTGATCACCACCAACCGCCACCGCCTACCACCGCCTCCGCCACCGTCACCGCCACCTCCCCGTCACCGCCGCCGCCACCGTCACAGCCGCCGCCCCGCCACCGCCGCCACCGTTACCGCCGCCGCCACCACCAACAGCCATCGCCGACCACCATAACCGCCGTCGACGCCGCCGGCACCGTCACCGCCGCCACCACCGTCGCCGCCGCGGCAACCGTCACCGCCACCGCCCCGTCATCGCCGCCGCCACCGCCACCTCCGCCGCCGCCACCGTTACCGCCGCCGCCACCGTCACCGCCGCGGCAACCGTCCCCGCCACCGCCCCGCCACCGCCGCCGCCACGCCAGTGACGGTGGCGGCAGCGGTGGCGGTAACGGTGACGGCGGCTGCGGCGGTGGGGTCGGTGATGGTGGCAGCGGTGACGGGGCAGCGGCAGTGATGGCGGTGGCGGCTGCGGCGGTGGCGGGGCGGCGGCGGTAACTGTTGCCGCGGCGGGGACGGTGCCGCGGCGGCAACGGTGGCGGCGGCAGCAACGGTGACGGTGGCGGCAACGGTGGCGGCGGCGGTGGCGGCGGCGGCGGTGACGGGGCGGTGGCGGTAACGATTGCCGTGGCGGGGACGGTGGCGGCGGCGGCGGTGACGGGGCGGCGGCGGTAACGGTTGCCGCTGCGGGGACGGTGCCGCGGCGGCAACGGTGACGGCGGCGGCGGCGGTGATGGCGGTGGCGGCGGGGGTGCTGGTGGCGGCGGTGACGGTTGCCGCGACGGCGGTGACGGTTGCCGCGGCGGCGACGGTGGTGGCGGCGCTGGCTGCGGTAGCGGCGGCGGTGATGGTGGTGGCGGCGGCGGTGACGGGGCGGCGGCGGTGAAGGCGGCGGCAGTGACGGTTGCGACGGCGGTAACGGTGGCGGCGGCGGTGGTGACGTAGGTGACGGCGGCGGTAACGGTGAAGGTGGCGGCGTTGACGGAGCGGCGGTGACAATGGTGGCGGCGGCGGCGGTGACGGGGTGGCGATGGGTGGCCGGCGGTAGTGACGGTGGCGGCAGAGGCGGTGGCGGTTGGTGGTCGGCGGGGGTGGAGGGTAGCGTCGGCGACGGTGGGTTTAGAATAAGTGATAATAAGTGGTTTTAAACCACTTATCAAAATAAGTGATTTTAAGTTTAAATAAGATCTTATTGCATCTTACGTCTGATTTTAAACAAACGGTCTTTTAATGAAATGTCTGCGAGCCCGCAGACATTTGTAAGAATAAGTACTTATTATAGAAAAACAAACGAGGCCTTACTGACACAAAAAAGTGTAGGTAAAGGTGTAAGCATGGCTGAACTAAAAATCCTTTGCTGATGGAAAATTCTTAGGTCCTGTTTGTTTCACCGCAATGCAAAGGAATGAAAATGATTTTAATTCCATCTCTGTTGATTACGTAATGACATTCCTCTACCTAAAGTAATATTAACACTTCGAAGAACTTAATTCCTTTCAAAATAATGTTACCAAACGCAATATACAACGGAATTTGATTTCAATTCCATTACATTCCTTCACATTACGGTGAAACAAACTGGACCTTAGTCATTACCGATGGAAATTTTATGTCATAATAGACATTTAGCTATTGCTTCACTAGTGACGTTTTTTTCTTCCGTGAGTGGGAGCCAAGACACCTATACTGACGGATTTTAGACTGACGCTTTTTTTCTGTCACCAAATGTCAAATATTTTAGTAGTGACCTGTAAAGTAGACAATCATCATAAATGATACAAGATCATGTCATCATCAAACCGTAGCGAAAGCCACAGATTTAGGTCATAAAAGGGAATAATTTTTAACAATAAAAACCTAAGCCCGATGCAGCTATGTGGAAATCATAAAATGTTATTAATGTTGATATTACTAAATAGTAATGTCATATGTTATCAGAGCAATGTGTGGTTACTCAAATGATCCTAGAAAACTTCTATACTCTATTTGTACAAAATTTCAGCTTGCATGTGGAAAATTTGGCCAGAATGAATGACAATATCAAATAATAAAAAACTAAAAGGCCAATTTGGGTGTAGAAATTAGAAACTATCCACAACAGCCACCCTTTCCACCAGAGTTTGCATCTTGGTTAGGAACAAGTATAGCAGTTCCTTTCAGAGATGTCGATTTTCCATAATCTCCATTAGCACTCAGAGACTTCTTACTAATAATCCTGTATATTTCTGTCAAAGCTGTTAAAAATGCACTTTCGACATTAGTGGCCTCAAGTGCTGAAGTCTCCATGAAGCATAGATTTTCTCTTTCGGCAAACTCTTGAGCGTCTTCAACTGGTACGGCTCTTAGGCTTGCTAAGTCACATTTATTTCCAATGAGCATGATGACTATGTTTTTATCTGCATGTCCCCGGAGTTCTTCCAGCCACCTAGTCATATGGTCGAACGTCTGGCGTTTTGTCATGTCATAGACTAACATTGCACCAACTGCTCCTCTGTAATATGCACTTGTCACTGCTCGGTATCTGGCAGAGTGAATTATTCAACAACATCAATAACATGGATTTACACTAAAATAAAGTTGTAGAAGTACCATTTCTTTTCTTTTTTTAACATATTCATTTTCACATTCCATTGAGTCTATTTCACACCAAACTAGTTAGTTGAGTGCCTTTAATGCCCTATGTCCAAAAGTATAGAACAACAAAACAGTAATAGGCCTTAAAAGTGACATCTTGGCATCATGATACTTAATCCCGTCTCGTTGGAATCAATCAAGTAAAGGTTAATGAAATGATAATGTGTACACGTCAAAAAGGAAAATCCTTAACGTATAATGATGACATTAGATACTACCACTATATCATTAACCTAATCATATTGCTAGGAAGTTTCTAGGCCTATTTCATTACTGTTAGAAAGTTATGCCTGACATTGCACATTGGTCAATATAAAAATAATGGAAATGGAATAGTTATTAGGTTCTGTGACTTAATTAGTATGGATCAAAGTACACTAATATATATGCCTCTAAAGACTCTTGTGACTGATGTACATAGTATCAATCAATGGAACATTAAGGATTGGTCTACTTTCCTGGTCTATTAGACAGTAAGAGCAGGTGTAGTTCACATTAAGCAAGAATCCAAAAACATAGTTTGTAGCAAAAAACTTGCATCAATTAGTAAAGCTCCAAAGGAGTATCATATAAAGCTATAATTAAACCATCAATCCATCATATTTCTTTCGAATAAACGCTGATAGTTACAAGGAACTGACGACTGTTCCACCCGAAGAAATTTCTTCCCACATTAATCAGTAGAAAGATTGCATGATTTCCATAACCAAAAAATCACATGAGCACACACAATGTCCAACCTATGGCAGTACATGAGTGTTTTTCATGTATTATGCAAATGCGCAAGCACATCCGCCTTCCTAAGTAGAGAACATTGTTCACTTTAAGAGTGAAGGATTAAGTTTCAACTTTACAATTGATATGAACAACACTTACTGCAGGTACATTACAGTGGAGATTAGCGACTACACTATACAGAATTTACAGAAGTTTTTCAATAAGAATTATATTAGGTTTGAAATTCTACACTTTAATGGCAGATCGCTCGTATCTTGTTAACGCATTTCAGATGAATAAGTTTAATTCCACATCATTAGCGTTTCTACCTATCAAATGATTAAGCATTGTATGAAGAAGATAAAAAGGTTACCGACCTCTCTTGGCCAGCAGTATCCCAAATCTGGGCCTTCACCATCTTCTGATCAATAACCAAAGTTTTTGTCTGAAATTCAACCCCAATCGTTGCTTTTGAATCGACACTAAATTCATTTCTCGCAAAACGTGCTAGGAGCTGAGATTTTCCAACAGCCGAGTCTCCGATCAATACAACCTTGAATACATAATCGATCTTCGAATTGAAATCTCCAACCGTATTCAACATCCTCAAACCCTGTCAAATACGATTCCTAGACCTAGATAATAAAAATCCAACTTTTCTTCAATGGATCATGCAGGCATGTTTTGGACTGTGATCCAAAAGATTGTTTCTTAATTATTATTGCTCGTAGTTATGAAAATGTGAATGCGATTGAAGTGATTTCCGGGATTGTGTAGAATCAATTAGATGTTAATAATGTGTTTTCAGGGTTACGCTGTGTTCCAGAACCTCATTTAGGAAAGAAGGGGGTGGGATTTGGAAGGAAGGAAAGGAGTAGGCGTGTTCTAGAAAAAAAATTTGGAAAGAAGTGGAAGGGAATTTAACTTAAATTTTCTCTTCTATCTTTCTTCTCAAATATGAACGGATTTAGAGAGAAAGCTTCCTTGTATCATTCTAGCTATTATAAAAATGTCATACTACCCTTCATCGTAATAAATAGAAAACATCATGTCGTCTTCATCTTCTCCATCATCACGATGCCTTTTTCTTCCCTACCACCTCTGTTCAACAAGATTTCTTGATTTTGTTTTCCCATAATTTGTTAATATATATTTGTCAAATAATCGTATGCAGATTTGTGGAGTACTTGAGAGAGAAAAGGAGAATATATATGAAAGGTGTGTGTGGATAGGATGTAGACATGTGAATGGCTACTTTAAATAGGATGAAACAGATGTCTTTTGATTGATAATTTGATAGCATGATGTGTTTGTAAATTTACAAACTTTATTTTCTTTTCCACCCTTTTTTTTCTTTCTTGTTCAGAAACACAAAACTTAAAATAATTTCCTTTCTATTCTTTTCTTTCTTTAACATTTTCTTTTCTTTTCTCTCTTATTAAATATTTTGGAACACAATGTTAGGGTTTGTCGAGTGTATGGGCAACATGGATTTTTAATTTTTTGTTTTGATTGAAATGCATATGGAAGAAAGGGGGAAGCCGGATGGGGATGATTGTTCAACGGCTTGTTTGGGGCCATAAACTGTTTTTTAACACTATCCATATCCATCAACAAATTATTTTGTTTCATTCTATTAAGTAATATTATTAGTATTGAAGAACGTTTAATTTGGTCTATTTTTAAGCCTTAGTTCTAAAAGACTAATTTTAGGTATTTTAAAGTTTTGGGCGGAGGGTTACTTTTGTCAATTCACATGTGATGTTTTACAAATCACATATGATTGTATACTGAATCACCTGTGATTGCATTTTAAAATTTTAGAACTATGTTTTTTTACATATACTTTATTGAACACATCTCTATTACTTTATCTTCCGGTATAAAAAATGTTAAAAACGAATTTCTTAAATTCTTATTACTGAATACCGAACTGAAATACAAGAATTAGTACCACGGTTACCTGTTCGGGACCGGAACGGTTCGAAAAAATTCAGGTGAATATGCTCACTATCACTAGAACCATTACCGGTGTACCGAAAACCGAACCAAAATAAAAGAACCGGTATTGGTTCGATTCAAGAAATATGGTCAATAATGTGGACCTATATATCGTCCTACATATCAAATTGTAATATGTGATCCTACTAATTCTCTTTCTATATTTTTTATTTATGATATTTATGTGTAGTTAATGAGTAAAAGGACTTAGTAAGAAAATATATTATTTCTCGTCTATCATTAGAAACATTAACCCAATGATCATGACATTAACTATTCTTGTAACTAATCAATTCATTCATTTTATGTTAAACTTAATCTATTGATTTGTATCGGTCACAAAATCAATCAATTAACATTGAATGGTCATCACATGCAATTGCAAACACATTAAAGTTTAATTCTTTATAACATAACCATAGGATTTGGTCAATCACTAGTCATGAATCGTAATGGTCATAACAACTCATGATTAAAACATTCATAATTAGAATGGTCATCTCAACTTAAAAAATTTGGCAATAAGTCATAAAGTCAAAAACTTTAACATATTTGGATCTTTGAAAAACTAAACATAACAAATATATAACTACGTATTATCCAAATTATTAAAATCAAACCAAAAATCAAAGGTTCAGCATGTCTAAGTAGAGATTACAGAGCCTTAGCCCATAATAAGAAGATTACAGCAACTGAAATTCATAGAAAGTAAACCAAACATGATTGTAATGGCTAACCGAATGTATATCTATGATGCAAACTCTAAATATTTGCTTCCAGAAGCCAAATCTTCAAGCTTTATGCTCCAATATGCCTTGGATCTACTCTAGGGTGTTTTTAGAGTTGTAATGGTGGTAAAAGTAGGATAGAACTCCTTAAAACCGATCTGGAAGTTTGTTTATATAAATAAGGTTATTCTGAGCAAACGCGTCGCGTTTGTTTCAAAAACGAGTTGCGTTCCACATAGTTCTCGCGTAATCCTGACTTTTCAAAATTTGAATTCCAGCCTTATCTTCGAGAACGCATTCCGTTTGGTGAACAAATGCGTCACATCTATGCATTTTCACCACATGACCATAAAAATGATATTGTAGCCCTCTGAGTTTAGTTTCGTGGCATTTTGAATCACCTCAATCTGAGCTCGTATGAGTGAGATATGATCAAAATAGTGAAGGTGAGTCGAGCGGACAACTTTTGTGAAACTTTAACTTTTCTTCACTATTTGCTGAAACTTCTCGTTATCCGTCTTTTTAACCCGAAAATCATCAATTAAAGGAATTAAGTATCTTTTAACTTATTTAATAGCAATAACAAACTAAAATAAAATAGATATCGCTTAAAATATATAACTAAATATGGCGATATCACAAATTAACAAATAATTCATCAAATTCAATTATTTAACCACAACAATAAGTACAAGTGAACTTTGCAATCACCTTAAAGAGGCGAATTATGATCACAACTCAAAACAATCACCACTTCAAGTCGTCGCTAACCTAAACAAGTTAAAATGTGTTTATAAGTTTGACTCAATTCACTATAGTTGACACTAAATCAAACGAAAACAAAACAACACACTTGATCAAAACTCTAAGTGCCATATGAGACTCGCGTAGTCGCGTTACTAATTAAAATATGGCATAAATGCATTCCAAGACTCCCCATGGAAGCTTATCACCCATTTTATTCAAAAACCTCAACTATATGTATAAGAAAATATTTCTCATTAGTACACTTAAATCTAGATCACAGGTGATTCTATATGATTTTAACAAAATATACTTAAATCTTCCAAACAGTATTAAAAATCAACTTATCTTTGTTACAATTTTTGATCTAAAATTAGCAAATAAACTTGTCATAAGGTATCCATTTTGATCCAAACTTGCTTGAAACTCAAAATACCAATATTGTAACATGCAGACGATTCTAAAGAACACAATAAAACACCACACCTTATGTACCAATTGCAAAACTCATGACTATAAACATACTAACTTGCAATCTTCAATCTTGACCTAATTCAACTACAAACAACATAGGCTTGCATTTAACCATAATTTTTATTGCAGATAATATCTAAACTGTAGGACCCAATTGCATGAAGTATCAATTTATATTGAAGCAAATCCACAATGATAATGTATGAACTTAGTTATCAAGAACACACACCGAGTTTTGTATAGTGAAATGTTTATTGAATTTGAGCATACTTACAAAGTATTTATACCCCCCTTTGGGTATTTACAATAACTACTTTAAACTTAGACTATTGTCATAGGAATACTAAACTCCATTAAAATATATTGAACACAACTTAAGGATCTAAAGTAAATTTCGTTAAAATACTTACTTGAAATGAGTCTTGATAGCTCTAGAAGGAAGAGCAACTCAAGTAGAACACTGGGTAAACTTCAATCTTCCATAAACAAGTTTAATCATCAACATGCATCATCAATTGACACTTGAAACACGAGAATGACTCTTTCTCCTTCTTTATTAGAACGAGATATCTTTTACCCACGTGTTGCGGCGGGGTTTTAGCATAAACAAATTATAAAAATAATATTCAAACAAAAATTTTAAAATAAAACGGGAAAAAACTTTAAACACTGCATCCGACGCATTTCTTTCCTTGTTAGGTTTTAATATAAAATGGTGGAAAAAGTTTAAATATATATTTGTAACAGAGTAATTTCCATATATATTTCGTTGTAAATAATAACGTTATATAATAATTATTGAATGAAATATATATTTTTAGTATTAGATCACAAAAAAATACTTTTTTTAGATAAATATCATTTTACGATAAAAATTATATCAAAATGTAGATAAAAATAATATGGTGAGAAACGAATATTTATAATTATACCGGATGTTATCTTTTAAAAGTTATAAGAGAAAAAAAACATAAAATCAATTCTTGAATAAAATAAATAATGAAATTGTAAAAAATAAAAATAAACACGATAGTCTATATAAAAAAAGAAAAAAGCGACTGGCATGAAGTTTAAAAGAATCAAACTTGGGATCTAAGGCTTAGAAGACACCATTCTTACCAACCCGCTAAATACTATTTTGGTTAATATTTGCAGCTTATAATAAATAACATCTAGTAGGAAAGTTACCGTATACTATTTTGGTTAATATTTGCAGCTTATAATATATAACATCTAGTAGGAAAGTTACCGTTCATTGAACAGTAACTCTTCCTCCAAAATGTTCTATATAGTCAAGAGATCAAATGCGAACAACACATATCGTTCGCACCGTGCGAACAACTCCAAAACAAAAGCCCACGGCGTGCACACCACCCCACGACGTGTGCATTGTTTTTTTTCAAAGTTGGTCAAACATTGTAGGCAAAAGTGTTAGTATATATAATATTTTTTTCACTTTGAACAACTATGCATATATTATTATTATTATTATTATTATTATTATTATTATTATTTTATTATTATTATTATTATTGTGTGTATAAAGATGAGATGCAGTGTTTTTAGATAAGATGCAGTGATTTTATATTAGATGCAGTGGTTTTTACACAACATGAATTGGTTCTTAAATAAGAATCCATTGTTTAATTCACACATGATGGACTAGTTTTAAGAGAATTCCATGTTTTTTAGATGAGATCTAATGATTTAAGGTTGAATGCGGTGGTTTATAGACAAGATGCAGTTTTCCAATACTAGATGAGGTGTTTCTACCGGCGCACTGTTTTTATTGGATCCTTAACCGTTATTTGGAGAGAACAGAGAGAACGGTGGGTAAAAATGTAAAACTACAAATTTCAGTTTCTTGCCTGTAACGACCCCAGACTACCCATAATTTCAAATCAATCAAATCTTAAAAAAATTTAGAGTTTTAATCACGAAAACTAAATCAATAGAACTGATTTTAAATCCTCTTTTATATGATATCCTGATTACTTTTTTTTAAATGATGCATCAAAAAATTGATGCATCAGTGCATCAAAAAATTGATGCGTTAATGCATCATTCTGACTTTTCGGGTTATGGAGTATGTATGCATAAGGAAAAAAAAGAAGTAGAAGAAGAAATTTGAAGAGGAAGTACAATAATTTGAAAAAAAAGAGATAGATGTACGTATTACATACCTGGTCCTTCGTATCAATGATATCGAATATCTTCCTCTTTTGTTACTAGTATACATTGTTGATCTCTTCATATCACAAACTAATGCATAAAGACAAAATTGTTGCATATAGGTCAAACTAATGCATGCTTTTTGAATCAACAACACACATTCAAAAAAAAATACAGATTTATTCCAATGAACGTGCTGAGAAACATTTATTAAATAGTGTTTAAAAGATTTTAATATGCATCTGATACATCACTTAAAGCTTGAGTTACCATTACCGTTACACAACCATAACACCTGTAGTTAGTATCCACCTACCACTCAGCCTTTTCTTGGATTTCATTTGAAGCCATTAAAGCTTCTGTAGCACCATTGCTGAAGAAACTCACCCAACAGAATATTAGAGCCATGCGATAGTCCTTCTCTTGCAGCGATCATGGGCAGATTTAACACACAATCACCACAATTTGCTCAGGTATCAGCCACGTAGAGGTAAACACACAAAGCCCCCTAAATTTATGTAAGAAATCTAAAACTCCAGTTAGCTTTATCAAGGCCCTTTCCATCATTTACACAAGTACATTGCACATCTTTCTAGTTTGTATGGCAGTTCTTCACAAGTACACTCTCTCTTTAACACCACCATCCCCCCTATCTGTAAGTTTCATCATAGAAAAGGTCCACAACATTTCCCAGTTTGACATGAAATGCACATGAAAACCACATCACACACTCGAGGTCACCCCTTAAATCACCAATTTGCACCTTCTTTTCTTATTTTGAACACACATTGACCAAAATTGTTTGCCAACCATCTTCTACACATACTTCTCAGCATCATCATCCGTTGAAAGCACCCTCCACAACCACATAGGTTCAATGATGTCGCCATTGAATAACTTACATCATTATGATAATCATCCGGCCCTCATACAATCAACCAGCAGCAGAGTAGCTGCTGTTAGCATCAATATACCACAAGAAAAGGTACGCTCCCGTGACCCAACCAGATAGTGCAGCGAAGTAGTAGCAAAATGACATCAGAACAAACACAATAGCAATTAAATGGTAGCAAAACAGCAGCTACTCGGAACCGTATCACACCATCATTAGTGCAATATTGAAGCACGAGCATCATCAAGCCACAGTAGAATATCATTGAACCATTGAACCAAGTAGCAGCATCTAATAATCTCAAGAAAACAACCCATTGATCGTATTTCCTATATGTACATACATGTCTGATCAATCACCACCCAACACAACAATTTCGTATCCCAATCTTTCGCATCAGAAGCACCACGTGTCTCTTTTACCATTTCCTACAACAGCGAAATCCAGACTCCACGGTGATATATCTTCACATAGCATTGTGAAGTACTACGCAAAGCACTGCAGGAACCATCTGTACTAGCTTTAAAGCAGTCACAACTTATATTATCACCCCCCCACTAAGCAGTCAAGGATGTTTAAGAAACACACAATATATGGGAGTTAAACATCCATGACCAAAAGACTCTGAAATTCAAAGAGAAAGACTCCAAAAATATCATTTTTACTTTTTTGAACTCAAGAGTTCCTAGCCCATATCTCAAAGAAATTAAAATGATAGAGTAGTGATACAGAACCTGCATTCAATCAACAAGAATTTCAACTGCATAGTAAACGCTAAACACAATTTTTATGACTAACCATTGTAAAAATGTTTCAAATAGAGATTCATCACTTCAAAATTTAACCCTAAAAATCAAAGTAGTCGGTGATTAAACCGGAGGCTAAAGAGAATATAATACCATCAGTTGGGTGGTACTCGGTGGCAGAGGGAGGAGCCATTCGGGAGAAACAACATAGTATACACCTCCATCTCAAGAATATGATTAAAGGGGGTAAAGAAGAACAACAGAGCATAAACGTTTATCTCAACAATTTGAGTGAATCAAAGAAGAATCATACCTCAATCGAATCTATCTACAGAAACCTCCATCTCATATCTACCCATCGAGAGTAATAGAACGAGAGAGTGTGTCGGTGCTTCGTGGTGATCGACGACATATGAGGAAGGGACAGATGCGATGGTGATTTTATGTGTATGAGACCTCGGTGGTGATCGGCGGCAAATGAGAAAGGTTCGGTGCTCCGATACGTATCGTCTCGGTGGTCATCAGCGGCAGACGGGAACGCCCGGTGTGTTTATGTTACAGAAGACAGAGGGAGAGAGCGACAGGATGAGTTATGAAAGATGATAGATTGTGGGACACCATTCCTATTTTACCCTCTTCTCACAAACAATTGTAGAAACGTGAAAAAATTAGGACCTTACGATTAAAATGGCCATAAAGTTTTCTCTTTGTTTTGCATTGTAGAAGTATTCTTTCTTGATCCTAACCATATATATATATATATAATGTTGGGAAAATTAAGTTAAATATACATCCTCTTTTGTTGCCACAAAAATTGCAAACATGTTTTTGAATTGTATATAGAACAACATATGTACAAATAAATATTCATATTTATCAACTACAAAGTAAGCTTCATCAATTAGCCAAGCTCCAATCATCAAGATCCGCGTTCAAGTAGAAGACAATATCGAAGATATCTACAAACACACGTTCGGAATTTATGAGCTTACAAAATAAATAATTAAATAAGTTTAAGTTTTTATAAAATATTTTTTATAAAAACTTTTATAAAAATTGAGAAACTTTTTATAAAAATCACAAGCTTGCAAAATAAAGCATAAGACTTCCAATTTTGGCAAATACCAAACACAATCTTCTATTGAAATAATAGAAAACCATTTCTAGCAAAAGGAATCTCCCAAAGAAGCAAACTTCCAACATGCTTTAAGCATTTGCTTTCTAAACTTCCATTTTCATATTTAAATTCAAACATAAGAAGTATGACACCAACCCAACTTTCCCTAAGCTTCTTTTTTGCACATTTTTTTGGTAAAAACGGGTTGTGTGTGGTTTTGGTAAAAGGCCAATGTCTTTATTTGCAAGGCTCAAAAGGTTCGAGCAGACCGACTGTCGATGCCACGGTCGACTGTGGATCGACCGTGGGCACTTTTTGAGCTTGCACATTTTTCCTTATTTAAAGCAACTCAAGTCTTGTGTTGTACTCACCTTTTGCAATCTGAAAAACATAGAATACATATAAAATCTTGTGAGCTAATATTCTTTGATATTATTCAATCTTTCAAGATCAAGATTCAAGCAAGAGAAATAAGCCTTCCAAGTTCAAACATTTCATCACTTACTTATATCTTTGTAATAGTGTTAGGATCATCTCTAGCCTATAGAATTAGAGAGAAATGATGATCATCTCTAGCCTATAAAATTAGAGAGAAGTGAGGATCAACTCTAGCCTTTCAAATTAGAGTGAAATGAGGTTTATCTTAACCTTGTTTGCAAGAGTGAAGTGTAATTCTTGTAAACTAAAGAGAGAAGTTGTAAAAAGTTTATCTCAACCTTTAAAGAGAGAAGATAGTGGAGCAACTCTTGGTGGGTGAAGCCAAGGAGTGGATGTAGAGAAAGTTTGTTGACACTTGTTTGAACCACTATAAATCTCTTGTGTTCTCTTGATTGGTGATATATTTCCTCCCTTAAACTCTTACTTATTTGTAAAGGGTTTGATACTTATGAAAGGACAACAACCGGAAATGTTTTGATGGGGAATGATGAACCGTGTAAAGTCGCTAGAATAGGTTCGAAGGGTTGTGAGAACGTTGACTGATGTGCGCCATGTACCCACGTTGAAACGAAATCTAATTTCTTTGGGAGCATTAGATTCGAAGGGTTTCAAGTATAGTGGTGAAAGGGGAGTACTTAAGGTCTTTAAAGGTGCATTAGTAGTGATGAAAGGAGTGAAGAAAGGCACATTGTATGAGCTTGAAGGCAGTACAATTGTTGGATGAGCTTCACCAGCACTTAATTATGTCAAAAACGAGTCAGATTTGACCCGTTTGTGGCATATGAGCTGGGGCATGTTAGCGAGAAAGGAATGATCATGCTCGGAAAGCAAGGATTTCTTGGAGGTCATAAGGTTGGTGAATTGAGATTTTGTGAGCATTATATCTTTGGAAAACAAAGAAGAGTTATTTTATAAAGGTTGTTCATAAAACTAAGTCTACTTTATACTATTTGCATGTTGATTGTTGGGGTCCTTCACAAGTTCCTTCTCTTGGTGGTGGTCGGTATTTTCTCTCAATTGTTGCCGATTACTCAAGGATGACGTGAGTGTTTATCATGAAACACAATAGTGAATCGTTTGAGAAATTCAAGGATTGGAAGGTTCTCGTTGAAAATCAAGTTGGGAAGAAAATAAAGAGGCTACAAACCGATAATGGTTTGGAGTTTTGTTTGAATGAGTTTGATTGGTTTTGTAAAGATGAAGGGATTGTAAGGCATCATATAGATAGGCACACTCCACAGCAGAATGGAGTTGTTGAAAGGATGAATAAAACACTACTAGAAAGAGTCAGGTGTGTGCTGTCAAATGCAGGTCTTTCTAGGAGTTTTTGGGCTGAAGCATTAAACACGGTGTGTTACTTGATTAATAGGAGTCCCGCAATAGCCATTGGATGCAAAACCCCTGTTGAAATGTGGTCTGGTAAGCCAGCTGATTACACAAACTTAAAGGTGTTTGGTTGTCCTTCCTACTACCATGTGAGTGAAGGAAAGTTGGAACCAAGGTCAAAGAATGGGTTGTTTATGGGTTATGGTGCTGGTGTAAAAGGGTATAGAATTTGGTCTATTGATGAGAGAAAGGTAATTCCCAGCCGTGATGTAGTGTTTGATGAGGAGAGTGTGTTGCGTGGTGTGAGGTATCCGTCTACTTCATCATCTACTTCAAAGGACCAAGAAGAGGGTAACTCCAAATAGGTCTAGTATGAGTTAAATGACTCTGATGGAGATGAAAACACTAATGGCAGCCAAGTAATGAGGTTCAAACAGGGCCTATTAAGTTCAATCAGCAACAACAACATGTGGAACGTGTGGAATTTTGGTCCATAGCGTTAGATAAGCCTCAAAGACATGTTGGTAGGCCAATTTGATATGGGTTTGATGATGTGGTGGCTTATGCGGTTGCTGAAGAGTTGGAATTTTTGAACCATCTACTTATCGGGAAGCAATCACAACTAAGGAGGCTGATGTGTGGATAAGAGCCATGAGTGAAGAAATGGAGTCCTTGCATAAGAATCAACTTGAGAGTTAGTCAAGTTACATTAGGGCAAGAAAGTTGTGACTTGTAAATGGATTTTTAAGAGAAAATAGGGGCGGGCTGTCAAGGGTAGAAAATGTGAGGTTTAAAGCTCGGTTGGTGGCTAGAGGTTATAGCCAAGAGCAAGGGGTTGACTACAAAGAAATATTCTCTCCGGTGGTGCGTCACACTTCAATTAGAGTATTGTTAGCACTTGTAGCACATCAGAACTTGGAGCTAGAACAAATGGATGTTAAAACAGTGTTTTTGCATGGTAATTGTAGAAACCAGAAGGGGGGTTGAATAGTTTTTATGTCCACTTTTTTGAATATACAAAATTTAAAATCATTATTACACAAATGCTTGTAAATAAATTGTGGAAATGTAAAAGTGCAAGAAGTATATATATATATATATATATATATATATATATATATATATATATATATATATATATATATATATATATATGTGTGTGTGTGTGTGTGTGTGTGTGTGTGTGTGTGTGTAGAGTTATTGTAAGATGTAAATAAAAATAAGATGGAAGAGATGTAATATCAACCATAGGATCTTCATCAAAAGTCAACAAAAAAAGTTCAAATATGGTATTTATAACTGCTCATTAATTAAGGTTAGGGGCAAATTTGGAATCTAAAATAACATTATTTCCTAAAATCACGTTTGTATGCTCAAATACCCACTAAAATAAACATTATTTAGTAACAAAACCATCTTAAAATTGATTCACATACCTTCGTCCCTTTTTAAACATGACGACTAATTGTATTTGATGAACAAAGCATCTGACGCATAAACCTTCATCCCTCTTTAAATTTGATGAGTAATTGTATTTAATAAACAAAGCATCTAATGCACACATAATCCTACAACAAAAAATCACAAACAAAAACATAAGAAAAACTTGCAACAAAAAATCTTTTGATGATAGAACTTTTTGATGAATATAGCTGATCATACATAAAGATCATGCTTTGAAAGTCAGTTGATAAACAATACACCATCTCATTCAACCATTGATAAAAGTCAGTTGATAAACAATACACCATCTCATTCAACCATTGATAAATAACAAGAATCATTTAATTCAGAACTTATTACATAAATAATAAACCAACATAACAAACAAAAAAAAACTATAAAAAATGATGAATATTGACTATAAACTAAGTATGACTTGCACATTGATGAGTCTAATGCTAGAACAAATTAAACTTAACACATAAACCTACTATTCATCAACAAAATTGATGAATACAAACTGCACTTGGATTAAACTACTGCAACACCACCTCTTTCCCTCATCGCCGACAACCCAATCTTCGTTCCACCGCCATCTTGTATCTTGGTTTAGGCCCCGACAACACTTGGAAATTTATACGTATTCGTGTCAATTAAAAAAAACCGAAACTCGATGTATATTTACTATTATGCATACAATACTCTCTTTTCCGGTACACATCCACCGGTACGAAAAGCTCCCTCCATTGCGGTAAGCCATCTATTACTAGTAATGGGATCTGTAACCCCCTCAAACAGCGGTGGCAGACATGCTGAAAATTCTCTATAACTGCAACCCTGAGTGGGCTTAATTCTTATTGGCGTACGGATCATCGCAGTTTGTACTGTTGCATCTACTCGCTGTTGGAGCATCGCTTCCATTCTCCCAGAGACTTGCTCAACTACCTGGTTGATAATATATGGAACGTTCTCCTGTAATGCTTTACCCAGTTCCACTGATACTATTTCCTTGACCTTATCATCTTCTAAACCATGCAACTCCTCGGTGCCTGCTCCCCGTGAAGGGTTACCCGTAGGTCCTTCCGTAGGTATAGGAATCGCATATCAAACAAACGTACTTCTATTCTCTTGGGATCCGCTAATCCCAGACTGCTGTATTAGGTCCACACTGGTCCCTACTAAATGTTCCATCTGAAATGTAGGAAGTTTAAACATATCATACAATAACAACTCCATGTCTAGAAACTATTTCTCGCATATAGACATCTGCCATTCTTTCAGATGAATTAGCCTCCTTGATCGCGATAAAATGAGCACTCTTCGTAAGTCTGTCGACTACTACCCAAATGACATCAAACCCTCGAGGAGTCTTGGGTAACTTAGTAATGAAATCCATGGTCACATGTTCCCATTTCCAAACTGGTATATCAAGTGGTTGTAACTTCCCATGTGGCTTCTGGTGCTCGGCTTTAACTTGTAAACAGGTCAAACATCGATCGACGTATCTTGCTATCTCACGTTTCATCCCTGGCCACCAGTAATTCATTCTCATATCCCTATACATCTTTGTAGCTCCTGGGTGAATAGAAAGTTGAGAGCGGTGTGCTTCTTCTAATAGAAATTGCCGTACATCCCCGAAACTAGGTACCCAAATACGATCATAACGAGTTAGAAGGTCTCGACTATCTTTTACTAACTTTGATACCTGACCCTTAATGCGTTCTTTCTTTTGGTTCTCTTCTTTGACCGCTTCGGTCTGTGCTGCTTTAATTTGATCAAGTATCGGAGTGATAACTGACATTCTTGCATGATGCATCTGTATCTGTATCGTACCTGACTTTCGGCTTAAGGCATCTGCGACTACATTTGCTTTACCCGGATGGTACAAAATCTCACAATCATAATCCTTTAATAGTTCTAGCCACCGTCTCTGACGCATGTTCAAGTTCTTTTGCTCTAGGAAATACTTAAGGCTTTTATGATCCGAGTAAATAGTGCACTTCACTCCGTAAAGGTAGTGTCTCCAAATCTTTAAAGCAAAGACAACTGCTGCCAGTTCCAAATCATGTGTCGGGTAGTTATTCTCATGCATCTTTAACTGACGGGAAGCATACGCAATAACTTTCCCCTTTTGCATAAGCACGCAACCCAACCCTCTGTACGAAGCATCGCAGTAAACGACCATATCTTCCATCCCGTTTGGTAACGTAAGAACTGGTGCGTTACACAGCTTAAGTTTCAAAGTATCGAAGGCTTTCTGCTGTTCCTCTCTCCAATTGAACTCTACATTCTTCTTTTTTAACTGAGTTAGAGGTATTGCTAGTTTAGAAAAATCTTGTATAAAACGTCTGTAGTACCCGGCTAACCCAAGGAAACTTCTGATTTCTGTAGGATTCTGAGGTGGTTCCCACTTCATTACAGCCTCCACTTTAGCAGGGTCTACCTTGATTCCTTCATGGTTAATAAGGTGACCCAAGAACTGCACTTCTCGTAACCAAAACTCGCACTTGGAGAACTTTGCATACAACTTTTCTCGGCGCAAAATCTCTGGCACTTGCCTGAGGTGAACACTGTGCTCTGCTGAAGTTTTAGAGTAGATAAGAATATCGTCAATAAATACAATTACTGATTTGTCGAGCATCGGTCGGCAAATTCGATTCATCAAATCCATAAATGCTGCTGGTGCATTCGTAAGACCGAATGGCATCACTACAAATTCGAAATGCCCGTACCGTGTTCTCAAAGTTGTATTGGCTATATCTTCCTCTCGAATCTTTAATTGATGGTTCCCCGACCGCAAGTCTATCTTGGAGAACCAAGAGGCACCCTGTAGTTGATCGAACAGATCGTCGATTCTGGGAAGTGGGTATTTATTTTTAATAGTAACTTTGTTCAGCTCTCGATAGTCTATGCACACTCTGAACGTGCCATCCTTCTTTTTCACGAATAAAATTGGTGCTCCCCACGACGAACTACTAGGTCTGATAAAGCCCTTATCTGTCAATTCTTGCAACTGCTTCATCAGCTCTCGCATTTCTGGCGGAGCCAGTCTGTATGGGGCTTTTGCTTTCGGTTCTGCTCCTGGAAATATATCGATTCTGAATTCCACTTGTCGAGCTGGTGGAATTCCTGGCAGATCATCTGGGAACACATCTGGGTACTCACAAACCACCGGTATGTCTTGAATCTGTGGCGGTTTTCTTTCTACGTTGGTGTCTTCTACGTATGCTAAGAAAGCCGTACTACCGTGTAGTAGGTACTTTCTAACTTTCACCAATGAACAAACTGGATGACTTACCCTCTTACCATCACCCTGAATTAATAGCTCTTCCCCACTTGGGGTCTAAATCCGAACAGTCTTTCGATCACAAAATATCTGAGCTTGGTACAGACCTAGCCAGTCCATACCGACTACTACTTGAAACTCTTTCATTGCAATAGGGATAAGGTCAATCGGAAAATTACAATTATCAATCTCTATCACATTGCTCTTATACACATTATTTACTGTCATGATTCTATCATCTGCTATTTCTACTTCCAAAGGGAATTCCAATTTAACAGGAGGAACAATAAACTAGGCACAAAACGAAATAGCAGCAAAAAGATCTACTTGCACCAGAATCAAACAAAACGAGAGCAGGCATATTATTAACAACAAAAATACCTGCTACAACATCTGGCTCCACCTTGGCTTCCTCAGCCGTAAGTTGAAAGGCTCTGCCCCTATGACGGGGCCCATCGGTTCTCTGGTTTCCACCCTCGCTGATACGAACCGGGGGTGATGGGTTAACCGGCCTTCTCTCTGGAGCTGGAGGCTTGGGACATTGCGACTTAACATGCCCTGGCTGGTAACAGTTATAACACACCATTAGGGGACTCTTACAATCTTTAGCTAAATGCCCCGGCCTCCCACACTTAAAACAACCGGGCTGCCCTGCTTTACACTCTCCAGGATGGTTCTTGCCACACTTTACACATTTTGGTGGGGGAGCTGTTCCTCCCCGCTGTGGTGTTACCGCCTGCCTCTTACTTGGTAAACTCGCGACTTCATTCTTCCTCTTCCCTCCAATTACTCCCTGTCTAATCAACTCCTGCTCCCTTTTCCATGCTAGACTCATCATCTCATCCGCTGTAGCACACGTAGCAGTTGCTAACACTTCTCTGATATCATTCCTAAGAATAGAAATGTATCGTTGCATCTTCATCGGCTCCGTAGCCACATACTCCGGACAGAACCGTGACATTTCCAGAAATTTCTTATTCATCTCATCCACTGACTCTGTTGTCTGTTTCAAGGCTAAGAACTCCTCCGTAATCTTTTCCACACGAGCCCTCGGTGCAAACTGTAGTTCAAATATCTCCTTAAACTGTGACCAAGACATTGCCTCGGCTTGTGCTTCTCCCTTCCTTTGTAGTATCACCGTCTACCAATCTTTAGCTGGCCCGCGTAACAAATTCGTGGCATACAATACTCTCTTTTCCGGTACACATCCACTAGTACGAAAAGCAACCTCCATTGCGGTAAGCCATCTATTACTAGTAATGGGATCTGTAACCCCCTCAAACAGCGGTGGCAGACATGCTGAAAATTCTCTATAACTGCAACCCTGAGTGGGCTTAATTCTTATTGGCGTACGGATCATCGCAGTTTGTACTGTTGCATCTACTCGCTGTTGGAGCATCGCTTCCATTCTCCCAGAGACTTGCTCAACTACCTGGTTGATAATATATGGAACGTTCTCCTGTAATGCTTTACCCAGTTCCACTGATACTATTTCCTTGACCTTGTCATCTTCTAAACCATGCAACTCCTCAGTGCCTGCTCCCCGTGAAGGGTTACCCGTAGGTCCTTCCGTAGGTATAGGAATCGCATATCAAACAAACGTACTTCTATTCTCTTGGGATCCGCTAATCCCAGACTGCTGTATTAGGTCCACACTGGTCCCTACTAAATGTTCCATCTGAAATGTAGGAAGTTTTAACATATCATACAATAACAACTTTCTCTGTCTTTCACAACAAGGTAGGTAATATTATCAATACTACCTTCATATCGTAATCAGTTCTTATTTCCTTCACATAATTCATTATACCACGTATTACCCATCACTTGATTCACAAATCACTACCATGACAATCTCAAGCTCAACTGCGTACTATATGTTCTTTACACACACTGGCCAGGTGTTGTAAGAAACATATTATACACAACCGTTCTTGGTGCCGTCATGGAATACCCCGATTCACAAGCTTAGGTCAAGTATATAAACATAAACATTATACTCATGCTCAGACTATAAAACAATCAACAATTCATAGCTTCTGACTACAATATGCTCACTAAGGTTACTGCCCCAGGGATAGCTCCACTTATCTCAAAATCACGGTTTAAGTTTAGACATCACACTCATGTGTGCCTAAATCCCTCAAACCTTGGCTCTGATACCAAGTTGTAACACCACTTCTTAAAAAAAAACTATGTTTACATAAACTACCAATTAGCGTTTCCAAAAGAGATTCAAGTTTACCAAAATATGTATCTATTCACATAACGCTAATGGATTTAACAAAAGTAGTGTTAGTGTTTAAACAACATATTCGGAGCTATCCGATCGACTACACCGCTGGGGCCTTCCCCTTGCTGCTACCTGCCGTACCTGCAAGCGTAAAACACATAACGTAAACTAACGCTTAGTGAGCATATTACTGAACAGATAAACATATAAAGCATGAGCACTCTTCTCGGGATGCTTTACATCCCATCTACAACTTGTAAAACCATAAATGGTTACTCGTCCCGAGGTATGACCACACCTCGCGCGTAGTCAATCCCCTGACACTCTTCTTGGGTATAAGGATCTCAATATACCCCTATTTCCTTCTTTTCCAAGTCCCAGTACGACTACTCGTAACTTGGCATCCACTTTTCTTAGTATAAAGCTACTCTTAGCTAAATACTATCTTTCCTTGAGCATCGTTATATCAACAACATAATTAAACATCTTAAACACATAACATATACAGGTATCATGAAATCACATTCTTTCAAATAAATCATGCATATGTACCGACTAAATATAGTTAAGTATACTCACCTTATCAGCAGCTAAGCAAATATACTCCTAATAGGGTGACGTAGAGCTCTTAACGCCTACAATTCAAGAATGAGTGCTATATTAACTTCTTAGCACTTGACGACAACTTAAACTGAACACAAAACAGTAAACAACACTTTCTGACTCTGGGCCTCTCCTATGGCCGTAGAGAATCATCCCTACACCCGTAGGAGTTTCCTTTACTACGGCCGTAGGGATCCACCCAGCGCCTGTAGGACTTGTTCTCTACCTCCTACGGTTGTAGGCTATGTGCACTACGCCCGTAGGTTCTATTCCTTCGTCCTTGGACGGTATTTCCACAAAACACAAAACTACGCCCGCAGGAACCCCTGCCTACAGCCGTAGGGGCAAAATTTCAAGAACATCAAAATACCTTCCTACGCCCGTAGGGAATACTCCCTGCGGCCGTAGGAACAGTCGGTTCAGCATACCAGTTTGCTCTGTTCGAACAGCATACGAAAATTCGAGGTTTTCACCTCTAAACTCAATTCTAACCTGATATTTGGAACCACATAGCATCTACTAACATGTTGTTCGACCTTTTAGACCATAAGGAACATCACAAACAACACTTACAAACCAAAACAAGGATCCATGCCATGAATTAGAACCTTTAACCTAAATTCTTCAAAATTCAACAAGAACACACATACCTTTGCTATAGCATCACTAATAATCACACTCAGGTGTAATTTCCTTCTCCCTTGATCGATTCCAGCAACCAAAGTTTGTGTATGTGTGTGTATCGTAGGTGTGATGGTGTAAGAACAGGGAATTGACCAAGTATGGTCAATGTAACTCTTAAGAATCAAAACTTTGAGTATATGGCATGAATGGTCCCTGAACTAGTTAGTTTGCTGAAATTACACTTTGGCCCTTCAACTTATGATCATAAAAATATATTTCACATAATCACATAAAGACATTTTACTGTACACGTAGACACTTAACAATTAAAGTAAGAAACGTATGATGGGAGCTTTCAAACCTTGGGGCGTTACAGTATATATATAGTATTGACGGAAATATAAATGACTTGAATGTAAAATGCAAGAAAGTAAATAAATAAAAGTGCAAGAATGTAAATAAATAAAAATATTGCAAGAATGTAAATTAATAAAAGTGCAGGAATGTAAATAAATAAAAATGAGAGAATGTAAATAAATAAAAATGCAAGAATGTAAATAAAATAAAATGCAAGAATGTAAAGATGAGTATGCAAATGCTTCTAATGTAAATATGCAAGAATGTAAGAGTTTAATTAAGGGTTAAAGAGATGACACCAAGATTTATAGTGGTTCGGTTGGACTCCAACCTACGTCTACTCCTTGACCTCCGTTAAGATTTTCACTAGCACCACGTGCAAACTATCTCTTAGCCCGGAAGAGATCACCAAATACAATCACATTTAAGGGTAGATGACAACCACCACAAGTGTGTATGGAACATTTTTATAAGTGAAAATACATTATTTGTTAAAATTGACTTTATATAAAAAATTTCAATTAAGATTGAAAGTCATTTTTATTTTTAACCTTTTTTCATTATTTGGAAATATATAAAATTTGCAACTGTATTTCTTGTGATTTATCAGTGTTGTGATCAAAGCAAGTTTATATAAATTATTATTTCGCCAAACTTATTATTTTCATATTAACTTGGATTTTTACATTGATATTTATATTTTTTCTTTTTATTATTAAAATTGCATCATCAAAACAATATATATATATATATATATATATATATATATATATATATATATATATTTAAATATTTTAATCTCTTGATTGCACTAACAATCTCCCTCTTTTTAATAATCACAATTTTAATATAATTCAAGTTAATAATTCGATAATATGTTATGGGAAAATAATATTAATGTGATTCAAGAAGTTGACCTTCCGTGGCGTGCTCGAGTCTTCAATTATTTGAGACGCAATTGTTTTGACGACGATACTTTGAATCACTTTTATATTTTTGATCTTCTTGAATTTATAGATTTGTACACCATTCACTTGGATTCTTCTCCTCCTTTGGCATCATAAAAAAGGTGTGTACCCCTTTCCTTTGGCATCATAAAAAAGGTGTGTACCCCTTTTTGGTATCCTTCTTGAAGCTTCTACTTCATGTCTTCTCCCCATTGGTAATTTTTATTAAATATGTTAGATTAATCTTGATTTATCAGAAAACATTAGTATATGTTTATTATTATTTGTATTTTGTATAAAGTATGTATATAGGTTGTAATGTACAAACCACCAAAGCCACACCACCGGTGATAACCGCCGACGGCCGTCCGCCGCCGTCATCCACCAACCGCCACCGTGAGATGACGGAGAACCGCCATGTAACTGCCGGAAAACCGTCATCTTCACCCCTATAAATATGTAATAGCAGATAGGGATTTGTACATCGAAAGTTACGAAATAAAAGCAAAAACTTTGGTTCTTTTGTTGTTTTATCTCGTAAGAAAGCCAACAAAATATGTGCGCTCCCCGTCAACGGGGTATGTTTTCACTGTTGGAACGTCGTGGTAAGTTAAAAAGCAATATTACAGCCGTCAGTTGCGTTGTTCACATCAGATTCAAAGGCTGCAAAGGAAGGAATTTGGCTTAAAGGTCTGCTTGGTGATTTGGGATTTCACCAAGATCAAGTAGTGATCTTTTGTGACAGTCTGAGTGCGATTTGTCTAGCAAATGATCAAGTGTATCATGAAAGAACTAAGCACATAGACGTGCGTTATCACTTCATATGATCTGAAAGAAGAATTAAAGTAAAGAAAGTGAAGACCGAAGATAACTCGGCTGATGCACTTACAAATCCTGTTACTTTAAACAAGTTCGGATACTGTTTAGATCTTCTAAACGTTGATAGCTGGAAGTAGAAGTATTGTGTTTGTAATTTAGTAGCATTAAAGTCAAGGTGGAGATTTGTCAAATGTGACTTTACTTCAAGAATATTTGTTAGTCAGCTCAAGTTGAGTAAAGTTGATGTGTCAAACTGAGTAAAATTGTCTCAAGCTGAGTATCGAGGCGGCAAATGAGAGTATCGAGAAGGCAAAGGAGAGTATTGAGGCGGTTTCGTCACCCCCAAATGGCGATGGAAATCATGGAAGAGAGAAACATAGATATCAAGAGATATCAAGAGAGTTTTTGAAAGTTGGGCAAAATCCAATCAACATATCAAAACTCTATCGATTATTCTTTCCATTCCATTCTTCTTCCTAAATCCAATCGACAAAAAAGGAGAGTATCACCGCCGTCTCACAGCAGTAATCGTCAGCAGACACCCAAAAAATCAACAAGTTCGACACTTCAACTCCCCTTTGATTATAAACAGGTTTGTTAAAAGTTTAGTTTATCTTAGACTTTCTTGAAATTGAATATTTGAATCCAAATTCTTCTTTCTCATGTAGTCATGTCCAATTCTTAACGCAAGATATTCGGGCTGCAACAAGAAATAGAAGATTGCACAAAGAAACTGAGAGGGTACAAAAAAACTTAGATTATAATTTATGAAATCTTGATTGTATGTTCAAATGTTTTTGTATCATCTGCGCCTTAACAATTCGTTTTAACTACCAATTCCCTTGAATAAAAATGATCATGCCCCTATTTAAATAGTTGGTTTTTGATATGCTTACGTAGTTGATTTAACAATTTATCACACCTTGACATAAAATGACAATAAGTGGTGAATTTATTACACGAGGTTTTGAACTTATCTCACATATATAGTCATATGGATTTTGATAGAATGCTCATGGTGTATAAAATGTGAATAGTGATTCAACCTTTTCTTCTTAGTTACAATCTTAATGTATTTAGGCAAAATATAGAACTTAAAACAACCTTGATGTATTTAGCGTTTGAAAAAACTTTAACATATTTAATTAAAGATATTAAGATTTGAAACAATCTTAATACGTGGTGAAACTAGGCTAGGCGTTATACTCATCTTTCATCTTTCATTACCCACATCCACATCAGCGTCACATCAGCTTTCTTTCCCTTCCCCTTTCCTTACCCCTAACTAGTGTTATACCCATCTTTCATCTTTCCCCTTTCCTTTTCACTTAAAAAAAAAGAAAAGAAAATATAAATAAATGTGTAATTGTTTGATTGGTTGGAGGTGGGGTGGGGGGGGGGGGGGTGAGGTGGGTGAAAGATTAGTCTCGGGTAAAAGAAACCGAGAGCCAAGTCCCGAAGCAGAAACTGAACACCCGGAAATGGTGTTCCCGAAAGAGCCGAAAGCCCCGATCGAACTCCCGAGCCCACTCCCGTGGTATAACAGTCAGCCTTACACTTGAACCGGAAAATAGACCGTAGTGTAACTGTGTAAGCATTTTCATTATTTGCTTATCTAACAGCTTTTATGACGTCACGTCGCTAGATTAGTTAACGAATATTTTCATCGTTTCTTCTAACGATCGCCTTCTGGAGAGCCCTTCTGAATTAAGACTTCCGGTCACCGGCTCATTTCTTCCATCAATCGTATATAATTACTAGAATCAGCTGTAAACTGCTGATGTAAACTATGAACAAAAATAATTTCATTCTGTTAGTTTTAGGGTTTGTTATAGGCATCACACCACGTATCGCCGGTGAATCGTCGACGTGCTTGGCGGTGTATAAAGAAGGCGGTGCACCGGCGGTGTTCCAGTCACCAAAATGCCCTAGATGGAGCTTACCAAAACATGATTCCCGGAGACGATCCACAGCCGGAAGATGTCAATCGGCCACACGTCAGGGCCAGCGGAAATCTCTGGAAGATCGCACTTTTTGTACAATGGACATCCGGATTCCTTTTCCGGGTAAGTTATATGTTTTGTTGCGATGTTATAATACATTTCTAATTAAATATGTTCACTCGTACTTCTGTGGTTTAACAACATTGTTTGATTGATTCATAGTTTTGAACTTTGAGTTCAATATGAAACTATTAATGGTTTGATACGTTAAATAATACAAGGGTTTACATAGTGGAAAAGAAGCTGGAGCTGAACTTATAAAAGAATTCATGTTAAATTCTGATTTGGGAGTACTCCTGAATTTTGTATAAAGCTTGTGAGAATTAGGTCATCTTTCAGTTGCTTCTTCTTCTAGTTGTTAACTTGTTATCCGCTGCACATCCAATTATCCAAATGCTAGCCTACATAGCAGAAGATTTTTTTACAACATAAAATTCTTACACAATCCAGTCAACCTTATGTGCAGAGTTACATTTGCTGTTCTTCTGAAAACTCAAAAAGCAAACGAGTTTATTGAACTAGTTGAGAGAACATCAACAGTATTTTTAGAATCTAGTTGCTGGCATTAGATGATATATACTTGCGATAATAGGAACCGCATTAGCACTTTCAAATCATTAGTTTTTATAGAAGATATGTAGAAATCCAGTATCGTTTTTATCATAGCCATTTATGGTTGATTTCTTATACTGTTGCAGACCCTAATGGCATCAGAGATTCTTCAGTTGGCATTGTGGCAGTTTTTGATGGACATAATGGTGCAGAAGCTAGTGAGATGGCCTCAAAGTTGTTAATGGAGTATTTCATGCTGCATACTTATTTTCTTCTTGATACCGCATTTTCTTTTTTGTCCAAGATATCAAAGGGAATGTTACCGAACAAGAGAGATCATGACTATGCTTCTCAAATCCTTGGTTGGGATGAGAAACTTGGTGATTTCGTGCTGCATATCGGAAGGTCTCTCCCTCTCTCTCTCATCCCTCATACACAGAGATACACGTATATACAGTCGCACTCTTTTTACAATATTTCTTCATTGGAATCCTAGCACACGTGATTCACCAACGTTTTCATGCATCACATGGCTCAGGGTGCCTAGGGTGAGGTCTTAGCCCCCATGCTCATAAGTTGTAGTGGATCAGTTAAAAGTATAGCATCCATTTATGGTGGGAGTTAATCCGGCAGTAGCACTTATGTGGCTTTATGGACCACACCATTTTGCAATCAATTAGGTTTGAGTTGGAATCTGTAAGGTTTGAATTTGATATGCTACTGAGCATGTTATTAGTACAGGCCAATGGCTAATATACAATGTCCATGCAACCAAAATGATACACACAACTATACTCCTAACCAATTATGTATTTCAACTATACATGTACTAACTTCTACAAAGCCATCAACTTATTTTGTGTAGGGGTAACTTGGATATAATTGAAAAGTAAGGCAGCTGCTCTATTGATTTTTTTTAGGCAATGATATATTTGAACAAAGGGAGAAAGAACTATTTACCTTGTCAGTGTGTTATTGTGTGAAATAGTAATTTTCCTTTTTTTGTTATTCTCAATAGGTACTTGATACACATGATATTATAGTTTTTTCTTTTTTTGACTTGAAAAAATATGCACAAAGCACCTTAAAAGTGTTTCTTTCTCTTGCCTACTTGTAGGTAAGAATTGTTAGCATGGCCTGGGTGTGGTACACACACCTTGAGTCATGGGGGCAAAACACATGGACATGCTAGGCATTATACTTACAAGTACACACAAAGGTATATTGTTGCTTCACACTTTTGCCTTTTGCTCAAAATTCGAAGGCAAGAAGTTATATCTATTTTGTAAACTAAAAACTCTATTTTTGATCAATCAATGGACGATTTTGTGTCATGCATGTAGCAGAAAGACCGACTTTATGCTCATGCAACTAATGCAAGTCACAAACCTCTTTATGGATTGCGTTTGTGAGAGACATTTTGTTTTGTTGAGTGTAGTGCTAGTTCTTAATATAAGTTTGTTGTATTGGTTTGCTCTACCTGTTCACAAAACCGTAATTATGTAGTAGATACTACGGACTTAGCTGGATGCATATTTGGTATTGAAGCTTGCTACGCAACAAATTTTAACTTCAGAGAGACCATGCAATAATAAATGTGGGCATAAGCGACGATTTCATCATTCTGGAAATAAAAACCATATATGTTTCATATTACATTAGGATTGATTTGGTCATGCTTTGAGTTGTAGGGTGAAAGAACTTATAAATTAGTTTTCATTGTGTGACATA
Organism: Pulicaria dysenterica; assembly: GCA_947179395.2. Lineage (NCBI taxonomy): Eukaryota > Viridiplantae > Streptophyta > Magnoliopsida > Asterales > Asteraceae > Pulicaria > Pulicaria dysenterica. Next base: position 70,818,265 of record OX359292.1, on the reverse strand, counting down.
TTCTGGAAATTGGTCAGATATGAAGAACTTTGGAATAATTTGAAATGAACAATGAAACAAAGGCTCCTTTAATATCCTTAGGGCAGTGTTGTGTATGAACCCCCCATTTTAACATTCTTTAAACCCGCTACCCGATTCTTAATAAAAACATAAAATACATTAGTACCTCTCTCTAATATTAGACTTATTATTGTATCTCATATATAAGCAATTCCAACACCATATACTCAGATAACAAGAAGTATTCTGGCATTTTTGTTGCAGGATTAAATTTACTTTATCAACCATCTTCAATGGTGCTTTCCACTTGGAAATTATGAAGGAATCTCTGTTGAAGGCTATTGATGATATTGATGCAACATTTTGTAAGGTGAGTAGAAGTGTGGAATATGTTGTTCAAATCTTCTTCTTCTTCTTCTTCTTATACTTCTTGTTCTCTCTCTCTCTCTCTCTCTCTCTCTCTCTCTCTCTCTCTCTCCTTTATAAACGTGTGTGTATGTGAAGTATCCATTGTAAGTTTTTTTCCTACACTTTGATACGAATCAAATTAATAATTAATCATAGGATGACCCTACCCAATTGTATGAATAGGCCAGGGTCCATTAGGGTTAACTATTAGGGTAAAAGGGAAACCTCAATAGTTAACCTTAATGGACCTTAGCCTATTTATACAATTGGGCTAGGCTATCTTACACTAAACCCTAATCTACATTATCTCTAATACTCCCCTGTAGTGAGAGCGGTAGAGGATCGGATTCTCATACCGGAGCGAAAATACAATAAAAGATTAAATATAAAATAAGAGAAAAGAGCATTTATATCAACTCCATGGCGGCAAAGGCTGCTATGGGTTAGCGGTCAAAGGGGGTGGCAAGAAGAGCGGTGGCGGCAGCAGGAGCTACGACTGTAGCGGCAGTGGGAAGAGATGCTGCGGCGGCAGTAGATGCTACAAATGCGCGGCAGGAGCTTCAACTATAGTGGTGGTGGCAAGAGGTGTCGCTGCGGCGGTAGATGCTCCGTCGACTGTTCATGCACCGGTGCATGAGAGCCGCCGTCGTAGTCGTTCGCCGTCCAGACTTTTGAGTTCCCTATCTGTTTTGTTTCCTGTCATTCCGTACCTGATGTCATCCGATCGATTAGTGACTTTTGATTCATATGAGTTCTTGAACAAAGGTGCTTTGTTTCTTCTAGGTGTACTAATTTCATTTGAAATTTGGTTCTTCGATGTGCGGTTGTTTACATTCTAAGTTTGGAATATCTGGAATATCCGAGTAAACTTTGGGCTTGTAATCTCGTGGGAGTTATTATCGTGATTCTTGAATCTGATATTGTTAATTGTGGCTGGATTTTAGATATACTCTTACTTAGTTTGCTGCTTCTTTGTTGGTATTTCTGACTTGTTTGGCTCTCGTGGTAACATCTAAAACCTTTGATCTATTGGTAGTTTTAGTTAAATTTAGGCTCTTGTAGTAACTTCCGAAACTTTTGATCTGTTATAGTTAAGTGATAGATCAGTTGTATGACATTCGGGTTTTGATAATTGATTAGATACTCAAGAGGCTTAATTATGACAGGTAAATCTTCTGATAAGGTAAACATAGTCTACTCTGTAACTTCAACAAACATCAATCTTCTGATAAGGTCGTAGTTGCTGATGGATCTATCTCTCGTGTAATTAGGTTCAAAATGGTTAAATTTTCTCAATCTATGTCACTATCGATGGTATTAAACCTACCTAAGTTTACGTTTATCAATGGATTGAATTGCAGTGTTGCCTTTTATCCTGATTATTGTATCTTACGAGATCTTTCAACAAAGAAAATCATTGGTAGAGGACGAGAATCCGGCGGACTCTATGTATTTGAATCTCATGAGCTAAAACCACAAGCAAGATTAGCATCATTATCTCCTCTTGAATTACGTTGTCGTTTAGGGCATCCATCCCTTCAAAGTTTAAAGAAATTATATCTTCAACTTTCAGATCTATCATTCCTAAATTGTGACTCATGCCAATTTGCTAAGCACCATCGTGTTCGCCCGAGAGTTGATAAACGAGCCACATCTATGTTTGAATTGGTTCACTCACATGTATGGGTCCTTATCCCATCACTTCTAAAAGCGGGTTTAAGTATTTTGTGACTTTTGTAGACGATTTCTTCGGGGTTACTTCGTTATACATGATGAAGAATCGATCTGAAGTATTCACTCATTTTTGTTCCTTTGTTGCTGAAATCAAAACGCAATTTGATATCTCTGTGAAAACTTTGCGTAGTGACAATGCAAAGGAATATCTGAAGTCTTTTAGATACCTCAACAAGGCATTCTTCATGAATCTTCATGTGTAGATACTCCGGCCTAGAATGGAGTTGCTGATCGAAAGAACCGCCACCTTCTTGAAGTGGCTCGTGTACTATTATTTCATATGACAGTCCCAAAACCATTATGGGCAAGGGCAATCTTTACTGTCTGTTTTCTAATAAATGGTATGCCATTGTGTATTCTGCATGGAGAGATTCCAATGTGGGTTCCTTTTCCTATTCAACGCTTGTTCTAAATTGAACCTAAGATATTTGGTTGTAGTTTTGTTCGAGATATTTAGCCTCAAGTTAGTAAACTAGAGCCAAAGTCTCTCAAGTGTGTTTTCCTTCGTCTTCAGAAAGTTATAGGTGTTTTTCCTTCTACCATCAGCCGTTTCATTGTTTCACGTGATGTCAACTTTATGGAGGAAGTGCCTTTCTCCCCGGTACCTACTTCTCTTAATCGTGAAAACCATGTTGATTTGCTGATTTATACTATACCAATTCGGATTCGATTGTTGAATCCCTAATTCCATCTACCTTTCAATAGTCCTTAGGATCGTCATGTATATAGTAGGCAACACCATGTATATAGGAACGTCATATATATCCATCATCTAATAGTGATTGAGATACAACAGGGGATCCTCAATCTGATTCATCATCTCAAGAGTCTGATCATGATGTTCCTATTTCCTTTTGAAAGGGTAAGGCCCTGTTTGGTTACTGTTTTTTAGAAAAATTTTAAAGAAAACAAAAAAACTTGAAAAAGTGTTTGGTGGATGGTATTTCCTAAATTTTTTCTAAGAAAAGGGAATTTTCATTTTCTAAAATTCTTGAAAAATTAGAAAAGCGCCCCGGTTACTGTTTTCTAAAATTTCTCATCTAATTTCTCTCCATCCACATGCGATTATATATATATATATATATAATTATATACACACACATATTTTTATTATATTCTTTTTCACATTCTTTTTTTACTTAGTTTTTAACACTTTTGTCATAATTTTTTTTATTTTTATTTATTATTTTTTTATCGCTTTCACTGACGGAGGTCTAACTCGGGAAGCAATCTCTCTACCTTGGTATAGAGGTATAATATCATTCGAGAACCGTTGTTAGTGCGAGAACAAATCTCAGCCGTTCCTTAGATATGGGAAGTTCATGGATGGAGAGCGTGGAGGGATAGAGTGTGGCAGGGTGCATGAAAGGAATTCATGGATGGGCAATGATATTGAAGGATGGGAAATTGGACGGCTCAGATTGGTTCTCGCGGTTCTCGCACTAAGAATGGTTCTCAAATGAACTTCTTCCTATATATATATATATATATATATATATATATATATATAATATGTGTAATTATGTTCATACTCGTATGTTGTAAATATGTATGTTTCTTCATGTGTATTATCAAGAAACATTTATAAGAAATCGGAAGATTAAGAAAGAAAATAATATACTCACGGATTTGTGCCGATAGTTGTAAGTGATGAAGGAATTAGGAAATGACATGGGATCCATAGGATTCAATCTAGGAAATAAACGTGGATGATTAGTGGGAAATTTTTTTGAAAACAGAAATAATAACATCATAACCTTTTCCTTTTAATATATATTAAAGATTAAGGAATTAACGATTTTATATTTCAAATTACAAAAAACTGGAAAATGAAAAGCGGTTGGAAAACATATCCAAACATATTTTCTAATTTTCTAAAATTGAAAATAAAAACTCCATCGTTTTTACCAAACACGTTTTCTAAATTTTTTACAGGAAAATGAAAATGAAAACTCCACCCATTTTCTAGAAATTTTTTCTAAGAAAACTGAAAACAATTTTCCGTAACCAAACGCAACCTAAGCGTTCTTGTACTTATCCGGTTGATTCTTATGTGTCTTATGCTAAGTTTTCTACATCCTCTCGATCGTTGGTTACTTTGTTAGACTCCATATCCACTCCTAAAACTGTTAGAGAGGCCTTAGCTCATCCGGGTTGGCGAAATGCTATGATCGAAGTGGTTGTTCATTGTAAAGGTTAATCCAAATGGATCGGTAGCTAGATTAAAAGCTCGGTTGGTTGCAAAAGGATACGCTCAATCCTACGAGATCGATTATTCAGAGACATTCTCTCTAGTTACTAAGTTATCATCGGTTTACTTGTTCATATCTTTGGCTGCTACTTATAACTAGCCTCTTGTTCAATTAGACGTGAAAAATGCCTTCTTACATGGTCATTTACTTGAGGAGATCTATATGGAGCAACCAACCGGTTTTGTTGCTTAGGGGGAGTTGGTAAAGTCTGCAATATATGAAAGTCTTTGTATGTTTAAAGCAATCATCTTATGCCTGGTTTGGTCGGTTTAGGTATGTAGTTACCAAGTTTGGGCTACAAAGGAGCTCATATGATCATTCGTCTAACTTTGGATGTATTATGTTAGTGGTATATGTTGATGATATTGTTGTTATGAGTAGTGATGAAGATGGAATTACAAAGTTAAAAGATTTTCTTGCATCTTAATTTCAAACCAAGGATCTTGGTCCACTGAAATATTTCTTGGAAATTGAGGTTCTCGTACCGATAAAGGAATTTGTTTGTCTCAACGCAAATATTGCTTAGCTTGGGTATGATGGAGGCGAATCCTGTGAGGCTCCTATGACCCCAAATATGAAGTTGAAAGCAGATGATGATGACCCTCTTGAGAATCTAGAGAAGTATAGAAGAGTTGTGGGAAAAGTCAACTATCGGACACAAGCCTTGATATTGCTTTTACAGCAAGTGGGTAAGTCAAAGTCATCATATCTTGAGTATATGAAAGGGGCTCTTGGTTATGGAATCAAATATCAAAATTATGGTCATCACATCATAGAAGGGTTTACTAATGCTGACTATGGTGGAGACCCTACCAATAGACGATCTACAACATGCTATTGGTTTTTGTTGAAGGGAATCTGGTGTCTTGGAGGAGTAAGAAGCAGAATGTTGTATCAAGATCAAGTGTTGAAAATGTATATCGTGCTATGGCTCAAACCATTTGTGAACTTGTATGGTTGCTTAATCTACTTGATGAGATTGGTTTCCCAGTCAAAACGTGTGATAACGAGGCTGCTATTGATATTGCCAATAATATAGTATTTCATGCGAGGACTAAACACATCTTAGTTGATTGTCATTTCACTCGAGAAAAGATAGAAAATGGAATGATTACAATCTCTCACGTGAGGATAGGAGGTGAACTTGCAGATGAATTCACCAAAGCCTTGTGTGGGAATAGAGTTAATTATAATTTTGTAACAAGCTAGGCATGACCAATATCTATGCTCCAGCTTGAGGGGAACTGTTGGTGTTAATATCATGTAGTTATTATTCTTTATCTTGGGCCAAGATTATTTTGGCCTGTTAGTGAGATATGGGCTCTTATGGGCTTTAGGGTTGTCATGTATATATCGTTTCCTTGTTCTATGTATCGAGTAATCAGATAATAAGAAGAATGTTATTTCTTCTCTCTTGCATCCTCTGATTACAAAAAGAAAAAAAGTTCCTCCCAGAAAAGTGCATAATCAATAATAAGATAGAACACACATGAAATCGGATGCTTGTAGATACAAAAGGGGCTAATATAGCCGACCCCATGTCCTTTAAAATAGGAAACAGAGTTATTATTAATTAAATTCAAATACCTAATCTAAATAGATGATACCTAATTAAAATAAATACTCCTGATTAAATAGATAAGACTAATCAAATACCACCTCATGGGTCGTATCACACTTTTGCAGTAATTTTTGGAATTCATAATTTCATATTGGTAATGTCAATTTCATGGTTTGTTTATTGCTCTCTAAAGGAGGCTTCTAGATACAATTTCAACTCTGGCTCCACCGCAACGGTCATATTAATTGTAGATAGTCAAATTTTAGCTGCCAATGTTGGAGACTCGAAGGCTTTCCTATGTTCTGAGACGTTTCAGGCTCCTTCTGAAGCTAAAGGTTAGAAAGGCCCCTTGTAAATTAAATTGCCATGTCATTATGTTATAACTAGATTATCAGATACATTTGATCTTTCTACTGCTACATGCTTACTTGATTATGACCTTTGAAAGAACAAATAAGGAATTTAAAAGGTTGATAATCGATGTCTTTCGTAAATGGCAGCTACTTTATTGAGACTGTACAGGAAGAGAAGACGTGATGGAACTTCAGTGCGCATGAAAGATTATGGAAACTTTAAATTAGCAGCATCTGACGGTTTACCCCATTTTTATGCGAAAGAACTGACAAAAGATCACCATCCCGACAGGGTTGATGAAAGGTCTCGAGTAGAATCAGCTGGAGGTTATGTAATTGAGTGGGGTGGTGTAGCCCGAGTCAATGGTCATTTGGCTGTTTCACGGGCTATTGGTGATTTGTCCTTTAAAAGGTGAGGTGAACTTTTCATACCACATTATGCTTAAAATAGAGCTGTTGCTAAATTAAATGTTAAATCCTGACATGTTTTATCAGCTTTGGTGTTACATCTGTTCCTGAAGTGACAGATTGGCAACCTCTGACAGCTAATGACAGTTATTTGGTGGCCGCATCTGATGGTGTTCTTGAAAAGCTGGGCCCACAGGACGTTTGTGATATGTTCTGGGAATTACATGCTCATGCCCCTTTGGAATTAGAATACAGTTCTTCATGTTCATACTCTTTAGCTGATTGCATTGTTGATACTGCTCTTGAAAAAGGCAGTATGGATAACGTGGCAGCTGTTGTAGTTCCTTTCGGACTAGAACCTTTGCCTACTGAACCGTCTGGAGAAGTCATACTGCAAAATTATGTGGCTGAACAGTCTGGTAATATTTATATTCTAACTTTTTTACATTTTTAAGAAATGTTTGATATTGGTTCAAGATAAGATTATTCATTTTCTAACGTGTATTCTAATTACTCGGCACTACTACATTTTTTTGCCTGAAATAGCAAATTAGTGGTGGAAAGATGGGTCTGGTTGAGCAGAAATGCTCTTTGCCTAACTTTTGTAATCGATCTCTATTATAATGGGGATCACAAAAAATATATAATACAGCAATCTAATTTTGTTAAATAAACCGTTGTGGTAGGCATATGACCTAATGATACTTCCTTGATGCTACCTGTTTGACTTGTTGAGATCAAACATAACCCGAGTCGTCCAATTTCATAATTAGAAGGGGTTGCATCTGTCACCTGCAGCACATCTATTTGCTATGATAGATTTTTTTCTCCACTTGCTAGTCAATGTAATTTTAGAAGTTACCATTTTCTTCTTGCTTTTATATAAACGGTATCTGTTTGCGAGTATAAGTTGAAGTTTTTATGGTGAGTACGTATGTGCTATACCTAAATATTGCTACGTTCCACATTTCATTGCTGGGTATGTAATTTTGCTGAACTTTTTTACTGTGATTTGCTGATGGAAACAATTTTGAATTTGTAGGATCGGAGATAACTGATAAGTTTGGGCGTTTATTGGTAAGATCACTTTTATTACGTGGTTATAATCTCTATACATGGTAAAGGTGTTATGATTTTGATATTTAACACGTCCATTATACTTTCTGTTTTAAACTCCATTTAAAAAAAAAGAAAGAGAGATATCTGCTGGATTTTTAACTGAGAATCGAAAAAGCCTTTCTGGCTTCTCAAACCATTACATATTGCTATGCTCATGTTTTCATTTGTTGGTAGTATGATGAATTTTTTTATCTGCTCTCCCTATCCCTAGAATATTGCATCCATATTAAGTTAGTGCGTGAGAAATCATTCAGCAATAAGAATATATGTTGTTGGATTTATCATTAAAGTTTACTATTAATAATATTTGGTGTCAGTTACGAGCTTTGAATGGTTAAGTTTTAATAAACGTCACGATCTGTTCAACTCGGTAATCAAGCAGAACTACAGATTAATTTAGACATGGATGCAGTTATGCATGGTAGATAGCGATTGTTCATCCTGTGCTTTTACATTTTTTTTATCATATTGTTTTAATGGCTATGATGACTGATGAGTGTACTAGATTTCCTCGTTCTCTTCTAGGCCACATATATGCTACACCTTCTTAGGTTATATTGGTGTATATACAATATGTTTAAGGCTCTAAGTCTTTAAGCAGTTTAGGTCAACTTGTTAAAGGATTCATGGCAGAGATGCTCTCCTTTTATCTAGTGTTATGGAAATGAAAAATTATATAGGCTTTTCTATCTGAAGCTGATCATTGTAAATGATATTGGCTTTTTTAACTTTTTTACAAGGTGGAAGGAAAGCACAATACGTATGGATGTTTCTATCTATCTGAGAGCCTCAATGAGGAGGATGACTACACATTCTGGATTGCAAAGGATGAACAGGACCCTGTATATGCCCTACCTGATGTTCTTGATCATAGTTATGGTTAGTCAAGTGGCTTTAGTGATCTCCTATATTGCATTTATTGGGTACAATGGATACATTCTATAATATATAGTTTATATTTTATTTCTCTCTTGTTTATTCCTCCATGTTTTTGGTTTTCTGCATGCAAAGACTGAAATTTGTGAACTAGAAGTGGTAATTTGGGTTGGGCAACGGGTCAAAATGGGTTCCTTTTGGTAGGGGTTGGGTTGAGCTGAAACAGTTTTATACAATTTTTTCTTTAAATAATTACTTTCTCAAATATCATATTTAAAAAAATATTTTCTCATAATCATTAATTTTTTTTGAATAAAATGATTTAGGATGTTTTATGCATTAACGATATATTCTGGGTGAGTTTTAATCGTTTGACCTGTTTCCTTATTAGATTTACCCGTTAGAGATAAAACATAACCCGAACGACCCATTCATACATTCGTGGGTTAAAAGTGTCACTGACTCACTTTGTAGATGCATATCCTGCAACTAAGCAATGACCACCGATGCTATAGTTGTATAATTATCTTTTAGTTTCTTACGTATATCGTATATGCAGGCGGCCCTTTAAATTTATATCGTGACCAGATGATGTGCTTGCACTTTGGGAGGTCTAGTGGTGGGGACAGAGATCAATGCATTAATCCTGAGGGTCTTGCAAGTTTTCTGGGGTTTTTAGAATCACTCCCTGCACCTAATGTCGAACAGGGTCAAGAATCTCATGAGCGCACCACTCCTAACACAAGGTGTCTTCTTATTTTTCAATTTTTTGTTTTTGTTTTTGTTTCTATTTTTTGTTTTTGTTTTTTGTTGAAGAGAGGATATGAATGCTACCACTAGAGCACTCATTTAATTTTTTTTTTTGTGGCAAGCTTTATGATTTATAGTTGATACCCAACCTTTTTTTAATTATAGGTATATACTGAAAAAAAGATTTGACCGCGGATCATATGGAGAAGTTTGGGTCGCTTTTTACTGGAATTATCTCCAACAAAACAATGATTCAAATTGGAGTGTTAAAAACGAAACTTCTCAATTTGATACCACTTGCCATGGCGCTGAACATGGGACGTCCAAAAGACACACAACCCAAACTCACGTTGGTTCCAATCCTCCCAATGATAGCATTTTCATTTTGAAGCGTATAATGGTAATCCTGTTAACTTGTATTCGACTTTTTTATTTTCCATGATCCTTTCAATTTATCACCATTAGCAAAAACCCATTACACCTATTCTAGTACGTGTAGAATATAGTTTCAAAAGGATAGCCATTCAAGGTGTTGGTGATTGATTATTGTGGGCTTGAATTTTACTTTGTTTCTTATAGGGCGAGGTCTCCTTAAATGGGTTATCTTTTGCTGGTGTTTTAACCTTTTCGTTTTGCTTTGACAAACTTTAGATCTATGATGGGTTTAAAGAGTAAAGTTTTGTTGGAATGGGTCATGTGGGTCACAAAGCCACAAAGGGTTAGAACTTACAACTTCCCCAGGCTGTCCAAAGGCCAGGCCACAGCGCCACACCTATCGTAATTGAATGCAGAGTTAACTGGAATCACACATACACATGTATATATATTGCATTTCTACGTATATTGCTCAATTCCATCTATCAGAATTTAACCATTTTATGTTTGTTGGTTTTGTGCTATTATTGACTAATTTTGTTACTAAAATGTTATATTTAGTAAAAACATCACTTTTAATAATTTATACTTGCTTTTAATATAGTGGTTGTTTAAAGAATCCAAAAGAAACTGGGAAAAAGTAGATAGTCAACTTGACCCAGGAACCTTTGTTAAAGTGGTCTGCTTCGACTCGCTCATTTTGCCACCATTAGTTCTACTTTTAACAAATAATCGTTTTCCGTCGGCACATTGCTCATAGACCAGTGTCTTGATGCGATCAATCCTTGTTCTTCATAATACAAGTATGCTGTCTGGAAAGCTGTGGCTGAAAAGTCACTAGGTCTCCTTTCTGGAATTTGGAAATTGATACGAACCTATCCCATACTAGGCTCGTATCATGGCATAAACCCAAGTGTAGAACTCACCCCTAAAAGCCAACTTGTAGGGAGAGGGGACACCTAGACCTATAAGCCGCCAATTTAATTTACTTTTAGCCGATGTGAGATTATACACTAATGATAAGACTTAGAAGAGGGAGGGGGTTGGCAATTATCTATAGTAGTTGTTAACATATATTAGTTAAGTATTTTATCTAGTTTACATACTTGATTGGTTCCCTTAATTATGGAAGTTAGGTTGGTTTATTTAAGGGATAGGGTTAGGCTGATTAGGGGAGGAGAGTTTTTTTGAGTTATTTTCTCTGTTTTGGAGATCCCCCGAGTCTCGAATATCAGTCCCCTTTGTATTTACAGGCATCCGATTACGGGTGTTTTCCATCCTATTTTCTGTTTATCAGTGTGATTCGAATCAAATTGGTATCGGAGACGCATCATTTCTGAGGAAGAAAAATGAGGTACGTTCAGCAACGGAATTCACTGTTCACGCGGTACTGTTCATCCAGCAAAAACAATATTCTTTCAGATTACTGCTCAAGATTACTGATTTTGAAGGTTGATCTGGAGCAGTTCAAGGCCACCACGGTGGAACATTTCGAACATTTGGAGAAAGCGGTGGAAGCCCTGCATGAAGAAGCCAAACAGCGGCATGTTGAATCTGAAAAATGTCAGTTCGAGATGATGAAGTTGCTGATGAATTGACAGCAACAGTCGCTGAGACCAACAAAGGCACCCATCTCGGTCGGTAATACCCAGCCAGTGAGGCACACGGTTTTCAGTCAATCATCAGGGCTGAGTTGCGATGTGTTTGGGTTTCCTATACCACCCTTCCAGGTGGAATCAAGTGTTGCTTAAACCTGATAATCAGTTTGATTGTCTAAAGGACAATTCAGTTTCAAACGCCTATGGATTCCATTGGGTCTTCATCACAAAAGTGTGAGTATGAAGTTGTTGCAAAGTCCGAGAGTATTCTTGATGGTCACATACTCACATTGGGACAATAATGGCTTATAGTCAAACCAATACGTGGAAGGCCTTTAGCCCTTTACTCTAGGACGATTGGGTGATGATGACCCTCATGGACAAGCATTGGGGACTTCGCGTAGGCCTGAACATGTATCACGTAGTGAGCTACAAGACAAATAATTATATGGGACCCTGGTATTTGGTACGATCTTCGCAACACCTTGAGGACAAGTTGGATTTTTGGGCCGGGGGTAATGCTACAACTCAGAAGAGGAAGGGGGAGGGTGCTGACAGTTATCTATATTAGTTAATAACATATATTAGTTAGTATTTAATCTAGTTTATATATTTATTATAGTCTAGTTTACATATTTGAATGGTTTCCTTAATTTTAGGAGTTAGGTTCGTTCATTTAAAGGGCTAGGATTAGGCTGATTAGGGGAGGAGAGTTTTTTTTTTCCGAGTTATTTAGTTATATTCTTTGTTTTGAAGATCCCTTGAGTCTCTAATATTATGCCCCTTTGTATCTACAAGCATCTAATTACGGGCGTGTTCTATCCTATTTTCTATTTATCATTTTGATTCGTATCAGAAGTATATTCAACTTTGTTTAAGAAACTGTATGCAATAGCTTGATGTGGGAGGCTAGAAATCTTAAGTTGAGCTTGCTGTGAATTGAAAATGTCTCGGATGATCGGTGATCTTATGGAATGTGTACTTCGATGGAAAAGTCTAATTCGAACTTTGGCATTTCAAGATAACTTCAAGAATTCATCATTTTGGCTTTGTAAATCTCTATGTTCTACCTTTTAGATAAGCTCCTTATAGTATTACATCATCTACCGGAGTGAAACCATAAGTTTAAACAGTTCTAGTCGAAGACTTGCAATATGTGAACGCTCCTTAATATGACAAGGTTTGTGTAAAAGGTTCTTATTATACGACATTTGCAACTTAGCAGCACACATATGGAGTAATGGAATGTCAGTAAGAAAGAATCAGCATGTACACTGAAATGCACACTACATAGCATGGGTTTCCGTTACATGCTAGTTAAGCAACTTCCTTCTTAAAACTGCTATGAATTTGATTTAAATTCCAAGAATACGAGTTTACTTAGAAAAAGTTACTCTGTATCAACTATTGTAATCATAGAATGAATCTTAAAGGATAATATCCATATTAGTAATATTCGTAGGTATTTAAGTAAAAGAGTTGCACAAGTTTGCTCTCTGGATTTGTCTCTCTGTTATTCTATTGTATGAGTTTTTGGTTTCAAGAATTTACTGAAACGTCAGGAACTGAAAACAGGTAGAAAGGGGCAACGCAGTTTACTTAAGCGGTCTACGGGAGAAGTATTTTGGTGAACTATTTCTAAATGCCTCAGCATATTTGGGAGGTATATTATCAGTAAACGATTCATACTCGTGCCCACACCCCTATCCATACGCGTATCATTTGCTAAGTAGGAATGAATCAGTTGCTCCAGAACATGCATCCTCAAGAAGAAAAAGACAGCCACGGACTGCTTATGAAGAAGGCCTCAGGCATATTGCAAGATATATAGAGTCTTTTGAGTCAAAGTCAAATGAGATATGGCTTGTATTTCGCCATGAAGGTATTTCTTTATCAAAGCTTTTGTATACAGCAGATGATATTGGAAGCAGTGATGGTTCAGCAAATGAAAATGACGATCACATTAAACATGTTCGTATACTTCATCCATCAAATTGGTGGCATTGGTTGAAGACTACTGAAGCGGGCCAAGAGGAAATGCGGAATCTTATATGGCAGTTGGTATGCTTGTTAAGAACACCTGTCACATTATACATCTTATATGGCAATTTTGACCGACTATTAACCTATTAATGGGTTTATTCGGGTTATGCTTATCTCTAATAGGTCAAATGGGCAAAATGATAATATTAGCTTCAAAGGAAACGAGCCAAATGGCGTGAAAGTTGCTTGAAGTGCTTTTTAATGCATAAAACTACCTAAAACCATCTTATTCTAAAGCTATGATTGTTATTATAATTATATCTTTGTATATCATATTTGACACATAAATTATTTGTAGTAAATTTTATAGTTTTTGGAAACGCCGTCTCAGCCCTTACCAAATTTTACCCATTACCAAGCCTGCCCATCTGCCATCTCTACATGTCATTGATAGTTTTACGGTGATTAAAAGATTAGGTTGCTTTCTTCGGAGGAAACTTCGATAGTCACTTATTCTCTATTTTAGTTTCCGAATTATTGACCAATCTAAAGTATTACCTTTTTTTCTTGTTTTTCATCAGTTGATGGCACTTAAGTCCTGTCATGACCGTAATATCACCCACAGGGATGTTAAACCTGGTGAGAACATTACATTCTTTTGAGCAAATGTGCAACTCAGTTTGTGTTATTTCATTTCATGTATAAGGAATTTTCTCTTTTAATCTATAACTAGTTATAATGTAGACGATTACAACAAAATGAAACCAAAATAGAGTTCCAGTTCTCTATGCACATTGCTTTTTGCTTTTCCATGAATGTCTTCTGATAATTCTGTTATTATGCTTCTTGGAGTTGCCGTGTTTGTAAAATTACAGCTTTATCATATAATTTATATTTCTATAAATATATGTTCTGACTTGAAAATGTTGTTCTTCCTTTTTCTTGCAAGAGAACATGATTGTTTGCTTTGAAGATCAGGATTCTGGAAGATGCTTACAAGGAAGTCCAACTGGAAATGAGTCTTATATCACGAAAATGTATTTTCAATTTATGGCTCTTATACGTTGACTTCTTACTGTTGATATATGTTCATGGTTATATTTTAAAGGATTGTTCTTTTCTTGTGGTCACAAGGCGCATTATTGACTTTGGTAGTGCTATGGATGGATTTACCATAAAGCATTTATACGGGTCTGCTGGACCTTCCAGGTATTTTAATTTAACATTATATATGTGTGTGTGTCTGTATATATATATATATATATATATATATATATATATATATATATATATATACAGAGAGGGAGAGAGAGCACTTCAAACAAGGATTATTTTTGGTGCGATAACTACGAGAACCATTTGTAACACCAGTAATGACTTATTAATTATGGGTTTTGGTCATTTATATATCTACTCAACCGTGATTTGCGTTTGGGTGGATGAGTCATTATTTAATGAGGCTATTTTCTCAAAATATGTCTAATTAATGAGTCATTAATAAGCCATTAATGAGCCACTAAAAATAATTAGCCATTGATTTATTTTAATAGGCCAATATTGGTTCTCGTAGTTCTCGCACAAAAATCAGTTCTCATTTGAATATATATATATATATATATATATATATATATATATATATATATATATATATGAAGAAGTTCCATTGAGAACCATTTTTAATGCGAGAACCGCGAGAACCAATCTGAGCCATCCAATTTCCCCTCTTTCAATGTCATTGCCCACCCATGAATTCCTCACATACACCCTGCCACACTTGATCCCCTCACGCTCTCCATCCATGAATTTCACTTATCAAATTAACGGCTAAGATTGGTTCTCGCGGTTCTCACAATAAAATTGGTTCTCAATGGAACCCTCCTCTATATATATATATATATATATATATATATATATATATATATAAAGAGAGAGAGAAGTTCAACCAAGAATTGTTTTTCGTGTGAGAACTGCGAGAACTATTTGTAACACCATAAATGACTCGTAAATAGGAGCATTTTAGTCATTATATATTTACCTAAATATGAATTGTGGGACCGTCGTTTATGAGCGCGGCTTGATATTTCCGAAGTATCCCTCATTAATGAGTCATTAATGGGCCATTATCATTTATAGCCATTGATTTATCTTAATCAAGGGCCAAGATTGCTTTTCACACAAAAAACATGAAAACCCTATATATATATACATATATATATATATATATATCAGTATAGGGGAGGGTTCATGCGAGAAGTGTTTTTAATGCGAGAAGTGCGAGAAGCAATCCTAGCCACTTATTTGTGTTTGATCAAATGACCTATTTTCTTTAGTTTTTTTAATTCAAAAGGGCATTATGGTAAAAGAAAATTTATTCTCTTTCCAATCTATTCATCTTTCTTAATTTTTAATAAAAATAAAAAAAATTAGAAATAATTTACGGTTTTAATTTCAGTGTTCGTCTATGAACACGGTTAACAATTAACAAGTTATCGTTAAATATCGTGTTCATTCACTTTGTTCACTAATAAACTATAATATATTTTCTTTTATTTTATTGTTTCACTAGGGTCTGCCGGTGTTCACTAATGTACACATGGTGAGTATAAGCATATTTTTGCTTTAACTTGTTATTTTTCTACATTTTACAACAGTACGATTATTAATAAAACTTCTTTTTGTCACTTTTTCATAGTTACTATATTGTGTTCACTAGTAAATATAAATAAATCAATTCAAAATGAACATAATTTTTATGATACAGTAATTGTTCATTAATGAAAAATGAATATAAAATACACAAGAATAGGTACTAACATAAAGAGCTACTAAAATAAGAAAAACGAAAAGGTACAAAAAAGGACTTATGAATACTTAAATACATACTAAACAACTATTAAAATAAAAAAAACGAAAAGCAAACAGGTAGTATGCTAAAACATATGAATAAAAACAATTCTATTAGAAAAAGCATAATTAATTGATGCTGAACACGTAAATCAAAAAAAACCTTCAACCTGCAAGTCTGTAACTCCATTAAAGAAAAAAAAAAGAAACGACACCCAAAGAGCAATAAATCCAGCGGTGATAAAGCGAGCGACGACCAAAATTAAATCTGAGAAATTAGTAATGGTGGCTGCGGGTAGGCGACGAAGGGCTTCAATGGATGTAGTCGGTGACCAAAGACAAAGGTGGGGGTGGCGGAGCAGCGGCTGTGTTAACAGATTAAGGTCGAAAGGTAATCGTTAACAGGCAAGAAAGAGGAGGGCGGTGATGGTCGAGGGGCAAAGCGGCGATAATGGTGGTGAGCAGACGGCGATGGTCGACCGTTGAGGCGTTGATCGTGAGCAGATAGAAGGAGACACATACCTAACGGAGAGTGGAGCATAAGACGGTGGGAGACGGCGGCGATAGGTGATCGAGTGGATGGATTAGGGCTATTCTTTGCTGGAATCTTTGTCATCTGTACTTCGGTCGACGGTCGATGGTAGTTAATCTTCGATCGTTGTTATACAGCGTGAGGCGGCGATAGGTTGCTGCAGAAGGCGGCAATAGGTGGCTGAAGGAGGCGGCCAATCTGTGATCCATTCTAGGGTTCTGGAGAGAGAATACGTGACAATTATATAGGGAGTTTAAGAAAGTCTCGTGGCTTTCTATATTCAGAATGAATGGGTTTTGAAAAGACTTCATTACCCCTATTATTTAAAATTAAAATCTTTTTATTTTAACTTGATTACGAAATTGCCACAAGTAATCTCATCCATTGATTAAGTCATCTAATGGCCCAGAATGTTTCTCGCGTTTCTCGCAATAAAATAGCTTTTCGCATGAACCTTCCTCTATCAGTATATATATATATATATATATATATATATATATATATATATATATATATATATATATATATATATATATATATATATATATGGAACAGTTCCAACGAGAACTGTTTTTCGTACGAGAACTGCGAGAACCAATCTTAGCCGTTGATTGGATAAAGTGGAACTCATGGATGTGGAGCGTGGGGGGATCAAGTGTGGAGGGTGCATGTGATCATGGGCGGGCAATGACATTGAAGGAGGGGGAATTGGACGGCTCAGATTGGTTCTCGCGGTTATCGTACGAAAAACAGTTCTCGTTTGAACTTCTGCCTATATATATATATATATATATATATATATATATATATATATATATATATATATATATATATATATATATATATATATATGAAAAAGTTCATGCGAGAACCATTCTTAGTGCGAGAACCGCGAGAACCAATCTGAGCCGTCCAATTCCCCCTCCTTCAATGTCATTGCCCACCCATGAATTCCTCACATGCACCCTGCCACACTCTATCCCTCCACGCTCTCCATCCGTTTAACTTCCCATATCCAAGGAACGGCTGAGATTGGATCTCGCACTAACAACGGTTCTCGCATGAACCTTCCTCTCTCTCTCTCTCTCTATATATATATATATATATATATATATATATAGGAAGAAGTTCCATTGAGAACCATTTTTAGTGCGAGAACCGCGAGAAACAATCTGAGCCGTTTAATTCCCCCTCTTTCAATGTCATTGCCCACCCATGAATTCCTCACATACACCCTGCCACACTTGATCCGCCCACGCTCTCCATCCATGAATTCCACTTATCAAATCGACGGCTAAGATTGGTTCTCGCGGTTCTCGCACTAAAATCGGTTCTTAATGGAACCCTCCCCTATATATATATTACAGAACCATGCCTGTCTGTTGGAGCGAATTGGATGATCGGGCCGAGGGCTGCCCCCTCTTCCCCTCACTCTCCTTTCCCTAATATGAACCTTGAGTCATCAAAGCCTTTCTGACTCGGCCTGGCCCGGTCGCCCTACGCGACTAGCGCTTCAAAAGTCGAAACTCTCGTCGTAGTTTGGCGACCTAAGGAGCGGACACTTTTTGTTATCTAAAGGCGAAAACTCTGAAGTGGGCGAACACTCGGCCCAGCGGGCGAACATGCCGGGCTCCGGCTCCGCGCACCTGCCGACACCTTTCGAAGCACTTTCTAGTGTGCGCTTTAGTTTTCGAATGTCTCGTTCAGCGTCACGAGTCTACAAGCCTTTCTCATATATATATAGGATGCATGTAAGGAATTCATAGGTGGGCAATGAGATTGAAGTATGGGGAATTGGACGGCTCAGATTGGTTCTCGCGGTACTCGCACCAATTATGGTTCTCAAATGAAGGAAGAAGTTCATTTGAGAACCATAATTGGTGCGAGTACCGCGAGAACCAATCTGAGCCGTCCAATTCCCCATACTTCCATCTCATTGCTCACCCATGAATTCCTTACATGCACCCTGCCACACTCTATCCCTCAAATCCTAACCGTTTTTAGTGCGAGAACTGTGAGAACCAATCTCAGCCGTTCCTTGGTTATGGGAAGTTCATGGATGGAGAGTGTGGAGGGATAGAGTATGGCAGGGTGCATGTAAGGAATTCATGGGTTGGCAATGAGATTAAAGTAGGGGGAATTGGACGGCTAAGATTTGTTCTCGCGCTAAAAATGGTTCTCAAATGAACTTTTGTCTATATATATTTGCATGGTACACGCGTAATGCTGCGGCGGCGTATAGTTTCTATTTCATAACATGTCGTTTTATAAAATAACTTGGTATGGTATTCGGCGAATAGTTTGTACCGGTTTCATTTTTTTTTTCCATAACTCTTTTCCTCATTGTTAAAACAAATTTTAAAAGACAACAAAACAACTCTTTTCTTCATTTTTTCTAGGTGGGGAAGTGTGTAGTTATGGGAGAGTTTGTTTTTTGGCGGGTGTGTAAAGTAGGATAGAGAGTGTATGGTTGAAAATGGTGCTTAGTTAAGGGGTATATTAGTGAAGTTCGATTGATGAACCTTTAAGGGATTAAGTAAAGTAGGAGAGAAAATGTTAAATGTATTATATTGTTGTGTATATATATAGGGAGATCATTTGACAACCTTTCTTATTTTGAGTATCGCGAGTACCATTTGTAACCACCATTAATGCTCATTAATAGTTGTATTTTGGTCATTTAATTATTTACCCAACCGTGAATTGCGTCCGGGTAGATGAGTTGTTTTTAGATGGACTTGATTTTCCTAAAATACCACTCTTTAATGAGTTAATTATTAGTTAATAATGAGCCGTCAAAATTATTAGCCATTACAATTTTTTAATCAAGGGCCAAGATTGGTTTTCATGGTACTTGCAATAAGAATGGTTCTCAAATGAACCTTCCCCTATATATATTAGATCAAATTTGAGAACCGTTCCTATTGCGAGTATAGTGGGTACCATTTATAACCACCATTAATAGGGGTATTTTTGTAATTTATATATTTACCCAGCCGTGAATTGCATCCGGGTGGACGAGTCATTATTAGATTGACTTAATTTTTTCAAAATACCCCTCATTAATGAGCCGCCAAAATTATTAAACATTGATTTTTTTTAATCAAGTGTCTCAAATTAATGATGACTCATCCGGACGCAATTCACGGGTGGGTAATTATATAAAAGACCAAATACCCCTATTAACGAGTATTAATAGCATTACAAACAATTCTTGATTGAACTTCTCCATATATATATAGAGGGAAAAACTCATTTGAGAATTGTTCTTATTCGAGTACCATTTGAAACCACCATTTATGCTCAGAAATGACTCATTGGTATGGGTATTTTGGTCTTTTAAATATTTTCTTAACCATGAATTGTGTCTGGGTGAAACGTCATTAAAGAGTGAGGCTCGATTTTCCCAAAATACCCCTCATTTATGAGCAATTAATGAGCCGTCATTTTAATTGGCCATTGATTTATTTTAATCAATGGTCAAGATTGATATTTGCGGTACTCGCAACAAGGATAATTTTCAATGAACACTCCCCATGTATAAGGGAGGGTTCATTTGAGAATTGTTTTTATTGCGAGTACTGCGAGAACCATTCTTGGCCCTTGATTTAATAAATCAATGTCTAATAATTTTGGTGGCTCATTAATGATTAATGATTGGCTCATTAATGATTCATCAATGGCTCATTAATAACGCATAATGAGGGGGTATTAATGAGTCATCCATGTTAATGACTCATTAATAGGGGTACTTTGGTTTTTTATATATTTTCCTAGCTGTGGGTGGACTGTCATTAAAGAGCGAGACTTGATTTTTCCAAAATACCCTCATTATTGCATCATTAATGAGCCGTCATTTTCATTGGCCAGTGATTTATTTTAATTAATGGTCCAAGATTGATTCTTGCAGTTCTCGCATTAAGAACGGTTATCAAATGAACCCTCCCCCATCCTCTCTCTCTCTCTATACAGTATACACACACACACACATATAAAACCTGTTTTATTGCGAGAACTGTGAGAACCAATCTTAGCTTTTGATTGAAATAAATCAATTGCTAGTAAAAGGGGAGGGTTTGTTAATGGCTCATTAATAGGGGTATTTTGGGAAAATCTAGCTTCATTAAATAATGGCTCATTCACATGGACGCAAATTAAGGTTGGATAAACATATAAATGACCAAAATACTCTTTTTTATGAGCATTAATGGTGGTTATAAATGTTTCTTGTATTAAGAAAGTTCTCAAATGAACTTCTCTCTCTCTATATAAATTATTATTATTATAAATTTATTTTTTTGCTGCTGGGATGATATACCTTAAAAGCATGATGCTATGCAATTATGCATTTAGTATCTTATTCATGTGAAAGTCAAGTACGTTTTTCATATTATTATAAAGTAATTCTATTTTGTGAATACATGTCTAATCATTATTTTTCTTTCAATTTTCCATTAGATGTTATGATTATACCTAAATAGTGAATCTGTGAGAATTCATGGTAATCACATATTTTGTTACCTTCTTCTCATGGCATGATCTTTAGTTTGATTTAAAATGTTTTGGGGGAGGAAGTGTATCGTTATAATGATTTCTTTTTCTGTATCAGGGATGAACAAACTTATGAGTATATGCCTCCAGAAGCTTTTCTGAATGCTACTTGGTATCATGGGCCGTCAAGCATAACTACAAAGTATGCTTATATGTTATGTCAAGCATAACCTTTTTATTCAAAAAGCAGATTATTACTGAAGCAATATAATTTTAAAAGTCATATTTTAACATGCTAAATTGCTTATAAAAGCTTAAATCTATTTGATAAAAATTGTTTCAGGTTAGCCTGACCTGAGCTATACCTAAAATTTACTCTGTTTGACTCGTTAGCCACCCACACATTTGCTACCTCTATATCTTTTCATTGCATGAAATCTTCTCAGACTTTGAATGGAGGTCCCTCTTGCTTGATAATTCTGATGACGCAAATTTCCCAACCTAATAATATTATACGTATCGTATGTTGATAGGTATGATATGTGGAGTGTTGGGGTTGTGATCTTAGAATTGATTATAGGATCACCAAATGTGTTCCAGATAAATGCAGTAACACGTGCTCTTTTGGATCAACACCTTGAAGGGTGGAATGAAGGATTGAAGGAGCTTGCTTATAAGTAAGTCCCACCATGCACAAATCTGTCTCGGGTTTTCTTAGCCATTATTTCCTTCCAAATATGTGTTGTGACAATGCAATGCCTGATTTTACAAAGACTCGATGTGGCAATTTTGATCCATCTACTTAGAAATGGATTGTTGCGGGTTATGTTTCACATCTAATTGGTCAAATGGGTAAAATAAAAACTTACCTAAAGAGGAAAAAGGTTCCAAGGGGATGAAAGTCTCCTTAAGTGTAGTTTTAAGGCATTAAACCTCATAAATTTTTTATTTTAGAAAGTTAGATATTTAGTGAAAGAATATGGTTTTTGTCATCAAATTTGGCCACATGGATTATTTATTAACAAATAAAATTTAAGGCAAAAAGCGTTTTGGGTCAACCACCCGACCCCATATGAAAATATATTGGCGTGAGTTGCTTGACCCATGATCCAGGGGTACCCGCCTATTCGGCCACCTCTACTGTGAAGCATGGATCTGATAAATGTTCTATATGTTTCTGTATATTGTTATTAAGCTCGACAGTTCTGTTATCTTCTGTAATGGCAGACTTAGATCATTTATGGAATTATGCATTTTGCTTCCGGGGAGTTCCTCAAAACATCTTCGTACTTGGGGCAGTAACAGGAAGGTTAGTTGATCCTTTATTTTCTGAACTCACACTTTTGATTTGTTTGTTCATAGAGTTAGATTCTTTTAATAGATAAAATTGATAAAATAAAGTCAATAAAGCTTTCAAGAAAGGGTGCGTTTACTTGTGAATTTTTTTTTCTAGTTTTCTAGTTTTCATCTTTTTGAATATTATGTATTATTGTATTGAAATAAAATGATCTAGCAGGTTTTATGCATAAGATCCTTGTATGGCTTTTGATCTATTTCAACCCCTCTCTAGTAAGCTTATTTCTTTTAAGTTTACTTGGGATGTGTTACGGTATGTAGCTTTTTGGAGCTGGTAGATTTTTATTTTAAAAGAAAAAGCTACAATTGCTGTTCAGATGAAAAAGTTGGGGTTTTTTTAAACAAAGAGTGCAAGACAAAAAGCTTCTTGAAGTAGCTTTTAAACTAGCTTGAAGTTTTTTAATACAAAATTACCTAAATACCCTCTTTAATTTTTTTACAATTCGTTTGTCATTTTACGCTATTTAGCTCTAGCTACCGGCTATTAGATACAGCTTCCAGGTACCTGCTATTTTCGCCAAACACACTCTTAGTTGAGCAGAGAGATAACATGACCCATTTTGACCTGTTCATAAATAAATGGGTCGAAATGACCACCTTTAATTTTACTTTCTATTCTTGTTTCAAGGTGTTGCTTTGTAAAAGTTATGTACTAATAAAGTTTTATGTTTTGGATTTAGAACTCGGGTTCACCAGCTTCATGGAAATGCTCAGAGGAATTCTTTTCGAGCCAGATTAAGAGCAGAGATCCTCTTAGAATAGGGTTGGTTTGGTCCTGCCAACCATATTATAGTTTAATACCACATATTTATTGATGGCTTCTTACATTTTCTTTCTTTTCCTTTTAAGCAGGTTTCCAAATGTTTGGGCATTGAGATTAGTACGCCAACTTCTAGTTTGGGATCCAGTAAGTTATTCGAAGAAAGGCATATTAATAGGGTTAGAGGTGGCAATTTCTACTACCCATTTGGGTTGTGTTTTAATCAAATTAGTAAAATATAAAAGTTAGCTAAAAGGGAAACTCATCAATAGGTGAAACAGGTAGAATTAAAGACTATCAAAAAGTGTTTTTAATGCTTGATGATTTCTGATAACCTTTTCTTGAAATATTTCGGTTATTATAGTAATAGTATTGTTTTTATAATCATAACTAACACACTAATTACTTAAAAATATATTATAAAAATCGAAGAGAAATGTATTTGAAATTTTTGGTTGATCCTTTTTTGCCACTCCCGACCCTAGAAAATATTCTGCCTGGTCTTAAATCGAGTCGTTTTTTTTTCTTTTTCAGTTTATATAGTTGTTTACTCTCTTTTAATTTGTATCTCACCATGTTACTTATTAAAATGCC
Source organism: Pulicaria dysenterica (assembly GCA_947179395.2). NCBI lineage: Eukaryota > Viridiplantae > Streptophyta > Magnoliopsida > Asterales > Asteraceae > Pulicaria > Pulicaria dysenterica. Next base: position 70,794,271 of record OX359292.1, on the reverse strand, counting down.
ACCACAGGAAGATCGATTTACAGTTGATGATGCTTTGAAGCATCCTTACTTTACACATCCTACTACACAATGACAGGTACTTCAATCTGTTTCACATGTTTCTTTCTTAGCTGATTATTTTGTTAAATTTAATGTTTTTTTTTTGCCAGGTTCATGGTTTTTTGAGGCGAAAATGTCAGATTATACGTATAAGTAACAACAGCGGCAATGCTTGTTGCTTTGATGTGTTTTCCCCTGCGGTATTCCTCACTTTCATTGCATTCACAAGTGTTTGTTTTCATTGATTCTACGTGTATATATCATGACTCTTGATTTGTATATAAAATTATAAATGCTTCACTACAAAAAGTGTAAAAGACGCTAAAAAGCTTAAAAAAGAAAAGAAAAGGATTTATAATTACTGCTATAAAATGTTCTCTGGTCTCCACGCCTTTTACGTGCCTTTTACGTTTTCTATTACAAATGCTTTTCTTATGCTGTGAAATTACACAACCATAAAAAAATGAAGGAATTCTGCTTGTTACTTTCGGTTTTATCAGTGTTTTACTAATGGTGATTCTATCATGACAATTTGTAAATCTAAATTGATATTTTGTGATATGATGTATCTGAGTGTAAGATCTGTATTTGAAACTGTAATTGACTGATATGACATGTCTGATATGTGAGAGGGAGATTGAGTATATAAAACAAAATACAATTTAAAAGTCCTTATTTTTCCTGTCACATACTCGTGTCTGTGGCCATTTGTTCTAAAGGATTCTCCACAGACTATTACCTGGCTGGCTAACTTTCCTAATTGCGTATGTTTATCACGAGAGTCCTACATGAGTCGTAACAATCCCCTTCGATTTAATTCTTGTCTTCAAGAAGCCTGAAACGTGGGGAACATTATGAGAATATTATCTGTTACTATTAGCCCTTGGAACTAACCAGTAATCAAGAGGAAAACCAAGTAAACTTTCAACGAACTGTTCTTGAATTGTTCGGTGAAAAGTTCGTTATTTAATAAGCGAATAGACACAAACATAAAAACAAGAGCATGGACAATGGTATCGCTCGTTTATATGTGTGAACATTCGTATACTTCTGCTTATATAAATACAAATATGCATATATGTTGCATATATACATACATATATGTATATATGTATACATGTGTGTAAAAGTTGAACGAAATTCGAATAATCAAATTTGAATTAGTTTGTTTGTTTTCTGAATCAGTTTTGACTCGATTCAAAAGTTTACATTAGTTTTCAATTGTATAAAAAATGCGTCACCCGACTCAATATTTGAATTTATGTATGTATGTGTATACGAGTGTGTGTTATTACTCTATTTCTAATTTATCTTTTCTGATAAATAAATAGTAATATGTCATTTTAAGACTATTTCCTAAGGCTGATAGTTATACCCATCTTTCATCTTTCCTTACCCTCAGCCACATCAGCGCCACATCAGCTTTCTTTCCCTTTCCCTTTCCTTACCCTCAACTAGTGTTGTACCCATCTTTCACATTTTCCCCTTTCCTTTTCACTTAAAAAAAGAAAAAAGAAAATATAAATAAATGTGTAATTGTTTGATTGGTTGAAGGTGGGGTGGGTGAAAGATTAGTCTCGGGTGTATATACCCGCTCCTCTCTACCCGCACACTTACCCTAGACCGAGGAAATGGTGTTCCCGTGAAACCTTCAAAATTGAAACAAACGAGTAAATCTTTGCCCGCGCGCTGCGTCGGGTAAAAAGGGAATAATTGTTTCTTCACTTATATGTATTTATGTTTGTACTAATTTAAATACCCATAATAGGTTGTCGTGATATACTCAACTCTCTTTTACACACATGTCATACCATAAGTCAATACTCTCGTACATGTTATAAGATGAATTGCCATTATGCAAATCCCTATAATAGATAACAACATGATTGAGCTTACTACAAATGGCACGACTTAAAAGCAAATATAATTTAAAGTTTCTAGTCTTATATAATTATTAAAATGCAAAGAGAAAGATGATAAGTTTAAATGTTAAGAAAAATTCAATGACAACTAAATAATTTGTTTATTGCTATTAGTTACGCAAAAAAACTAAAAAAAATATATCAACTTACTTTTTTTAATTATAAAGCATATAAAAAATAAAACAAATAAAGAAAAGTAGGCCACGTAACTTACCATCAAAATTAAATCTGACAAAATTAAGAAATCAACAAACACACTCTTCGTTCTTTTCATCTCCTTGCAAACCCAATTAATTACCCAAGTATCGACATCCTATTTTCTTTCTTAAAAGGTGTCTCTCTCTAAAAAAAAATGGGAGATGCTCCTTACACAACAAAAGTGGCCATACACAACAAGTTTATGCATCATCAACTTTTACCATGTGCATTAACTGTTTGTACCTTGTTGTGTATGACTAAAAACTGTTGTGTACGAATCAGCTCCTAAAAAAAATGCCCTTCGCCATCTCTAATGTCTCCGATGTCTCTCACCGACGTTCACCTTGTTATCTATAGGCCAGTACAACGTGATGCTACACAGCTGCCCCGCACACACTATGGTCAACGCTCCTTCACAACCGCATTACCCCTCCTCACGGAACGCGCACACCAGCCATCCCTTGCCGCCTCATCTCCTTCCCAGGTTCATCTGCAGCCCCACATTGATTCCTCACTCGTCTCTTCCTTCTTTTCATTTTTTGATTTGGTTCATTACAGATCGGTTATGATCGTATCGACCACCGTACGTAGCCAAAGCTTGTCACACTTGCGTTCTAAAATAGCCACCGGTACCGACCTTATCCACCCTTCCTCTAGTTGCTTTGGTTCGATTTCGCCTATCACTATCGTTCTTCACTAGGATCTCTTCACAACCTTTTTACTTTCTCGTGTTTTTATTTTCTCGCGAGATATTGAAAATCTCTCAAACCAAGAGAAGAAGGCATAATTACGAAAGTACCCTTCAATTTCTCACGATAAACAGCGCATTAACTTCTTCAATTGATAGATAGGGTAATATTCCTGGTTAGCTTAATTAAGTTTTATTCGAATTGGAATCAAACTCAAATATTTGAATTTAAATCGGGTTAATTAGTATAATGCGAATTCGAACAACACTAGTTTGTATTATGTTATATTCGGCTAAAGTTAAACAAACGAACACGGATAAAAAAATTTGTTAGTTTATCCGGTTTGTATTCGTTTATTTGTTCCTTCAAAGTTAGATGACTGTGTTCTTTTGGTTCGTTTACATCCTTACTAGTAAACCACCACTTTGATTATTTAGTCTACCCATGGAGTAGTGCCTTTGGTTAGCTAGGATGATTCTTGCCAATGACGTATCAAGGCATCTAGTGACACCTTTTAATAACAAATTTTTTTTTTTTGAAATTTATGATTATTTTCGGACAACATGTTCATCAAAGAAGCATTCAATTTTGCTCCACAACAAATTAGGGAGGTAGAAGAACCTGAACGCAAAAACTTTTGTACCGGATTGGGACAGGTAAATGGTTATGATCCTGCCATCCTGGTATGAGTTTTCTCTTAATTAATTTCGCATGTTTGGGACTATTTTGATTTTAGTCAATGCCAGTCTAATTACCCGATACCTGATCTCATTCACCCGATCCCAAACGATTTATATAATTGATAGTTCTTTTACAAACATATAATGATTTAAAATTTTGATACTTTAAAATTGTGATAAAATTTTGAACTTGTTAAATTTGTTAATGATTAAATTTATTCAAAAAAGTATTACTCATTGTTTTGATGTGATCATTCCTTTAAAAATTGAAAAACCTAATTAATGGGTTTTAATCGAAAAAGATTTTTAAATCAAGATGCCCGATATTCATGAGCATACCCATTAACCTAACTGTTATTTTGTAGCTGCACCCGACAAGACAGGATCACATATAATAACATATAGTTTTATAATCGAGATGAGATGTGATCACCAATACACGTTCCATACCCATTCTTATAACATTACTACATTTTCCTTATGAGTGGACGTAGTGGGTGTGGTTATCCACGTGGTGGACTGACCACATGCATCTCTTTTGAAATTTACCACTCCACCGCGGCGTGGGTGTAGGCTAGATGTGGTGTTCTCCACACAAGTTAATCATGCGTGGTGTTGAATAATAGTATTAGGTGGGGATTTTAAATTTGGTGTGGTAGGAAGTGATCACTACGGGGTTAAGTGATGGATTAAGTGGTAAGAGAAAAAAGCTGACGTGACGGTGTGGTGAGAAGTAACCACTCCCCCCACCCTAACAACCCTTGCGTCCAAACATAATTCCCTTTAGGATTCGATCCCGATTGCATGCCATTAACAATATGTTGAATCCCTTGGTCTTCTAGCGACATGTGTAACTTAGCACCACCACCAGGCATTCGAGATATAACACATCGACCACCAAATTATCCTTAATGTCATCATCGAAACCTATAAGCCTTTACGACGAAATGACGTGTTTAATTGTGCTCCAAAATTTATATGAGACTAAATTAATCCGTTGGTATCTTAAAGAGGTAACGACTAGTATACAACAAAATTAAATCGGTCGTAATTAGGCCTTAAGTAGGGTCGAGGTTTCCGTAACCCGACCTCACACACACTTTTTTTTAGCTATGTAAGAGAGAGTAAAGGGATGGAAAATATTAGATTATACTTTGGTTTCAACTAAGAATGAAAAAGGAAGGCAAAATGATGTGATGCTTGAATTGGACAGACAAAAAAGATGAATGCTACATATGGTTGTGGTATCTAAAAAACATAAAGAGACATTGGCATGAGAGGTTACGTCAAGTTTTAAATTGTTTTAAGACCATGCCCATTGGAGGGGGGGAACCGGGTTGGTTGGCCCCCCAACCAGCCCTACACACCATCGCAGCAAGGCTGGTTGGCGCAAGTCGAATCCCCGGCTAGCTCTCCAACCAGCTTATGATAAACCTATTTCCTTTTATTCTCTCTCTTTACTTCTTTCTTTTTCCTCATTAATATATATATTATAATTAAATAATGTACGTAGATTAATGTGGATTGGATGCGGGAGTTTATGAGTTAGAAAGGGATAAAAATAGAAAACGATATAGATGTTGATATGAAAGAAAAAAAATACGGAAGGTCTAAAAATACAGAATGTGCCAGTGACAATCAAACGAGGAGACCGCGGCTTCGATAAACTTTGGAATTACAGCGAGAATAATCTGGAAGAGTTAAGTTCCTTACACGTGTCTAGAGACCGCCCGTGTACGCCACCACGAGTGAGTCAAGAAGTTTCTCGCTTTCTCCACGAAATCCACTTATAACTTCCTTCAATCCTCCCTTAATTTCTTCGTCACCAAGTTCAGAATTTGTTCAAATTCCCTCTCAACCCTACTCCCTCAATTCTTATTTGATTTGTCGCAGTTTCTCATCGATTTCTTCGTCGATATGTGGAACCAACCGCCGTTTGGGAAGACCGATGTGGAGACCGGAGGAGCCGGAAGGCTGTACCCGATAATGTTGGAGTCGCCGGAACTCCGTTGGTCCTTTATTCGTAAGATTTACTCCATCGTCGCCATACAGTTGCTTCTCACCGTCGCTGTTGGTGCTGTTGTTGTCTCGTATCATCCTATTGTCACTTTTTTAACAACTACAAGCGGTGGATTGGCGTGTTATATTCTCCTCATCATCGCGCCATTCATCAGTAAGTTCTAGAACCACTATTGTTTAATTTCTCTGTAAATTGATTATAATAATTCGTTTGATTTTTTTGCGACATTTGTGTTATTATGGCATGAATGATGAACCTCTGTGATTGTGAATTAGAGACGTTTTTTTGTGTTGATTAGGTTTTTTTTATTCAATCTTATTGGATTTGTGTGTAGCGTATCTGTTATTCTGGTTTGAACCTGTGTAATTCAAATTTCGTTAGGTTTTTGTGTGATAATTTCGTTGCAATTGATAAGTTTTCGTGTTGTAACAGCCTTGTGCCCGTTGTATTACTATCATCAGCGTCATCCCGTCAACTACATCCTTCTCGGGATCTTCACTGTTACTCTTGCTTTCGCAGTAGGGTTGTCATGCGCGTTTACTAGCGGTAAGCCTGCTACAACTACTATCTTTCAGTCAATTCTTGCTTTCCCAATCTTATTCTGCATGGTTCGGTTTGATTTTATATCAGCTTTTCTTTAATTGACTTGAAGTTCTGACATATGATGATAATAATCAGTTTCTGATTTGTATATATGTTCTGCAACATAATTTCAATCCAATTCTGAAATGATTTTATTTTCATTGGTTTTAACTGCCCCTGAGTCGCTCATATCATCATATGATGCTATATCTAAAAGATTGCCCAATTGTTCATCAATGTCACAGGGAAGGTGATCTTAGAAGCTGCTATATTGACTGCTGTGGTGGTGGTGAGTCTCACTCTGTTCACATTTTGGGCTGCAAAGAGGGGATATGACTTCAATTTCTTGGGACCGTTCTTGTTCGGTGCGATTATGGTTCTTCTCGTCTTCGCCCTCATTCAGGTTCATCTACATTCGCGAAAATAGTATAACTGTTAGTTTATAGTCTTTAATTTGGTGCAACATGCTTCTTATTTCTTGCCATTCTTAGTCTTCTAAGATCATATTGATCATTTTCTAGCCATATAATTCGGCAAGCTATCATCTTTCTTGGATATATGGTGCGTTAATTGGTAGTTTCTTATTAGCATGTTCGATTATTCACAGGCATTCTTTCCGCTTGGGAGGATTTCAGTGATGATATACGGGTGTTTGGCTGCGATAATCTTCTGCGGTTACATTGTCTACGATACTGATAATCTAATCAAACGGTATACGTATGACGAGTACATTTGGGCTGCTGTTGCGTTATACCTTGATATCATCAATCTTTTCTTGGCGTTGCTTACCATATTCAGAGCTGCTGATAACTAGAAGCATATATTTGATCTACTTGATATATATAGATGGATGCGAGTTTTGATGGAATTTGTGAATATATAGACAGACATACACGAATGTCCTACTAATTGGATGGTAGTTCTTAGTAACACGGTTTTTTTGTAATTTGGCCCATGGGCTCTTTGGAATTGTTTTATATCTTGGCCCAATATCCTGTTTCTATAATCTATACTTTGACCCATTATAAAAAAGGTCTAGCCCAAAAGAACTCGTATATTAATACTTTTAAAAAAATTTCATTGCGAGTAAGGCAGCTAACAACATGATAGGCTATTGATCTATTTTATTTTATTTTATCATGTTCTTTTTGTTGTTTTCAAATTTACAAAATCCATTGAAGCTTTTTATTTTTAGGCTGTTTCCACATCATTATAGCTTTCGATTTTCGCTCATAGTTTTGTTAAAGTCTCCAAATGTGCCCCATGAGATCCAGTTGAATGTTGATATGCTTATTTTTTTTGTCAAACAATCTTTATTTTGATGAGCGAATGTCGCATATCGTGTAGGATGATGTGGATGTATATAAATTCATATCTTCTTTAAGCTCCAAGTTTTTGCAAGCTATTTGTTGAAAATCAAATGCTTGAAGTATTAAGGCATCTTGGAGTTCAGTGGTAAATAAGTTGTATTCATTCCAATGCGTTGAAAAAGGAAAAGATGAGTTGGTATTCGTTTTTATGACTTTTATATTAGATGACAAGAGAAAAATGGTATGAGGAATATGTGTAGGAGATTGATATATAGTCATAAGTTAAAATTGGGATTAAATAGAATAGCTTTTATCAAATATTAAAAAAGAAAAAAAAAAGAGTAAGGTGTTGTTTGTTTTTTGAAGACATAAAAAGGTCTTATTCCATGTCTGCCTAGGTCTTATTGGATAAGCTAAAATTTAAAATGTCTTATGTCTGTGAAAAAATATTGTTTGTTTTTTTAATTTCAAGAAACGTCTTCTTTACTATAACTTTGCAATTTTAAACTGAATTCAACCATTTGAGTATCTTTTCCATGGAACCTTTTCTCAGTATCTTTTCCCCTCATATCAGATCACATTGAGTTGCTTGCTTTTGCAATTAACTGGCGTTCAATGGGCCATTCCCTTTTCATAAGCAACAAACATAGAACTCAGAAAAGTTTAGGCATAGAATAATTCCATTGCAGCTTGAGAAATCAACAACAGATAACTAGATCCCACTTATATAGAAAACCCAAATAACCCACTTGTAGATAATAGAACAAAAAATCGCAGAAAATCAAATGAACAAATTTCTCAAAATTTCAGCAAAAAGAGATAACAGATAGCAAACCCAAATCTCATAGGAATCACAGAGGAATCACAAGCTTCAAATCACAAATACCTGTAGATAGATAGGCCGGCAAAGACTGTAATGGTCGACCGACAAAGTTGCAACGATCTACCGGTTGTAGCGTTAGGAATCACAGAGCTTCAAGCACATTCCTTCGATCGACGGGCTTCGATCGACGTTTAGAGCTTGTAGCGTTAGGGATTCAACTGCAATGGCAGGTCGACGAGGGTGGAGAGATCGACGGGTTCGACGAGGGTGGAGGTATCGTTGGTTCAACTGAGCGCGAGAGGGAGGGGCCTTTGAAGGGTTTCGATGGGTTTAAAATGTCTGCCAAAGAAAAGCTTATTTTAATTGCTTCACACAATAAGCAAATATAAGACGAAAGAAGACCTTATGTCTTTAAAAAAACAAACAATTGAAGTAAAAACGTCTGCCCGCTCGTATACGTTTTTAAAAAATAAGGCCTTATCACAAAAAACAAACAAGGCCTAAAATAACTAAACCATGCCTCAAACCTCGTCCTCGCGTTATCCTTTCCATTTACCACAATGTCACTACTCCACAACCTCGTACTACCTTAACTATAAGATCATATGAGACTAAGGCTAAAATGTTTTTCTGAAGTGCAAGAGTGAATATTACATTATTACGATTAAGAAGATATCGAAATACAATGGAAAGTTGCAAACCGTCGCGACACTTTATTATATACACTTGAGAGCATGACATCAAACTAGCACCTTGTCCTAATATAATACCGATCGAGTCATGTCAACGGTCAACCTTTAAAAGTCGTAAGTAGCATGGACAGAATCATGGGGGTGACGACCATTACTCAAGAAGGTCAATTTGTCGTTATGTTTTGGCCAATAATTCGATATATAGTGCTTAATTTGTTTTCAAATTTCTCTCAATTTCATAGATTTTTGTAACTTATTAATTTCCTTTAATTTTAATCATATATGACATGGGTTTCGAACAGATAGGTCAGGGGTTCGAACCCTGGCACCCCCATTAGCCACAACCGCTGGGTGAGTCATGAATGCCCCTCACATCGGGAAAGGCTGCCTGTGTGGGCCGGTTCGCGTGTCCGGTAATACACGTTTTGGATAGATAGATGACATGGGTTTCATTTATCACGGGTTTTCTTATGCATGTAATATTAGTCTCTGGGTATGATTTAATTTTGTTAATTAGAGTCTTGAACCTATTCAAGAAGACATCATTTTTATTTAAAGAAAACATATTTATAAGTTTAATAATGACATTTAAAAATATATTATTCCTAATTCAGATTTCAGAATAAATCATATGGCAATTACCAAACCACATCTATCTAAAAAGAAACAAACAAGTGATTGGTGGTTTGAAGAAATATAAGAACAGTGAGCCAACATTTCATAAGCACTTGTCTTGCTTTCTAGCTCAACATCACATGGTAATGGCTACCCACCTTCTTTGCTCTTTCACTATCTTCACCTTACCCACATAACTTCTTTGAAGAAAACAATTATTTTTTTAATCGAGTTTTAGAAAACTAACATATATAATGTGTTGAATTATTGATGTATCAAAGCATGGGTCACAATTCACCTTTAATACTTTCTGGAGATGCAAAATATTTGGTCCACAATTCATTTTGAAGATCGAGTGGATCACAAAAGAAATTCGTGTGATATGTATCCAACAATAATATTAGCATCAACTAGAACAAATCGATCTTCACCGCAAAGCGATAAAGCATGTGTGTTTTCTTACAAAGTGAAAATGTCGTTCTTTGGTTATCTTTACATCATATCATCAGTTGAGCATGTGATTCTATCTATTTATGATCATCGCATAACCTTTGCTACACTTTGCATGGTAAGAGCACGGAAAATACTCTCTCATGTCATTCATAGTCTTTATGACACATTACCATCACATCACTTTTTGTTCTTCTCCCTCATCTTTTAACATATCCCTAACAATGATTATCTTTTCACTGTTCCACCTCTTTATCTTTCTTAGGGGTGTTATGTGGATTTTAAGCCCCTGTGCGAAAAAATGAGCCTCTTAAACACACATACACACATTTAACCAAAATTCGCTAATACGACGAATTTTTCAGTAACTAAAACAAAAGAACTACAATAAAATAGTTTATCTTACATATTTACTTGAACTGTAAAATGCTCCTGATATTATTGGAATCAAAGTATGAATCAACTCCTAATTGTCAATACACTATAAGATATCAATATCTATCATTATCAATCTATTAGATCTTTCTTGTGATATTCTGGACTGTAAGTCAGACTTCAACAACTTAAGTTTTGAGAAACTTATTTATGCAGATATCACTGTTACTAAAATAGTCAACAAGACTCTATAAGCAATAATTGCATACACAAACAATTGGAAGTTGAAACATTAGATAACTACAATATATCTAAATAAACCTGAAATGTGATGTGGATCGAATGTTAAATTTTGATTTCAACCTCGACGCCTCATATTTTCTTCTCAATTCCCAAACCATAAATGTGTTTTTCATAATATGTATTTTTTTAGTGCTTATTAAAAAACTTTTTTAAATATGAACTTTTTAGCATTTTATTTTATTAAGCATCTTTAAAAAATTATAACATTATATATATATATCTATGTATAATATATGTATATAAAAAGCTGGGCACCCTCTTAAATGCGGGCTCTGTGCCATCAAAATACTAAATTTATTGCATAGCATTTTAATATTTTGACAATTTAATAATTGACTTATTATACTAAATTCAAAATATATGTTTATCATTTAAAAGTTAAAATTGATTTTTCAATTTTAAATTAATGGATGGTCAAGATTGTATAATTAAAATTGATTTGTTAAATTAAAGGCTAAGATCGTATAATAAAATTTATTTCAATTAGTCTTTTATATATATTAGAGAATCGAGAGGTTCTATATTTTTTATTAAATATTAATATTTATCTTGTTATTCACTTGATCATGATGAATACCAAAATTAAAGAATAAAATAAAGAAAGAGAATTGTTGTGTTGTATATATCAATCGTTGAATATATAGCATAATAAATTATAAAGATAAAGCAGAAAGAATTGAAATTTTCTAAGAAATGATGTATCTTTTAACTTTTTATTTCTACTTGTCCTTCTATTTATTTGATCAAGATAAATGTCAAAATCATAATATAAAGAAAAAGAAAGTATCGTACATATGTCAAATATTAAGTAGGTAGGAATATGAAGTAGAAATAAAAAGCAAGACCGAATTTTATTTCTTATTTTTTTTATAAAAACTTTTTTTTTCCTAAAACATCAAGAGAATGATTAGAATATGACAACACGTATAACTTTTTGGAATAATAGGAGACTGGAAATTAACTTTGTCTTTGGCTGTCAATGATCATGAAGGAAGACCAAAGTTGACGTATGAATGAAAGAGAATATTCTTTTTTAATTTTTTTTAAAGAAAAAGACTATTTTATTCATTTTCTTATTTATGCATAATAATATTTTGACATGGGATGTAATCCGTAAAAAAAAATTCATACACAATAATTTTATTTATTATCAACTTATATTATATGCATTAACTGCTAGTAATTTGTTGTGTATAACTAAAATTGTTATGTACACATCAACTCTCACTTTAACATATATAATAAAATTTATGTGTTTTGATAATAATGTCGTTAATTAGCTATAAATGAGAAAAATATATAACAATTCTATAAGAAAAAAAATGTTATATCATTATACATGATCAATTTTTGTTTTGTATAAATTATCTCCCTACTTTTTATTATTTTTATCTTATTTTAGTTTAACTGTCGAATAGCTCTTTAAATTTTGAAAAATAATGGTATTATATATATATATATACTACATTATAAAGCATTTGACTTTCTCTCTCTTAAAATTTTTAAGACTACTTAATTTTAAGTAGTACAAGTTTTTATGCTTAAGATACAAATACTTAAAGCAATAGCCTAACCAATCATTCCCTTAATTATCTCAACTAATTTAAGACAACTATTACTTTAATAAATCATTAAACATTACAATAACTATTTAATTATCTAATTTGACTAAATTACTTACATCAATACAATTTTAAGGCTATAGTATATTTTTCTCTAATTATTTATGATAATATTTTTAATTGTTTTTCAAAAACTATTTTAACAACTAATAAAATAGTTGATTGTAAAAAAAGTAAATAAATTAGAAAAAAGAGACAAAAAATGGATAGATTGACTAACACTAGATTTCACACATATTATACCCTACTTTTAAAGTCAAACATGTTGTCGAGGACAAACTATTGTCATCGCCACCGCATTGCGCGTATATATATATATAATCAGGATCAAATAAAAAGAGAATTAAGATAAAAAAGATGAAAATTGTGTGCTTGACACATGGCATAACTGGTAGAAGGGTAAAATAGGTAGTTTAAAAAAAATATAAATCTCTCTCATCCCCACTACCCCACGTTACTGCTTCTCGCCCAAACCCTAATTATTTTTTACTAAGACCATCCGCATCGGGGGTGTGATGGCCCTCGTGAGTGAGCTTCACCCGCGCGAGGAGTATCGTCGTTGTTCGTGAGAGCAGCCTCACGGTCACGGAGGTGACCGGCGTCGCGAGCGTGAGCGGAGGGAGAGAGAGGGTGCGCCTATTTTTTATTTTTTTTAATGATGTGAGGGTATGTGATGGATGCAGGGGTTGTGTGATGTGATGAGGAAATGGTGAGAGAATGATGTGGCGCTGATGTGGAGCTGACGTGGCTGTGTGAAGGATGTAATGGATGTGGATAGTCTAATTACTAGCCGTCTCATTTGCCTCTCATCTATCGATGCACAAAACTATCGTCTTTTATATTTTCTGCGCCGCCAAGAAACATTGATTCGTTTCTTCTATTTGGTGAGCATCAAAACAACATCAGTGATTTCACAGGCGAAGATGCAAGCTGGCGGTTGTAGGGACGGTACACGGCGGCGGTTGTGATGCGAAGGCAGTTTGCGAGGCCAAGGCAGGGGCTTCGTACATCCAGGGCGGCGTTTTCACAGGGCAGCGGCGGTTGTGATGTAAAGGCAGTTGCGAGGCAAAGGCAGGGGCTTCGTACAGGGCGGCGATTTCCCAAGGGCAGCGGCAGCGGCAGCGTCGGAGAAGATATGTATCGCGGACCGGAAAACCACAATCATCCCCGGTACCAGAATCCACCGTTGCCCCTCCGTTGGTTGCCGTCGTTCATCCCTGCGTCGCATTTATGGTGCCGGTTTGTTTAATGTCGTAGTCTGTATTTGTTGGATATATTCTTTTTGTATCTATTTTGTTATTGTGCATCATTTTATCGATTATGTGTCCATCAAGATACCTATATCTTCTTTTCTGTTTCTGTGCATCATGCTATGTGTTTAATTTTGTTATGCATTCATGAGGATCTTATGTATCTTATGTATTTGATGATTTTCTTTTGGATTATGCATCAATCTATTTGATGATTTTCTATTTGTTGTGCATCAGGTATTTATTATTTTGCGGCAAATCTGACTTTAAAATTTAATTTTTGAATTCGTTGATTTTTGATTCCGTAGCTGTAGGAGAAGGACAATAATTAAAAGACTATTATACCCTTTAATGCATTTTTTTAAATTAAAATTAAAAGAAAAAAACTATTTTTATAGGGGCGGTTATTGGAAAATGATTGGCTGTTACTTTTTGTAGAATAAATTCTTTTTAGTGGATCCTCTCTCTATATATATATATATATAGGAAAAGGGAATATGTGGCTGTAGGGTATGCAAGCTTAGGTGTAGAACTAACAAAAACGTCATCGTTTTGTCATTTCTCGGGGATGGAATGGGGAAAAAAGTAAACAGATAAGCATTGCATCAGATGTAGGCGATGGAATGGGATGAAAAAAAGAACAAGAGAAGCCATTGCTGAAATCGATCAATCTCTCCATCTTCTCAAGAATGTCGACTATTGCAGGTCAGAAACATGGAATCATCTCTCCCTCCCTGAGTGTTCTCGACTTGAATAGAAGAAAAAACAGAAACATGGTAACCATATCTCTTTCCCCCATGTTCTCAATTGATATCACCAGCCCTTCGAAATCATCAAAACCTATTCCAGAATCATTGAATGGGTTTTCTGAATCTCTATATATAAGGTCCATATTAGTCAAATTTCGTTTCATTGATTTAATATGCATAAATTAATTTCCTTGGACATGTCTTACGGCATTAACTTTGATTCGATGTCATTGTTAACTTTGATTCGATTTCATTGATTTAATATACAAATTATCATTTTACATAACTAAAGAAATTTATAAAATACTAAGAAAAGTGTAGAGTTTATAATTATATAAGTTCAAACACAATTGTAATAATAGCAAATGCAAACAAAAGTGATAATGCTCATAAGTATATCTATACTACATTATAAATCATTTAACACTTTTTCTTAAACTCTTAAAAAGTTAAGTAAAATAAAATTACTAATATACACTTATTTAAAACTAAAAGGAAACAACTAAATGGACTTAATTATATTCTTAATTATCTTTATAATAATTAAACATCAAATAATAAATAATGTTTTAAAAAGTCATGTCAAACACAAATTAATTTGTAACATATAAAATATTATAACAAATTAAATAAAAATTAATAAATAGTTAAAGCAATAAAGAAATTGAAAAACACAAAAAAGTATAGATGTTGCAGATGAAAACTATTCAACATCATCATAGTGTGTGAATATGGTACCCTTACTTTATCGAAAATAGACATGTTATCGTGTGAGTATTATTTGTATTCGCCGCATTGCCGGATACTATGCTAATCTTTTAAAAAAGGGTAACCACCTTCTTAGTTAAATCTTAGACCTTCACCATCAGGCCTTATGACTAATATATAGGTAAATCGCATAACTTATAATTGAAAAACATGTGTCAATCGATTTTTTGACCTCTATTATAGATTTAAGGTTCCCACAAACAACCAATCAGTTTCAGTTCCAAGAGGTAAAACAAGGACTCGATAGTAGAAGAGAAAGACTCATCCTTTTATTACCGCCTAATTATTATTATTGTATATATTGCTTGTGTCAGTTTGAGCCGAATGTTTAGGCCGCTAGTCTAATTCATTTTTTCTCCTTGTGTGCGTATTACTTTTCTTGTACCTAATTTGATTAGAGGTGGCAATTATTGACACGCCATGAATTAATACACAACATCTGACACAAATTTAAATGGAATTGGGTTAACACGTATAATAAACAAGTAGGTATGGGTTGACTTCTGTAACATGTATAATAATTAGGTTGGATTAGAGTCATACATACATTCCACGGATCGACATGCAAACCCGTTTAATATTTATATAGATTATATTTTTTTCTTATATAAATCATATTTTGACGTAATTATAATCTAGACTGCCATAATCCACATTTTGACAGTTTTAGTTTGTGAAAAGATAAACAAGAAAGCTTTTGATGTTAAAACTCATGATTCTTCGGCAACTATTGTAATTTTTATAGTCTGCTAACTTTCCAACTTACAACGAACAGCCCTCTTATAACTAACCTGTAAATTACCTGTCAACATGCTAACCCGTATTATTGAACGTTTTACAAGGGCCTTACATATACAAAATTAGTGCTTTCAATCCTTACATGAATAAATAAACAACCGGGTTCAGGTAACTCGTGACACGCCAACCTAAACATGACACGATTGCCACCCATACTTTTGATATATAACAAATTATTACATGGATTTTGTTCGCCCGGGGGTGTCGAGGATTTGGCTTTGATATACACGATTTAATCGATGTTACTCTTAACCGTTTCTAAAATAACTTCTGACCAACCCTTAATTGAAGCCCATGAGGTTCAAACTTTGACATCACCTGTAAGAGACAAGAACCACCCAGTAGATCATCAATACGATGAATATTGATATAAAGCAATGATTTATTTGAAATGAAAGACTGTGCATACATGAAGTTGAATCATGTAAAGTTATTGGAATGCACAACACTTAAAAAGTAAAGGACGAATATGTAAGAGCATGGGAATATGGGATGGTGGTGACTAGTGAGGTTGACATTGATCCACTCCAACTATATATGCCTTGTTTGGACCACCGGGTCGGCCCATGACTACATTCAACCACAACCCCATGTCTTCTTTTCCACCAAATATCAACTATTCATATGCACATAGTAAGTCAAACAATTAGGGTCTTGTCTTTGTGTCTTTCATTTGTTTTACCAAACATCACTTTTTCAGAAAACTTGTCTTTCATATGAAATTTTGATCATCCATTTATTCCGGTTAAGGACTCTATATATGATTACTATTATTAGACATCCAAAAAATTAAGGTCGATCTTTCTTAAAAAGACTGGAAAAACATTCGGCACACGAAGAGATTCAATATCAGCTTGTGAAGCCTGAACAATCTTATTCCTCCAATTCCACATAGCCAAAAGTGAAGCTATGAAAACTATTTGCCGCACACTTGCTATCGAATTTGGCTACTTTTCCAATGATATTTGCATCCAATGAAATAGTGTTGAGCTTGGAGATGAAATACCCCCAACGACTCCAAACAAGATTCTTTTAAATTATCTTGAAAATGGTTAGTAATTTTTGTTTGTATGTATGCATGTATGTATGTTTGAATTATGTGACACAAAAAGAACAATTATATAAGTGTGACAACCTTATGATAGTTTAGAAGGGACATAGTTCTTAAAGTTACAAGGAATATTTGGTGAAAAGATGATTCCTCAAGTTCAATAATTTCAAGAGCTAGTGGAAATAACAATTCAAAAATGTAAATACAAACAAAACACGTGAAGGAGGGAATCGAACCTTCTTGGTGTGACTAATTTGGGTTAATCTTGATTGCATAATTTATAGTACCATTAATGTGTTTTTAGATTTATCTTCTAAACAATAATATCTAATTAAAGCCAGATTTTATTCTAACCTTTTGACATTATATATCGTGTCTCTATATATGACTATATATATAGCTAGAATAATGATATGTTATCTTCGAACCAATGAATTGAAGCTTTCTTCATTTGTATATAATATATCATGAAGGGAAAATCTTGCTTTTTTTCTCAGGAAATTTGTTTATTTGACTTTTCTTTATTTTTCTTAGTCTTGTGTATTGAATGTGTTTTACTTACGTGGTAGTCATTCACACACAACAATTTGATGCATTATCAACTTGTAGCGTATACTATTAACCACTTGTATCTATTATGTATAAAGAGTTATGTCATGTATAAATTAGCTCCTTTTATAATTACTTATACATATTAACCCCGGATTTCAAATGGTAAGAGATGTTAGTAAACTCTTGCTAATAAATATATACGTTATTAAATTCCCTCATAATGAATGAATTAAAAAATCCTAGCTAGCTATTACATATGTAAGATGTAGATAGTCATATTCCGATTCACAAGTAGATAGACTGCTTTCTCAAAGTAATCCTGCAGGAAAAAAGATAACACACAAATTAAGTTTCTACAAAATTTTGATATTAATTATTAAAAATGTAAGAATCGAATTCATAAATTCAAATGAATCACCACAAATTATACAAGTCCAAGTGAAATTGAGGTGGAATATATTAATGTATTTCTGGTAAAAAAAAAAGGAACACAATCTTAATTGATAGCTAAAGATCATATATCATTAAACAATTCTAGGGCGCCACAATATATATTGGATCATTATGAATATTTCATTTCCTTTTCCCAACTTTTCAATATTGGCTGTTATAAGAATTTTGAAACTTTACTTTTTTTTTGGATTATATGTTGTTGTGGTTTTTAGATATGTGCTTGAGTTTGAAGAATACTTGTAACAAGTTATTTCAAAAAGCGTTTTATACAGTATAGATTGAAGAATATAGAGTTCAAGATTCCATGTATATTTAAGGTTTTCTCTCCCTCCCCCTCCCCCTCCTCCTCCCTCCCCTCATCTATCTATCTCTCTCTCATATATATATATATATATATATATATATATATATATATATATATATATATATATATATATAGGGAGGTTAAAATGAAAATATATATTTATGTAAAAATGAAATATTCAATCATGACTTTTCATTTGATTTGATCGGATAATTCATATTTAGCCGTTTATTTTATTCATTACTCACCCATAAATTATGACGACTATGAAATACAATGGATATTTACGACAATTATATTATATATTCAAATAATAATGAATGAGATGAGATATATAAATGAGCACTTAAGCAAATATTTTGGCAGGATATATATGTACACACATATTATCCATTAGCTGCTAGCTAGGATTGAAGCCACTGATCGATCATACGAGCCACATGCGGTGCGCGATCCTTATCATGCATGACGACTCTTGTAGGTCTCATGCAAGAATCATTAATTGATGTTCTCATTAAGGTCCGAACCACAATCAGCCTGCCACGCAAGCTCACCTTTATCTACATTTTAAAACATAAATATAACTTAATTCACGCGACAACTCATGGACGTACGTAGCTAGCTAGCTAGGTCAACTATAGAGCCCATATATACCCGACGAAGAAATGGATGCAACATAATGTGCAAATTTGAAATCTGTAATTAAAGAATATTAGAATATAAAGGATTGGATTTGGAATTTAAATCCTTCCGTATTGTTTTTAGTTGTATAATTGGAAGTATTTGAATGAAAGACCACCTTCCCACCACCGCATGTCACCATCAACCACCACCACACACCTCAACCACCACTCATGATGCATCCTAAGAGAAGCCCTAACTTGAATTAGTTTAAGTGTAAAGGATTACAATTGTTCAAAATCGGTCAAGTCTCACTTCTCAGGATCTTTGATGGCTTAGCCAGTTATCATTCCGCTATCATTATGTATACAATCATCATTCAAGAATAATTGGATAGAAAAGACCTAGGATCGGGTGAAAACCCTTTTAATAATCTGTAATATAATCTTGGATTCCACAACATAAAACTGATTATATTAATGCCTATATATAGACTATGAATGGTGACGGTTGGAGGCGGTTACTGGCGGCTATTGTGGCTCGGTTACATGATGGTTATTTTGACACCTATTTTCTATACATAATCTATCTATTAATTACATACATAATACTAACTAAATACATATAATAACAATATGTATTTTATTTTGACAAATAACAATGATATTTAATTTCCTACAATTTCCCCCTAAATGTCCTTTCATTTGTTCTTCCATTCTTGATCCTCCTTGTACATGCTTTCTTCAAAAATTTTGATGCTTCGGAATCCACCCCTCCTTTATTTTTGGGTGATTCAAAATTCTTTGATCGTTACTTCTTTCATCCAATTTTTCGACTTCTTCTTGAGCGCAAAAAAATATATTTTTTTTCTTGTTTGCGGGGAACCAATTGCTTCCAACAGTCTCTAGGTTCTTTTTTCACCGAACAAGCTACCGTCTTCTTCTATTTGCAAGGCGAATCAAACCAATTGCCATAAACAGTCGCATGGTTATTTTTACTGGACAAACTACTGTTTTCTTTTGTTTTGCGGGATGAATCAAACCAACTGCCTACAACAGTCCCCTGGTTTTTTTTCACCGTTAAAACCAAAATAAACTCACTTCTCCTATTTGCGGGGTGAGTCAAAACAACTGTTTCCAACAGTCTACTAGTTCTTTTTTCAACCTTCGCCTTAACTTCTCCAATCTTCAGATCATAATCAAACATGAAAAATTGTTTCTTGTCTAGTGTTTCCGAATCTCCATGTAATTTGTTGTAGCAATTCATCTTCATCATCATTGATGTTTGCTCTTCATCTTCAATGAATATCATATTCTCCGTGTCTGTATTCTATTATTTCTTATTTTCTTCAACACAAAATGGCTTCTTGAATGATAACTGAAACATGATTAATGTTCTTTGAATGAGCCCTCCTTTGCTCTGATAGCATGTCAAAATTGTCAAGTCTTGTTTTCCAGGATCTTTAATGGCTTAACCAATCATCATTACAACATCATCATGTATACAATCATCATTTCGGCATCATCATGTATACAATCAACTGTAATATAATCTCGGATTTCACCATAGAAAACTGTTTACATTGATTACTATATATAGACTATGAATGGTGGCGGTTATTGGGGTGGTGGTAACATGGTGGTTATTTTGACACCTATTCCATCTTATTACATAATACTACTAAATACATATAATAACAATATGTCTATTATTTTGACAAATGACAATGATATTTATTTTCCAACACCAATTCCATCTTATGAACGGTGAAGCAAACATATGAGTCTTCAAACTTGAATTCTAATTTCCCTCAATTCCAGGGGATTAATTTCAATAAACTAAACACCCCTTATTTTTAAAGGTATAACAACCAACAACGTTCCTTATAAACACTCAAAGGCATTAGTGCTGGCGGCCTCGCAGTCAATGAACGGCTTTGCTGAGTAGTCCGTAATGCCGAAATTGACCTACTTGTTGTGTACTTCTTGATTACAATGGAACTCTTTTGTTAGATTTTGGTTTGTCAAATACAAATGAGGAGCCTCATATTTATATGGTGAAATGTATTAGCTAATTAAATAAATATTGTATCTAGATCTCGTATGAAATTGTGATTTGTGTGATTTGATTTCCAAATCACAATCTTCCAACTTAGCCTACAAGTTATGAATCATTTCAAAAAATATTTCAAGAAATCTAGAAAAGAAAAAATAGATCAAGAAATCGAGAAAAGAAACAATGGACGCTGCTATGTTTCAAGTCGTTATTTTTCATTCCATACACTTCATTTTGAAAATCAATATCTCAATCATCTTAGCTTCATTTTAAACACATCATAGGTTATTACGAAACTCTCTTCAAGAAGATTACAAACCCATAAAACATAATTATACGTGATAAACCGCATATCCCGAATTGACACAAGGTTGGTTGTTTCCACTGATCATCAACTCTATTGTTGTCTAAGAGGCATTCATTGAATCCACGGTTTTCACCCTCACTTTGAAACTATCAAGAAAAAAATCAGAGTTATATTTAAGTATGAAACATTTGGTTTCTATATAGACATTTTTAATTGTCACTACTTGAAATCCTGATCATAGGGGCGACATAGGGCAATAGGGGCAACATAGGGCAATAGGGAAGACATCCAGTTGTGTCGCTCCTAATGCCCTATGTCGACCGCTATTGGTGTTGCCTCTATTACCAATTGACAAAAGCATGCCAACTCTCCCCTCTCATTTTTTCATAGTCGCCCTAAAGATCCCCGTCACGCGTATTGGTGTCGCAACTAAAGGATTTCTAATTAAAACCCTTTTATAGCCGTTCCTCTCGATAAATACCATTGCTTTCGTTTTTTATACTCTTGAACAACACCGCCTTTCGTCGTCTATACCTCCGTTCTCCTGCCGCCGCTACCTCGCCTGAAACCTAAATTGCGCTGCTTGCACACCAATTAGAGGTATATATCTCGATCCCACTTAAAATTAGTTGTAAAATGTTGTGGATTTTGACTCTTTTTGTGTGTGTGTGCGCCCGCGTTTAATTGTTTGTGTGTTTCAGCGTGTGTATGTGTTTAATAGTGTGTATGTGTATCTTAGTGTGTATGTGTGTGTGTGTTTAATTGTGTGTGTGTGTGTGTGTGTTCCAGCATGTTTGTGTGTTTTCCTGTTTATGTGTGTGTTTCAGTGTGTGTGTGTTTGTGTGTTTAATTTTGTGTGTGTATGTTCGAGTGTGTGCGTGTGTGTTTCAGCGTGCGTGTGTGTTTAATAGTGTGTGTTTCAATGTGTGTGTATCTCAGTGTATGGTGTATGTTTCAGCAACTATAAAGTGTGTTTTTTATAGTGTGTGTGTCAATTTGGATGTTATATACAACGATCTTTTTAATCAGTTACGGATGACGGATTTTGTTTGTATGTTCTCCATATAATTAACTAGTTCATAATTGCATATATATAACTAATGGCTAGTTGTTATATTGTGATTTTATGATTATCTATCTATGAGTTATATTCACTTCTAAAGGATCATAATTTGTTATGTATGAGTTATATTACTTGTAACGGGTCATATAAGGTAATATATGGGTACTTGTAACGGGTCATAAGGTAATATTTGGGTTATATTCACTTCCAACGGGTGATTAGTTATTTAATAATTATTGACTTATGTCTATTTTGTAGCCGGAGGATATTGAATCTATTCTTAGCAATCCAACGTTTACAACGAGAATTAAGGAGATATTCCGATCGATGGCGACTCATAGTGATATATAATGGGTTAGAGAATGCAGGAAACGAGGACGTCGATAACGATGATGAACCGTAGTTTATTTTAGATAAATTATACTTTGTTTTGTGTAAAACTAGCTACTTAAAATAAGTATCAGTTTATCGATCTTTTGGATTTGTATTATGAATTTGCGTGTTATTTTAAAATTTGCAAATCATATATTTCTGGTTATAGCAATAATCAATGATTTTATATTATAAACATCATTTATGAGCATTTTATAGCAAAATGTTGTTTTTTTGAAATATTAATAGCAGCAACCTTATTAGTGACGACATCAATAGAAGCGACGCCTTTATTGCCTTTAAGGGCGACATTCAGAAGTATTAGGCGTGACTTTTGTCACCCCAAATATCCTTTTCTTTGTAGCGTGTATATATAATATAACTATCCATAAAAATTCTCAAGCTTCATCCCCAATTTTTGTTGAAAGCTAGCTTACGTAAAGGGGATGAATTGCCAT
The DNA here is from genome assembly GCA_947179395.2 of Pulicaria dysenterica. NCBI lineage: Eukaryota > Viridiplantae > Streptophyta > Magnoliopsida > Asterales > Asteraceae > Pulicaria > Pulicaria dysenterica. Next base: position 70,771,150 of record OX359292.1, on the reverse strand, counting down.
GGCTAATTAACGGACGTCCTAGCTAGGTCAACGGTAGAGCCAATGCATTCATACCTCCCACCAACCAAGTTCCATAGAAATGGCTCGCTACTGTTGATGTGGGGAATTAAAGGGATTACTAGATAGATCAAGTGCATGACCACACATGCTATTGATCGAGATCGATCGTGTGCTAGCAAGCTTAAAGTGAAATGTAAACAGAGTATTGGGAAAAGATTATGACTTTTCTTATTAACAAATGAGGAGAGGGACAGCACATTATATACAGTATGAAAGGAAGCTAAACGAACTAACTGAGGGCTAACTAACTAACAACCTCTCAACTAACTATACAGGAGAAGTATTTGCTATGAGTAAGATATTTAGGTGAGAGTGTATAAATACTTTGTATGCTTGAGTTATATACACCTTTACCCCCCTCGCAAGTTGGCAATGTGAATGGATCACATGTGCCTAACTTGGATAGACAATTGTTGTGTAGCAGAGTGGGTAAACCTTTAATAAAGATGTCTGCAGTTTGAGCTTTTGTGGGGATGAACATGGGTTTGATGATGCCAGCTTTAATCTTGTCACGAACAAAGTGGCAGTCTATTTCAATATGTTTAGTGCGAGCATGTTGAATTGGATTAGATGCTAGAGCTATGGTAGAGGCATTGTCACACAGAATGAGATTTGGAGTGGTGACTGGCACATTAAAGTCTTTGAGAAGGTCAAGTAACCATGTTATTTCACATGTGCAGTCTGCTAAAGCTCTGTATTCTGCTTCTGTGGATGATCGAGAGACAACAAATTGTTTCTTTGAGAGCCAAGAAATAAGGCAGGAGCCTAGGAAGATGCAATAACCAGAGATTGATCTGCGTGATTGTGGGCAGTTTGCCCAATCACTGTCACAGTATGCGGACAATTGAAGTGTGTTCTGTTTGGGAAAGAATAGACCTTGCCCAGGGCTGAGTTTTACATATCTCAGCGCTCTTAGTAAAGCTTTCATGTGTGGTTCTCTTGGTGCTTGTGAAAATTGGCTGAGAACTTGTGCCGTGTATGACAGATCAGGTCTAGTGATGGTTAGATAAAGTAGTTTACCAACCAGGGTACGATATAAGGATGGATCAGATAGGAGGTCTCCTTCATCTGGATGAAGTTTATGATTTGGTGAAAGTGGTGTGAGGAGTGGTTTATCATCAAGCACAGGAGAACATTTGAGAAGATCCAAAGCATATTTGTGCTGTGACATAGTGATTCCAGAAGGTTTCCTTTGGAATTCTATCCCAAGGTAGTAGTGTAAAGGACCAAGGTCTTTGATACTGAATTGTTGGTGAAGTTGATACTTGATCTTGGTAATCAAAGTGGGATTATTTCTAGTAATTAAGATATCAGCTTAGCTCTCACCCCCCCCCCCCCCCCACCCACACACACACACACACACACATATATATATATATATATATATATATATGTATATTATGTATATATATATATATATATATATATTATGTATATATATATATATGTATATGTATATAGGAAAAAGTTCATGCGAGAACCATTCTTAGTGCGAGAACCAATCTGAGCCGTCCAATTCCCCCTACTTCAACTTCATTGCCCACCCATGAATTCCTCACACGCACCCTGCCACACTCTATCCATCCACGCTCACCATCCATGAAACTTCCCATATCCAAGGAACGGCCGAGATTGATTCTCGCGGTTCTCGCATTAACAATGGTTCTCGCATTAACTCTCCCCTATGTATATATATATATATATATATATATATAGGGGAGGGTTCCATTGAGAACCAATTTTATTGCGAGAACCGCGAGAACCAATCTTAGCCGTTGATTTGATAAGTGGAATTCATGGATGAGGAGCGTGGGGGGATCAAGTGTGGCAGGGTGTATGTGAGGAATTCATGGGTGGGCAATGACATTGAAAGAGAGGGAATTGAACGGCTTAGATTGGTTCTCGCGGTTCTCGCATTAAAAATGGTTCTCAATGGAACTTCTTCCTATATATATATATATATATGAAAAAGTTCATGCGAGAATCGCGAGAACCAATCTGAGCCGTCCAATTCCCCCTCCTTCATTGTCCACACATGAATTCCTCAATGCACTCTGACACACTCTATCTCTCCACGCTCTCCATCCGTTTAACTTCCCATATCCAAGGAACGGCTAATATTGGTTCTCGCGATTCTCGCACTAACAACGGTTCTCGCATGAACCATCCCCTATATATATATATATATATATATATATATATATATATATATATATATATATATATATAGGCAAAAGTTCCATTGAGAACCATTTTTTGTGCGAGAACCGCAAGAACCAATATGAGCCGTCTAATTCCCCCTCTTTCAATATCATTGCCCACCCATGAATTCCTCACATACACCCTGCCACACTTGATTCCCCCACGCTCTCCATCAATGAATTCCACTTATCAAATCAACGACTAAGATTGGTTCTCGCGGTTCTCGCACTAAAATCGGTTCTCAATGGAACCCTCCCATATATATATATATATATATATATATATATATATATATATATATATATAATATAAAATCAACATATACACTCTAAAATTAACACGTTTACTATAAATAGAACCAAACTATTTATGTATTTCATATGATATATCTAATCTTAAAGAGAAGTTAAAAGAAAATGTTTGTCCATTATTTTCGGAAAGGAAATCTCTATGGAAGGATATTTGTTTTTAAAAAAATTGACCCTCCATTTCCCATTGTCCAAATCTGGTCAATATGCAATCCATTTCTTTTTTTTGAAAAGCAATAAAATCTCATGTTTCTCTCTCTAAGCAATATTTTCTCGTAGAAGAATTATATTTTGTTCTTCATCAAACAAGTAAGATTGTGCATATCGATCAAGTTTTATATAGTGACTATCAATACTTCACTGCCATCGTATTAACTTTATACCATATATTTAGTAAATTTGGATTAGAAGTATATTTGCTTATTTGGTTAGTAATTTACACAAGAAGATAATAGTTTAAGTCTAAAAACGAATTGTTAATAGGATAACCAATTATAAGTTATGATGATTTAAGGAAAAAGGAAGATGATTTCTTATGATTTGACGAAAAAGAAAGATGTAGATAACTAGATAGTATGGTTTCTTTCATGGTAGCCCTTCGGTCCTTCTAAATACACGTACGGCCATAATTATTACGTGAAGGCTCTTTTTTTAATTTATATCTTAAAACTCAAAACTTAGTACAACAAATAATTCATCTATAGATTCATCCAACTGAAGATTATAACCCAAAAGAAAATGTTTGTCAAGTTTTATGATCGATCAATTATAATGGAAAAAACCTAATTAGTTATACTTAAATTTAAGCATTGTTTTCAATGGGCTGTGCATTGTACAGCCAAGATACTTACTAGTATATACATACATATACATACATATATATATATATATATATGTATATACTTGTGTATATATGTATATGTATGTATGCACGCATATGTTCATCGAACACCACTTAACTTTTGCTTTGTGGGTGGCCGGCCTGTTTGAAACATTCAAGAATCCCACGTCACATATGGTGTCACGTACATTTTATAATTAATTATTATAAAGTTAAAAAGATTTGAAACTGTTTCGTTTACATTTATTATAAATGGAGATCGATGCATGATTTCTATCAATAAAAGGCAAGTCAAACAGCATCCGACAAGCAATTATGTATGTGGAAAAAAGCAAGGGAGAGTATAATAATACACTAGTAAAACTCCAAACACCAATCAACCTTGCCTTTAACTCAATTATTCATCGGAGATAATTTGTAAATAATATTTTTTATTATATTTAATATAAAATATATATGTGAATCATTATATCGTTAAATGTATGGTTGAGAATAATAGTTAGTGAATTTATAGATGTTAAAAAGTAATGATTGTTGTGTGTTGCAAAAAAATTATTATATACAATCATCTCTTTTATGCATCCGTCTACTGTATAAACAACTTTTTTGTCTCATGAAATAATATTACAATATTTTATTTTATTTTATAAAAAGAAGTTCCAATTTCAATATCAAAATATTATAAAAACTGGAAGGATTGTGTATTTTATGGTTTTAATTGCACGCCTATTGTATCTTCTATGGTTTTTTAATTTTATCTAGATAAGAATGCATATATACAAAGTTTTGGGGGTATAATTTAACACCGGTACAACCAAATTTATTTTTTCTTAAATAACACAATTAACTTGCTTAAATGTTATATTATATGCAATATATCAAGTGACCGACAGAGTTTGATTCGGAGGTTACTAAAGTTGGGTTTTAATGTCATCTGAGTTGGGTTTGAAGACTCATAGTTGGGTAGGAAGCCGAAGATAAGAATGTTTGGAATTGTACATTGTGGAAATAGGTGGCGTTTTGGGTTTACGAGGGTCATCGGAGTTTTTTCTTTTGTCGCCGAAGTTTCATTCAAGTCACCAACATTATAGCTTTGATGGCCTTTATATTGGTGGATGAGTGGAGATAAGCGGTGGTTATAGTTTAAAATGGTTACCGGAATTTTGTTAGAGCTTGAATCGAACCACGCCAAAAAGTGTAAATATAAAAAAAAAAAAATGATCACTAGAGTTTGGAGTTAGGTTATCAAAAGGTGACCTTGCATTGCCGGTGATACTTCATACTGTTTACTGTTTGAGATAGACCGTTGCATTATTTAAAAAGAAAAATAATTAGTTACATGCCATGATAATTAAAACAAATTTGATTGTATTTTGGTACATTTTACCAGTATCAAAATACATGATTAGTAAGATTAATATTATTAACTTATGTTCAATTATACATACTTTAAATGAAAACTATTCTAATTATTTTAATATATATTTAATTAAAAATATTTATAAGTGTATAAACATTCAAATTTGATGCTCGTTATAAAGGTATCATTATCACATCATTTTCCTAAAAAAATCTAACATTGCATTTGTTATTCCATACTTGTCAATTGTTTAGTGGTAATTACTAGATCTTTACTCGTTCTTGAAGTAAAAATTTCTCAAGTTTAAGGAGGATGACATATGTCACCGGAAAGAAAAACACGCTTAATTAATTATACTTTAGTAATCTTTAAAGCCTATATATAGTTTAAGATATAAAAGTTCACAAAAACCGTGTCGTATTCCTTGGCACTTATTTTTACGTATCAGAGAAAGTGTATAAATTTTTATAAAATTACTCACACTTATGATATGATTACACACATAAAGAAATATATTATATCTTAAAAAAGCTCAAGTTTATAACTGTAGAAAAAGTATTCATACTTTTATATGCGTATAAACTTTAAAAATTACATGACTTTAAAGTGTAAATAGTAATTCTTCACATCAAATTTCTTTGCGCGTCTTTTGAAATAAGAATCATGAAAATATTTAATGCGCGAAGATTGATTTAATGTGCACTTTTAAGCCTAGACAATGATAATTTCTTACACATTTATATATAGGGTTAATTTCTTATATACCCTTATTAAACATCAAAATATCTTATTTACCCATCTTAATTTTAAAATATCTTATATATCCTTCTTAAACTTTCAAAATATCATATTTATCCAAATCTCTATTTTTATAAATTTTAACAATTTTTTAATCAATTTAAATCTTATATAATTATTTAAAATATAAAAAAGACCACATTACCCTTTCTTCAAACTAACGTTATAGCTTTACCATCCCAAACCCTACTGTCGTCTTCTCCCCTCACGTCGACGGAAAAGTCTCGCCCCCTACAACCGTCTCTTTCCCCCTCGCGTTTTCTTCTCACCGCGGATCCAGGTCTTGGCACAGCCTCCCTTAGCCGCCGAATGAAAGAAAGTACCCCTACTGCCGTTTCTTTTTCGATCCCCTCACATCGCACAACCTTCCTTCCACGGCTCCAGCCTTCAGGTTTGCGTTTCGTTTTTGTAGCAGTAATATTGCTTCTGTGTGTATATATATGAAGCGATCATCCATCCAACAAAAAAATAGAATTGAGAATTGTTTGGATGCATGAAATCATGTGTGCGATTATTATATATATATATATATGGCAGGTCCAAGCAAACAGCTTTTGACAAATTTTAGTTTGTAACAATTGCTTGAACATAAACCAGAGTTTGCTTTTCTATTTTAATATTCTTATCCTGGTTAATTGATTGTTAAAGTTTTCATACATACTGAGTGATTAGCTTGGTACAGTGGCTGGTGCGTATCTTGCTGAACGACTAAACACTATGTGCATGGAGTCGTGCATATATACAATTAAATCCATAGAATCATGGTATGAAAACGCATGTATATATATATACAAATATATATCTTGGATAAATATAATATTTATAAAGTTTAGTAAGGGTATTGGTGATATTTTTAAAATAGATTTAAAAGAGGGGTATAATAGTCATTTGATTATATTTTATAATTATAATTCTTTTAAAATGATTTAAAATTTATAAAAATAGAGATTTGGGCAAATATAATATTTTGGAAGTTTAAGAAGGACATATATGATATTTTAAATTTAAGATGGGTAAATAAGATATTTTGATGTTTAATAAGGGTATATAAGAAATTAATCCTTATATGGATGTCTAAACATTTTTTTTACGGTCATAAGTGTGAACAATATTGTTATAACCCCATGTTTTAAATGTAGTCATCTTGTACATGTCTATTGGTGTGAATTAACAAGTTCAAATTTTCTACACGCTGTTATAAAATAAGTTGTACTTGAAGAAATCAAACTTTTTTATAGAGGTTCTTGTTTCATACAACTTACTTAAAATCAAATTTTAGTAAAAATCTTGAAAAATGGTGGAAGTTTGAATTAAAGCCTAGATCGATTTACTTGGGTGTATACCGCTAACAACATTCCAGTTATTCACTCAAAATTTTTTAATCACATTGAATTGACCTCATCTTTACACACAAATTTCGTTCGTAGTACAACATTGAGCTCACATCTTCCAACTCCTCTTTTTCTCAATCATGCATGTAACCTTTTTGATCAATCCTTTACGCGGTTCTACGGCTAACATGAATGTGATAAAGTACTTAATCCTTGAGTTAAAACACACATTTAAGAGGATTCGATCTTTAAGCTTTCACCGCATATATATTCCATGCATGTACGTCTAATTGCTAGCCTACTGTATGTCGTCGCAGAGACCTTTCAGTGTTTTTTTCCATATATTTCTTTTAGAGAAAATACACATTTAAGAGGATTTGATCCCTAAACTTTCGGTATGTATTCTATGTCTTCAACTGCTAGCCTATGAATATCAACCGCCAGCCTATGAATATTTGAAATAAAGTTGGATACTTTTTATTTTTGTTTATGTAATATTTTGTTTACTGTTACAAATATATTATAAGTGTCATAGTAAAAAGGTTGAAGTGTTATCTTCATAAATGCATCATGCATATAGAATTTAAACTTTAAAAAAGACGACAGGTATGTTCGGTATAAAGCTTTTTTAGCTTATTATAGCTGATAACATTTTGTTTTTAAAGAAAAATCTGGAACTCATGTTTGGATGAAAAGGCTAGAACACTACAACAAATTATAAGTTGGCTTTTTACACTTTTTTAGTAATTTTTTCACACTTTAAAATGTAGAGAATTATAAACAAGTGTGAAAAAAATGATGCGGCAAATTTTTTTTTTAAATTTCACATGTAAAAATATAATAAATATAGTTAAAGTATCACATTTATTAATGTGAATAAATAATTAAAGTTTTCACATTTGTAAATGTGAAAATATTAAAATCATCTATATGTTATAAAAAGTTTACGTTTTTAAGCGTGAACTTTTCTCAATTTCTACTAATTACTATAATACACATTTAAAAGTGTGAACTTTTTAAAACCAATATTATACATTTAAAAGGTGAGCTGTTTTGTTACATTTAGTTTAAAATATTCTATACACATTTTTAAGTATGGATTTTTTCGGAAGTTTAAACTATTCTATACACTTTTAGCTATTCTATACACTTTTTAAATTTCACATAAATGTAAGCTTTTAAAACTAGTCGGAAGTATTTTATATACCAGATTACCTAAACACTCTCTTTAACTGTTTTATAATTCCTTATATTTTTATAATTTGTTCTTTTTTTGTCATTTTACACTATTAAGTTTCGCCTGACAGCTACTTTGTCAAATATATATAACTAAATACACGGCTTTCAGCTACATATACTATTTCCGTCAAACATATTCAATATTTCTAAAACAATTATTCGATCCACCTGATGATTGTCACCGATTAAAAACGATGGAGAAATCGAAGAAAGCTCAAACACAAATAATGTACACTGTGTCAAAGTATTGTTTAAATCATAGTATATAGATATACGATAATGATTTTATATATGTTACAACTCATACCTTTTTTTGTGGTATTCATTTCTACCATAATGTAGGGCCACTCTCTCCCCTTCCCCCCACCCCCCACCCCCAAAATCAATTGGCATTTTCAGTGTAATAAATTGTCATGAGTAGCTATAGGACTTTTACAGAACACCTTTTAACTCTACTAATTAAAAGACTTGTTTAAACTTATAGAAATATCACTTTTTGAGAAACAAAACAAACCATAAAACGAGCTCATCAAAGAAAACTATAACAATTATCTTGACCCAAACCAACATATAATATAGCTCAAACATAAATTTGATTTTCAAAAATAAATAAGTATATATAGCTCAAACATATATTGCTTTTGCTGACTTATTGATCGACACAATAATCAATTTGTAGGTTCAAGATATTAAGTATCAATTCATGAACGAAGCAATCAAACAAAATGATAAACTCGGTTTTAGGTTTGGTGATAAAGAGAGAACCAATAACTTGAAGTCGCGTTCAAATTAATTGCTTATTGATTTCTGGTTTATAAACTTCTCTATATACGTCTATGATACAGAGAAGTTTATAAACCATAATAAATCAAACTTTAGACAATATTACACATTTGGATGGATATTCAATCAAATGGTTAAATATATGTTATATACCAGTTCGTTCATATATTAATACTTTGGATAATCTTAAAGCTCAACCAATTCATGGTTGATTGCCAAATTTATCCAAACACACTTTACTAACCCAATTCACCAAGGATTGAAATATTTGTGCTTTTGCTATAAAAATTGTTGATAGGTACACTCATATGAGATGATGTTCTACTTATCTCTAACAGCCCTACAAGATGGATACTCAAAAAAAGAGATGCTTCATTGAACTACTATTAAAATAATAGTATTAAAGGTTTATTCAAAAATACGTCACATAAAGGGGAGCTATAATTAAGAAAATAAGGGGGAGTTATTAATTACAAAAAAAGAGTTACTATTGTTAAAATAAGGGGGAGCTATGATTCAGACAAAAAGGGGGAGCTATAATTTCTTAAAAGTAAAGGGAAATTATGATTATTAAAATCAGGGGGAGCCATTATTATCAAAATAAGGGGGAGCTAACTTAATTTGAGAAGCCCATAATAATTGATGATATAAGGTGACTAGTATAACGAGAAACGGAATTAGGATCCTGTTTCTAACTTTGCAATCATCGTTACGACTAACATTTATACCTCTGTTCAACATTTGAAAACTTTATCTTGAGCAAATCTTAGTGCAATCAAGCAAAGCTTAAGGGGACGTCTCACTTTGAAGATACCAAAAAGGGAGACAAACCTTTTTGATGACGTCTATGATATTTACACAAAATACCCTAAACTATAATTAATGTCATGTAAACTAAATTTCACTAAAATAGAATGAACTAAAACGTTAACAAGAACTTACTTGAATGCAAAAGTTGCAGACTAAGGCTTCAATAACCACACCACTAAGGCTTCAATAACCTCATGGCACCCATATTTGAGCATGATCCACTCATGCAATCACAAACCCTTGCAAAATCAACAAGAATCAATCAAAATCTGTTTTGTTCTCCCACTCTCGATGCTTCTGGAAGAATGAACCGAAACGTACGTAGGTTTTTGACGCTAAGCGTTGACTAAAGGTGCAGAATTGTACTTAAAGACCCCAAGTCATTAGATAACTAGCTCATCCAAAGGCCACAACACATGAATATATTTTACATAAGCTTGTAACCTGCCAACTAAAACCAACTTAAAGTATGCAATTCAATAACATACATAATGATGATATGGACAAGGAACCTACAGCTAAAGTAAACCATGTGCAGAGCTAGCTTTAAAGGAAATACCCTACATAACTTACGCATTTTACATAAAAGGTGCCTAAATCATTGTAATAAAATGTAATTATAAAATAGTTCAGTCAATTTGATAGCTGTTAGATACTTACAACTCATGGTAAGTAACGTCTTTCTTGTAATCTTGTATATAAAAACTCTCATGTACCTCTACTCTTTTTGACAATAAGAATATATATACACAATTATGTCAAATACTTTCTTCCTGTACTCTATACCAATATTTCCAATTTCTCAACTTCAATAATCTTTCCTCCCACTCATCCAAATTCATACATTCTGTAGTTAAATTAGATGAACCACAATCTTTTATCCAAGCAACTAAAGATTAAATATGGAATGAAGCAATAAAAAATGAGATACAAGCCCTTGAACAAAATCAGACATGGATTCTAACACCTTTACAACCAGGAAAACAATCCATTGGATGTAAACGGGTTTACAGGATCAAATATCATGCACATGGGTCAATTGAAAGATTGAAAGACAGATTAGTGGCCAAAGTTTTACTAAAAAGGAAAGTATGGATTACAAAAAACCTTTGCTCCTGTTGCTAAAATGGTCACAGTTAGAATTTTATTGGTAGTGGGCATTCAAAAAGGTTGGCATATAGAATAGCTAGATATCAACAATGCATTCCTCCATGGAGATCTACATAAAGAGGTTTACATGAATATCCCTCAAGGTTATCCTACTTTTGTTCAATCAAACATTGTTTGCAAGTTACAAATATCATTATATTGACTAAAACAACCTAACAGACAATGGTTTGAAAAACTCACATCCTTCCTACTTTCAATTAGTTTCAAACAAAGTCACATGGATACTTCAATTTTAACATATGACAAAGATGGTTGCTCAATTAACATACTAGTGTATGTGGATGATATCAAAATTGCTGGAGATCAAAAATCTCACATCAACTCTGTCAAGTCAACATTACATGAAAAGTTCAGCATCAAAGACTTGGGTCCTTTACATTACTACTTGGAAATAGAAATCCTTAGGAATAAAGATGGACTCAAATGTCACTGAGGCAATATGCACTTGATCTTATTGAACAAGTCGGTGTACTTTACTCCAAACCCAATGCAACTCCATTAGACCCAAACACCAAACTCAATCATACAAATGGTGATTTGCTTCCTGATCCCCTGATCCTACTGTTTATCGCGCCTTGGTGAGCAAATTAATCTACCTCACCCTTACAAGCTAGACAAGATGTAGCATTTGATGCTCAAACCCTCGGTCAATTCCTTCAAGAACCAAGAACACCTTATTTGAAAGCCTTGTGTTAGTGCAATCAAAAGATTAATATTTAATATATCTGGTTTTGATGATGCAATTTTAAATAATATTATTATAATGAAAAACATTCATATCCAAGTTAATATGAAAATAGTAAGTTTAGAAAAATAATAATATATATCTGTTAATGAAAGATCAAAATATAAAAATATATACTTGTGTGTTTCATAAAAAGTAACTTGTGGGTTGTAATAAAAAATGACAATATGATTTTTAAAATAGAATACATTCTAAATTGTCATTTTTATAAACATATAATTTTTCACTTATAAACATGTTCCATAATGCGTCAAAATAATATCTGTCTATGGAACAAAGTTTTTATAACTTCTTGCCAACAAATTTGAATCGACATAATTTTACAAATTGGCAAAAGTGAAAATATGTATTTTAGAATACAAGATAAATATCTTTAAGAGGTATTATTATACTGTGTTTATAATGATTAGAAGAAGGGAATATTTGGAAGATTTGAAAGTACAATAAAAGTACATGAGGTGTCATCCCCTCATTTAATCTTGAGATCCAATCTTTCAAAAGCCAGTACAGATACACAGTGTAACGATATTTATTTTGTTATTTACTTATTCTAAAATACCGGTTTAAAAGAGGAAGTCGTAAAACATAGAAAATACTTTTAAACGACTCGAGATGACGACATCTGTGGCCACGGTCGAGCCCCACGGTCGACCGTGGGCATCGACCGTTCGGCCAGCAGATGTCCCCACCTCTCCTCTCTCTTCCTCTATAAATACCAACTCACATACAACCAAATACTACCTTTTGCCATCTGAAAATTCTCTGCTCTACACATATTCATATCTTGATCTTTCATTTTCAAATATATACTTTTGAGTGTGTTGATTCTTGAAGTTGTGTTCTTCATTTGTAAGAGTTATACAACACTTCAAGATCAAGCAAAAGGGAAGCAAGAAAAATACATTGAGTGATATACACTTTGAATGGATCGATTTTTCTTGTATTGAGAGATTATTGTTTATACACCATTGTTGTAGTTTTGTTGTTCTTAGTAAAGTGTTCTTGAGTGAAGAACACTTTGAGTGTTTTGGTGGGTTTGACTATTCCCCACTTGGTTTTGGTTTTGGTAAGTGTTCTTGAAGTACTTGGTGAAGAACTTGGTGATTCTTCTTGGTGAAGAAGAAAGTGTTCTTGGTAAAGAATAAGGTGTTGGGTCTAGTGTAGATCTTTGGTGGTTATCATCTACCCGTAAAGGTGATTGTATTACGGTGATCTCTTCCGGGTTAAGAGATTGTTGCAAGTGTTGCTAGTGGAAACCTTGACGGAGGTCAAGGCGTGGATGTAGGTTGGAGTTCAACCGAACCACGTAAAAATCTTGGTGTCTCCCTTCTAAACTCATAACTCTTTTAATTTCTGCAGGTGCATTTGCATATTTATTTTCTACAAGCATATTTACATTTCTTGCATTTTATAATACTGCACTTTATTTCTTATTTCTTTTATTTATTTATTTCTGTCATTTAAATTTCAGTCGTATTATATATATTAATATATATATATATTTATCTGGTATACCCATCAAGATTAATATATATATATATATATATATATATATATACTTATAATAAATATAAATATAAACTCGTATATATATACATATCTGGTACTTACAATCAAGATATATATATTTATAAATATTACTATATATATATATATATATATATATATATATATATATATATAAAGACTTATATACTTTCCGCATTTTAATTTGTTTTGCATCATATATATATATATATCTGGTACAATCATCAAGATATATATATATATATATATATATATATATATATATATATATATATATAAAGACTTATATACTTTCCGCATTTTAATTTGTTTTGCATCATATATATATATATATATATATATATATATATATATATATATATATATATATATATATATATATATATATATATATCTGGTACAATCATCAAGATATATATATATATATATATATATAAGCACTACTATATATATTTATATACTTTACGCATTTATAATTCAGCTTATTTATCTTCAAGTCTCATATATTTGCTATCTTTCTAGGTTCAAGTCTCATCTCATGGCAAGCCAAGAAACAATTAGTCATTTCAAGATCATGCATAGAGGCTGAATACCGGGCATTAGCAGATACCATTTGTGAAATTACATGGCTAAAAAGTTTACTTCAAGATCTTCATGAACATGTCTCCATACCAATCAATATACTATGTGACAATGCTTCCACAATTGCTCTTACTTCAAACCCTGCGACATGAACGCACAAAACACATAATTGATTGTTACTTTCATAGGCGGATCTACTTGGGAAGCACCGGGTGGCGGTGAACCCACCATATTAAAAAAATCAATTATATATGTAAAATGTTTAAAAATTTATAAAAGAATCAACTAAATTTGGGATGTGAACCCACAAATCCATTGGCGTGAGATTATGAACCCAATAACATAGCCCTTAAAAAACAAAACGAGATTAAAAATTTAATTCCCATTTCCCAAAACCGTTTTTACACGATGTCTCCACACGTATTCATCTCACCTTCTACTCTAAAAACTCATCGCTAGTGCTAGAATTCTCCATTTCAATGGAAAAGTTATGTTCCAATGGAAAAATAGTTGACAGGCGAAATGCGGGAAAGACCCGAGCTTAGTGATGAACCCACTAAAAAAATTTTCTGGATCCGCCACTTGTTACTGTGTAAGAGAAAAGATTAAATCTGGTGACATTTTACCCACATTCATTCCCTCCAAACAACAACCTACGGATATACCGACAAAAGGTTTACACAAACCTTTACATTACTCTTGCTTACACAAGTTGACTATGTTCAATCCTTACACATTATCAACTTGCGGGAAGATAATGACACACATAATGATGATGTGGACAAGGAACTTACAGCCAAAGTAAACCATGTGCACATCTCCAAAGGAAACACCCTACACAGGTTACGCATTCTACATGAAAGGAGCCTAACTCATTGTAACAAAATGTAATTATTAAATAGTTATTTATAGATTTAAGTTAGGTTGTTAGTTGTTAGATACTTACAACTCATTATAAGTAATATCTTCCTTGTATGTAAAAACCCTTATGTACTTCTACTCTTATAACAATAAGAATATACACAATTACACCAAATACTTTCTCTCTCTACTCTATACCAAATCGTTTTACAATTCAACCTTGCACCTTATCGTTAAAGCGCAGTACCAATTCTATAGTACATTAGATCTTTTTTGGTTCATGGGAATTGGACGAGATTGACAGTTAAATCATTATCATGTTTGGTTCACAAAAACATCGGTACTCTGAAATTCTACAACATCCACACATAAAGGATTTGACAATACCTTAGCAAAACCAATGGAATTACATAATTCTAACGGAATTCACTTTTGCACACATAATCATTTTAAAGAACAAACCCCCATCATTAGGCATCATAGGCACTTCATTTTTTCCACCTACTACGCTACCCTCTGCCTGAGATTGGCCACCACCGCCACCCTTAGCCTGAAATTGACCCCCCTTTGTACAGATTATACCGTCTACATCTGCTTCCGCTTCATTAATCAACTTTGATCTTCAACCTCCACTGACTTGAGTCTTCACTAGTTTGATTCCATTTTGTTGTTTGATATCATATGTGATATGAATCGATTTGGTATGAATCACTTTGTTAATCAGTGTTAATTAAGGTTATTGTTCTTTATTAGGTTTTCATTTTTTAGTACATATTTGGTGAACACGTAGTTGTTACAGATTGATTTCATATGTGATTGTTGATTAGGTTATTGTTCTTCACTAGTTTTTAATTTTTGGGGTATAGATTTGCATCATCGATTATTGATAGGTTATTGTTCTTTCTTGGGATCTTGGGTTTATATTTACATATCTATATAATTATTGTTTATTTTTGTTATAGGTTCCAATTCCTATGATTCCTATCCAAACATTAGATTTTCTCATTGATTCCAATTTCAATCAATTCCAATTCCTTGACCAAAGTTAAATTCTTTGGAGTTTCATTTAGTAACTTAGGGGATTTGGGGGTTGGAATTAGATTCCTAAACGAGGCTAATCTTCCATCATATGAGGGGTTTCACATTCCATCACCCATCCAATGGAATCAGATGGGATTAGGTTCTTATATCTCTCAACCTTGATGTTCCTTCACCTTCGACCACACTTCTAGCACCGTTCACAAACAGCTCCATACTCGACTTTGTCACGACGCCGTGAGAACAAGATTGAAAAATGTCAACCTCGAATCGCCACCTTGAGAACTAGGTCGTCGTGGAATAGCTCCCGCCTCGAGTCGTCATGGAATAGCTCCCTATTTGAGTCATCGTTGAAATGCTCCCCATTCGAGTCATCGTCAAACAGCTCCTCACTCATGTCATCCTCGCACATCATCAACTTTGACATTTCGAGGTTTTCAATTAAGAACGAGTTCGCACGATCGAAAAGACGAGGCTTCATCGACCTTCAAATATTCTAGATTTATGTTCTTTTTTGTTTTTTTCCTCAATCAAGGCTTCATATCTTCCAAATCTGTGTTCTTTTTCACTCATTGGCTTCACTAGCGGGGTGGCGAGGGTAGTGGTGGTGGTTATGGGTGGTGGGAGGTGGTTTTTGGTCTATTATAAGATTTCAAATCTAATTCCAAAATACAATCAATTACATTAGTTAAGAATTTAGACTCTAAGTCCAATTTCTCCACATTCCAATTCTTTTTATAGATTTCAATTCTATTGATAAATATTTTGTTAAACTCAACTCAATAATCTAATTAGAGTAATTGGTTGTCTTAGATTAAAGAGTGTGCTATTTAAATAGAATACTAGATGATAGCCCCGCATAAATACGGGCTTGTGTTTTAGGTTTTATTTAGCAAGTATAAATTAGTGTGTAATTAAAACACCACGAGTTTAGCTTTTAGTTTGCTACAATCATCAAAGTTGTCAAATAGATATATAAGAATTTTATTTAGACAAAAACTAAAATAAATAAATAACAGATTTCATTTGAAAGATATATAAATACATGCAGTGCCATATGTCAACTTAACCCATTATAAAGATAATCGCTAGGTAGTCGTTATTTGGATCCGCATTCTTTACCTGTTATAAGGTGCAATAATCATATTTATAAGTTTGAAAAAAGCAGATCAATTTGCTTCTAACTATTTGATTATGACGGCTCTAGATGATAATTTTCATATCAATTGTAGCGGAACTTGTTATTTAAGAAAAACATAAAACTAACAATTTATTGCTACTACTGAATTACTATCCCATCAGTTAGGTTTCCTTTGTAAACAGAACCAAGTCCACCTTAACCGAATAGATTTTGAGTTGACAACCCATTTGTAGCCTCCGAAAGATCTTTATAACTAAACAATGACCTTGGATTTCCTAATCCAGCAAGCTATACATGAAGTTATTGGCTAATATGTTTCCATTCTCATCCGTTTATCTTTATATTTTTAGTAGACCAGAATCAGTCACAATCCATACACATACTTTAAATTCGAGCAAACATTATAATTCTACATTAGAGTATGTGTAAGGCTAATAAATCTTCTCATATGATAAAAATGAGTATAAATTAACCATAAGTGAACACTAATCATCATAAATTGAATTTCATATCAATTAGAAACACATAACTATATAAGCAGAAATAGATATATACAAAATATAGCATACCTCTTCATCTATGAACACCACCTCTATATTGCTCATCTCAGAATGTTTCTATAAGATCTAAACCATGCACCAAATGAGTTTTCAGAAGAAACATTGCTTTATACAACTTCCATCACACACTACATGAACGTGGTTCACCGATGATGAATGTATTGTCAACTAAACTGCTAGCCGATATATAAAATACCAATCAAAAGAATTTTATTATTTCGTTGTCATTAAAAAGCATAATATCTTTCTTAAAATTTTGAAAGCGTCATACTCTTTTAACAAAGATATCAACTAACATCAATTGAGTCAATAAGAAACGGGGTTTTAGGGATTGGGGTTTTTCAAGTATTAAATGTTGAAATCCCATTTAATAATTAGAAAACTTATAATATACAAAATAAACTGATTTGACTTTTAAAGTCAAATGGTATCATGAAATATTGGAATCATAATTGTAACACCATTTTTTCTATTTATCCACTAAAAGGAATGGTGTACTATGTTTCGTAGAAGTACGATGGAAGAAGTCAATACGAAAGAACCGATTCATAACTTGTAAGTTCCGCCGGTAAATCATTGCTAATGTTGATTAAATCATTCTTGTCGATGTAATTACAGATAAGGTCATGGTGGTGAAACTAAGATAAGCTCGATGGACACCATGCTCTAATCAAACCATCTCAATTGAATAGACAAAATCCCACAAAACCCAATTTGGAGACCTGTATGTATTACCTCAATCATCCACAATGTCAAATAATAGACTATTTATACGGAAATCAATAAAAATGAAATTGATTCCAGTTCACATCCGATAAAGCCAAGCAAAGTCGTTGAGAAGATAGCATTAACTCCGGTGAACGAATCTGAAAAGAAGATCAATAATTGGAAATTAGGTCTACCAAGAATCTCAAAATGAAACCGAATTACCTAATACAAAAACTTTAGTAAATACACATAAACCAAATTACCTAATACAAAGCTTACAGACAACAAAAAAGAAGACAACAAAAATTTAAACTAATGTGTTTTAAGAATTTGCTTGGGTGAATGAGTTACTTTTTTGTTTCAAACAGTTGACTTCAGTGAAGGGGGCTATTGGTATTCTTCATTCAATCAATGAGAATATTAATAAGGATGAGTTACATTTTTGTTTCAATCAGTTGACTTCAATCAGGAGGACTATTAGTTTTCTCCTTTCAAACAATAAGAATATTAATAAGAATGAGTTACATTTTTATTCTAAACATTTAAGCCAATATTTATAAATAATAAAAAGCCTAAATCTTCAAATAATGACACATCATCAAATTTTTTTACTCTAATTAGCCTCAATCTGAAAAATTACACCTCCAAAGTATTATCACATATGATTAATAAAATCTTAACTTAAAGAAGATATAGATTAGTTGAGTATGATGTTTGTAACTATGAAAAGGGAAATCTCAACATTTGACGTTTACCCTCTATTACAACTAAACTCTCTAATAAATGCAAAATTTTAGAATACAAAGTCATACCAACACTACAAGAAAATCAAGTATCAGAAACGGATTTCCTACGGACCAAATTCCGTGGGAAATTTTTAACGAATTTCCCACGGATTTGAGTTAGAAAGCCGATTTTCAACGGATTTTCCATGGATTCTATGGAAAATCCTAGGAAATCCGTGGGAAGTGGTTTTCCCACGAAGCTTTTAGCCACGGTCGATTCCGTGGGAAATCCGAGAGAAACATCATTTTCCCACGGATTTTTCACAGATTCGTCCGACACAAAAGGGGATGCTGTGTTGTAGTGCAAAATACTAGAATCTTAGGCTCTTTATTCACACCAATATTGTTATTTTTTTTCAAAGAATTTTTTTATTAGGTATTTTCAACACACATTCCAAAATATGTGCTTCAGTGCATGTGTATGCGAAATATGCATATGTCATGTGCTAATAATAATTTTTCTAAAAAATATATAATATAACTTGTGTATCTATATATATGTAAAATTTATACACAAAGTAAACATTTAAGTCCTAATTAATTATGTCTTAAAAAATATTATGTCATCTTAAACTCAATTATTTACCTCTTTTAGGCTTGAATAATCCACGCATGCATTCATTAATGAACAGTATAAAGCCACACTTATATCTAAAGCAATCCAATCATTGATTATATATATGCATCATCCAAAAATGAAGGTAATATCTAGGGAAGTATATTCGTGAAAAAATTTCCAATTATTCTTCTTTTAAAAAAGGTTTCCACTATAATTATATATAATGGCTTAAATTAATCCATATATATGCCCACTTCTAACTCACTTTTATGAGGTCGTCAACGTATTGGTGGTTCGATGGGAAGTTCGTGTAGCCATGTGCTAAAAAGATGCATGTAAAATGTAAGGTCCTTGTGACCATTTAACAATATATTATTAAGATTATTTTTCTTTTATTGTATTCATTGAATTATTTAATACGGCGATGAATTATGTAACACCTGCACCTTCAACTCTATAAGAATTATATATTTATTGAAAAACCTGCTTTTGTAGATCCTCATTTCTTCATTTGGTTTATCCAATCGATATTTTTTAGTTAAATTATTGTTTTTTTTTTATCTATTTCGTCCAAAAGCATTCAATATCAGGAAATAATTATAATAATTATATATAATAAACGGAAGTTATTTATATATAATTAATATATTTTATTATATAAAATAAAAAAGATAATATAATAACTATATCGTTAAACATGTAGATAAAAATAGTTAAAAATGAGTTTGTGAAAATATAAATAACATAATTATTGAGTAAAACATCGTATCACCTCTTATACCAAAAAAAAATGAAATGAAATGAAAAAAGAAGTCGATTCGAAGTAGCAAAACTCTGGTCAAAGTGGCAAAGCATAAGCTGCATGTGGATCATTCAGTTTTAACACACGTTTATATTACAATTTAGATGTTCAAAATCGAAACAATTTCGACTTCTACTTTAGGAGCAAATCGTACGTACTTATGTTCGATTTAGTTACTTTTTAATATCTTAAAAGGTTAATTTACTGTCAAAATAAAATGAATGCGGCTAAAAAAAAGCATGTATGTCACTACAAGAAAAACAGTTTTTTGCCACGTAGACTTTTTGCGGCGACATATGTCGCCGCTAAAGCCCCGCTAAATGACAAAAATTGGACCCACAACCATCTGAAAAGAGGGTATCACCGCTAAAGAGTTTTTGCGGCGACATATGTGGCCGCTAAAAGATGTTCCCACTTTTTTTTCCCACCGAAAACCACGGCGGGAAATTTTGCCACCTAAAATATTGGGTGTCGCCGCTAAAACTACTGTGTCGCCGCAAATAGTGTCGCCGCAAAAGGTTATTTTTAATTTTTTTTAATTTAATAAAAACGATTTTCTATTTTTTTATTTAATAAAAATGCGCGTCGCCACAAAAGGGTTATTGTCGCCGCAAAAAGCGACGCCGCAAATAACTTTACGAGATATAGGGTTTTTGTACCTGTTTTTCTTTCGTTTTCACCTTCACAGCGCCGCTCTCCTCTCGATCTTTCGCTTCCATCGCCGTTCGCCACCGTATCTCCACCTCTTCCAATCTCCTTCGCCGTCGCCGTCGCCGTCATCCTCTCTCGCTACCACCGCTCTCGTCCTCTCTCATCCTCTCTCGTCGGCGACTTGTAGTTCGCTACCTCCGCCATTCGCCGTCATCTCCTTCGCCGGCGACTTGTTTTCCGAGGTAAACATCCCCATTTACTGTTTTGAATCTAGGGTTTTAGTAGTTGTAGATGTTTAATGTTTTCTTTTTTAAATTGTTACAAGCTCCTCCTCCTTGCGCCGCCGCCGTCCACCTGCTGTCGCCGCCGCCGCCGGTCGGATTCTTCCTCCAGCCTCCGACGACCTCATCCTCCTAATTGAGGTATTTTTTTTAATTGTATACTAATGTTATATATTAAATTTAATGTTAATTAGTTTAGGTTATTATTTGTTTGTGCTAGATTATTATACTTTTTTGTTAGTAATTTAAGTTGTTTAAGTGTTAATTAGTGGTAATAATTGATTAATTTAAGATTATTGTTAATTAGTGTTTGATTAAAATTATTTTATGATAATAGTTTTAGTTATTTAATTATTAATTAGTGTTAGACTAGTGTTAATAATTGATTAATTTAGTTGTTAATTTAAATTCATTATGTTAGATTATGTTTAGTGTTATAATTTTAAATTATTGTTAATTAGTATTAATGTTTAAGTATTGTTAGTATACTAATAATGTGTTAAATAGTTTATATGATGATGTTAAATAGTTTATATGATGACGTTTGATTATTATCTATTGTCAATAATGATAGATTAGTGCTACATACTT
Organism: Pulicaria dysenterica; assembly: GCA_947179395.2. Classification (NCBI taxonomy): domain Eukaryota; kingdom Viridiplantae; phylum Streptophyta; class Magnoliopsida; order Asterales; family Asteraceae; genus Pulicaria; species Pulicaria dysenterica. Next base: position 70,749,417 of record OX359292.1, on the reverse strand, counting down.
CTAATCTTTAATCATTGTTAGTACACTAAAAATGTTAGAAATTAGATCAATCTTATATTATTATTTAGTGTTAATGATGTTAGCTTATTGTTAATAATTGTTAATCTAAAATGTTAGTGTTAATCTTTAATCTTTATTTAGTGTTAATCTTCAATGTTAGTGTTAATCATTAATCTTTAATATTTAATATACAATTATTGTTAGTATAATAATAATTATTGTTTAATTATTGTTTAATTATTTCTTAATATAAAATTTTAATACATGATTTGTATTCTTAACTAGTATGATATGCTTTGAACGCAGTTATGACGATTGATAAGAGTTGGACTACTTTAGCAAACCGTAATTGTCGTGAATTTTTTATTGGTCTTGACGCATTCCTCGATAGGTGTAAAGACTACGTAAATAGCTATGGTAATATTCGTTGCCCGTGTGATTATTGTGATAACACCTGTTATCACCCGCTTAGGGTACTTAGGGTACAGGATTTGGAGGTATCACGGAGAACCAATTGTTCATCGTGCATCACGTGACGGTCTTGGTCAAACGAATAATGACTTGCATGATTACCTCAATGATGTTCGTCAGGAGAATACTGTAAACGAACACAACACGGAAAGTGATGAGCCAACTAAAGGCCCAAATGATGAGCCAACTGAAGGCCCAAGTGATACAAATGATGAACTTGGTGAATTATTCATGTTAGCCGGCACGGAGCTATACCCTGGTAGTGATTGGATGTCTTCGCTTGACTTTTTGGCAAAATTAAGGCATATGAAGGTTATCAATAAATGGACCGATACTTCATTTGACCAATTGTTAGAATTGCTTAGGGTTGCATTTCCGACAGCTAATATCCCGTCATCACACTATGAAGCTAGGAAGATAATGAGAACGGTCGGGTTAGGATACGTACCTATCCATGCTTGTATCAACGACTGCTGTTTATTTTGGGATGAATACAAAGATTTGCAAAGTTGTCCCATATGTTCTGAGAGTAGATGGAAAGACAAAAACACGAAGGGAAAGAAAGTTGCTAACAAGATACTGCGTTACTTTCCTTTGACGCCTAGGCTAAAGCGTATTTATAGCTCAAGACACACTGCAAAGTCTATGACTTGGCATGCTACTGGTCAGTGTAGAGAAGATGGTAAGATGCGCCACCCGGTGGATGGTACTGCATGGAAACATTTCGATGCACATTATCCTGATTTTGCTGCAGAACCTAGAAATGTCAGATTAGGGTTGGCTGCTGATGGTTTCAATCCGTTTGGCAACATGAGTACTTCTTACAGCATGTGGCCGGTCATATTGACAACATACAACACACCTCCGTGGTTATGTATGAAAGAGTCTTCATTCATGTTGACCTTGTTAATTCCTGGCCCTAAATCACCTGGTAAGGATATTGATGTTTTCTTGAGGCCGTTAGTTGATGAATTGAAGAGTTTATGGTCTAACGGAGTCCGAACGAAAGATGCAGCTACAGGCAATTGCTTCACAATGCGCGCAATGCTTTTATGGACCATCAATGATTTTCCTGCTCGTAGTAGTTTATCAGGTTGGAGCGGTCAAGGCTACTTAGCGTGCCCTACATGTAATGTGGACACTCCATCCATTCATGTTCAAGGTAAAACCGCTTATGTTGGTCATATAAGATTCTTAGGTCCAAAACATCATTGGAGGAAGAACAAATCATTCAATGGTAATGATGAGACTAGACTTCCTCCTAGAAAATTAACAAAGAGTATTATACTAAGCCAACTTAATAAGTTGATGCCTCGTATTCTGGGGAAACATGCTCTTTATGGGGGCAAGAAGAGAAAACGTGATACAGCGGTTGAGTTGAATTGGAGTAAACGTTCTATTTTCTTCGAGCTCGAATACTGGTCTTCTCTTCAATTAAAACACAATTTGGATGTCATGCATATTGAAAAAAATGTGTGTGAAAGTTTGTTGAATACACTATTAATGAATGAGAAGTCTAAAGACACTTTAAAGGCACGAAAAGACTTGGAAAATATGAATATTCGACCTGAATTGTGGATCACAACTAATGGTCGCAATAAGGTCTTAAAGCCTCATCCTAAGTATTCTTTCTCAACCGAAAACATAAAACTTTTTTGTAAATTCATTAAAGGAGTTAAACTACCTGATGGATTTGGCTCAAATTTCAAAAAGAAAGTTTCCGATAATGATAGCAACATAACCGGGCTAAAGTCTCATGATCATCATATAATGATACAAAGGTTGTTGCCACTTGGAGTGAAAGCGTACTTAGACCCAACTATTTCAACACCAATAATTGAGTTATGCTTTTTCTTCAAACAATTTTGTGCTCGAAACTTGATGACGCAAGATATGAAAAAAGCTGAAAAGCAATTGATCAATATTTTGTGTAGTTTTGAGCAAATATTTCCACCGGCATTTTTCGACATAATGATTCATTTGGTTATGCATTTACCGGAAGAGGCTATTCAAGGTGGCCCTGTTTACATGAGGTGGATGTATCCATTTGAAAGATACATGAAAAAGCTAAAAAATTATGTTAGAAATAAAGCAAGGCCGGAGGGATCTATAGCGGAGGGCTATGTTGCAGACGAAGCTTTGACTTTCTGTTCAAGGTATCTCGAGGGTGTATCGACGAAATTTAATCGTCCGGATAGAAACGAGGATGCTCCAATTCCAACACGTGAGTTTTATGTGTTCCAATCAGTATGTACACCAATTAGTAAAGGTGTAGATATAAAATTGAATCACATGATTCGCTCGAAAGTTGATTGGTTTGTACTCAACAATAGTCCCGAGATTGACACCTACAAGACGTAAGTGTTTCTTTCGGTTTGTATTTTCATAAGTTTTATTTTCAATAATTCTACTAATATTAAGAACATTTATAGTCAATTTACTACAGAGATGCCGATCGGGAGTAGTTTACAAACAATGTTTCCTCGTTGGTTTAAGAAGAAGGTAAGCTCATTGTATATTACCTTGAATAAATAACAATTATCACTCAATCACTTATATTTTTTTGCTTTTCATAGATCAATTGTGCACGAGATGCAAATAAATCTCAATGCAGTGATGATTTATTTGCTCTTGCTCTTGCGAATAAGTAACTGGCAACCTTCTTCTGGTGCTTGTGGCGGTGATGGTATTTTATAACTTTGAAATGTTTTTTATAGGTTAATTTAATTACGTGTATTCTTAACTTGTTTGCTTGAAATCGTAGGCAGCAAGAAAGGGCGTGGAGTAGCCCGAAATGTAGAAATGAGAAAGGCATGGAAGAGGAACGGGAAACGACCACTTCCAATCGAGTTTGATGATATTAGATGTAACAAAACTTGGAGACCGGTCAGACTTAATGCCGATTACTTTACGAGTTACGCGGGGACCTTGGTGAGAGACGACATCCCATATTACTTCCCGTCATGGGAAAAAGTCCCCGTAGAATTGAAGGCAGCGATCGTACCGAGCCTTGAGGTTTCACTTAAGTTTTTTTTATATATTGTATATTTGTAAAAAATATACCATTATGACACTCCACACCGTTCGTCGATCTTGACGGGAATCGATAAGATATGTGCTGAGATGTACAGAGACCAAAAATACAAGTTTAAGCTTCAATGGTTTCAGAGAAGATGGGGGGTCTCGCAGGCTCAACGACTGCGTCAAGACCCTCCTCCTAACATGGAACTGACTGAGTGGGGTTTGTACATTGACTATTATTGTGGGGTAAAGACCGTTCAACGGTCAATAGCGAACACACAAGTAAGAGCGCAGCAAGTAAATCAAAGTTTGCTTGGTCGGAGATCATACTGTCAGTATCTATTCGAGAATGTAAGTCTATTTATCTTTAAATCTTAATTTTGACATAGTATTTATCTTTAAGTCTATATATTAATCGTTATTAAATATATACTTATTAAATTTGTTTATAGCGTGACCCGGAAACGCTAGAACCCCCTAGCTTGATTGAACAGTACATGTTAAACCATTCACGCAATGGCGTCTTTACATCCGAGTCTCTTCAAGAAAATTACGTAAGTAATTATTTATAATTCATGAAACTTATGTGTTTAAATATATATATATATATATATATACATATACATATACATATATATATATAATATGATTTTAATTGTTTTTATATCTTATTTATACACAGCGCCGTATGGTTTTCTTGAGAGACGGTCAAGTCGGGAGCCAAAATCCGCTGAGTGAAGAAGAAATCTTGAAGGCGGTGTTGGGTGAACGCCGAGGACATGTTCGTGGAATGGGAAGAACATTAAGTTCTTCATCCGTATCTGCTGCACAATCTACCGCACAATCCCAGCCTACAGGGAGATTATATACACAAGCCGAGGTAGATGCCATGCTTGCGTCTCATTTTTCTGATATCCAGCAGGTCCGGGAGGAGATGCATACTAATTCTCAACATACACAAGCAATATTTGAAGCATTACGTGTGGCAGGTATAAATGTCGATATTCCCTCAACTTCCCGACATGAACCAAGCACTGATTTGGCTTCTCGTGATGAAGCGTCTAGGGATCATGATGATTAGTCTATTAGTTTGTTAGGCGACGTGATTGTCTAAAAACGTTTATGTTAACTTTGAAACTATTGATTGGTATGTATGTTTGTTTTATATAGCTTAAAATGTCGTGTTACAGTTGTTTTGAGTTCTAAAATAGCAGGTTATTATAATTGCCCGGTTTAAAATGGGTGAAAAACGTAAAATACAGCAAAATGGTGAAGAAAAAAAATTTAGACTTTTAGCGGCGACATGTCGCCGCAAAAAGTATTATTTATATTTTAAAATTTAATTTATTTAAATAAATACGTCGCCGCAAATACTACATATGTCGCCGCAAAAAGTATTATTTTATTTTTTAAATTAAATCAAAATCGTCGCCGCTAAAAGTACTCATGTCGCCGCAAAAACACATCCACGTGGCACTTGATGGGTCCGTTGTGTGACGTCGCAAAAAGTCAAAAATGTCGTCGCAAAAAACTTTTGGGTACGAAGCTTTAGCGGCGACACTTTTGCGGTGAAATATCGCCGCGAATAACCTATGGCGGCGACAATTGGAGCTTTAGCGGCGACTTATGTCGCCGCAAAAACCCTTTTTTTTGTAGTGTCTTTGCATACACTAGTAACTAGGGCCACGTTAGGGGTGATAACTCTCGACATTAAACTAACTATATAAAAAATAAACAAGTTTGTGTTGACACGTATAATATAATTGTTTTTTTGTTGACGCATATGACACTTATAAATAATTCGGTCAGTTTATGTATAAATTTAACTGTTTGTCCACTATATTACTTAAGAGACCCATGTTTACAAATAAATAGTGACCTCTATATTTCTTAATAGGTACCTGTTTATTTATATATATGAATTGTGTTTAATAATGTCTATATAAAAAACATAGTTTCAAATTTTTAATATGCAATCACAAGTGATTCAGTATATAATTACATGTGATTTGTAAAAACATCACATGTAAATTACGAAATACCCCTCTGTTTAAAATTTTAAAATGCAATCTGGACCATTGATGACATTGATTCAAAGGCTAAAATTAGTCTCTTAGAACTATAGATTAAGTATATACTATATTGAACATTATTCTCTCTCTCAAGGTTAAATCTGGACCATTACATTTGTTAAATCAATTATCAAGATCTAATAATGGCATTATTGTAATTAGGTAAACAATTATAATATTTAATTATAGAACGAAGGATCTAATGGAAAATGATAACAATATACAACATTCAAAAATGATAAATTCAAAATTAATTCCAACCGACAATGATAACTTTCCAGATGAAAATGATAACTTCCAGCAACCGAAAATGATAACTTACAGCCGAAAATGATAACTTTCTAGATGAAAATGATACCAATATTCAAAATTCAAAATGATAACATAATCAAGATAAAAATGATAAAAAAATGGACTATTTACAGCCGAAAATGATAACAATTCAAGTTGAAAATGATAAACATTTTCCAGATGAAAATGATAACAATATACAACATTCAAAATGACATTATCCACATGAAAATGGTAAAAATAGACTCATTTCCAGCCAACAATGGTATAAATACACATGTTTTTAACCAAAAATGATATAAATACACATGTTTCTAGCCGAAAATGATAAATTACATTCCTTCCGGCCGAAAATGATATAAATACAATGGTTACAGCGAAAATGATAAAAATTCAAATGATTCAAAATGATAATATTTTGGTATCATTTTCATATGGTTTGCATTTCGAAATAAAATTTTCAAAAATATGGAAAAAATGGTCTTGTTTGAAATAGGATTAACAAATGAGTAGATTGGTATAATTTTTTGCTCAAATTCTCAAAATTGAAATAGTTATGATCATTTAAAGATATAAGGGGTAAAGATAAGAAACTTGGGGGAGGTCTTTGAAGAGGCGTGTAGGTTTTGGTTAATAATTTGCAATTCCTATTTTTCTCTTTTAAATTAGTGGCTAGGAATTGACCTTTGGGTTTTATGTATAAGGGTGGGGTTATGTGGGAACCTTTGGGTTCTATGTATGAGCTTCAGATAGAAAGAAAATAAAGGTAAAACGTGTAAGGAAATAATTAGGGCTCGACACATGGTAACTAGTAAAAGGGTAAAATAGGTACTTTTTAAATCTTTTCTCTCTCCCACGTTATCCTCTTTGCAAATACCATATACACTCTTTCTCTCTCATTTAATATGTCAACCCTAGATAGAGAAATTAAAGCCGCCTCCGTCGCACTGCATTGAAGCCACCAGCGTCTCCTCGGGGTAGAGCCGCCACCATCTTCCCGCCGTGAAGCCACCTTCTTTGTCGCCCAAAGTGATAGTTGTCGCCATCTCTTATCACAAATCGATGAAATAGATCCTGAATCTTTCTTTAAATATCCAACCAACAACCCTAGACCACCACATTCCTCTCCTATGTCAACGTTTTCACCACCGCCACCCCTAATGTGTAACCCTAAAACGAAGAAAACCCATCGCCACCCCTAATGGATAACGTGTAACTCCAAAGCTATGTTCACCACCGCCGCCCCCTCCCTTGTAACCGCCGCCCCTCCGTTGTTACTGTCGCCGTATAAATCCATCGTCAACGTCCCAAAGCTATGGCGTAAATCAGGTCTTCATCTTCTACTTCAGATTTGGCTTAAAAAACACTTTAAATCTATTATTTTTGTTTTTGACTTGAACGAGGGTGGGTTAAAGCTTTTAGATCATCATTTCCATCGAAGGGTTTGAGTTCAATGTTGATTGTTGTGGTTGAAAGGCTCGACTTCTCGACGATGTTGTTTAGATTTGAAATGTTGTCTTGATTTGGATCGAGTTATGTTCTTGTGTATCTCATTCTCAGAAGATGTTGTTCCTTCAATAAGTTGTGTATCAGTTACTTTTATGAATTAAAAATGCTTATTCATCTGTTTTTGATGGTCATTGTGCATTAGTTGTTGATTTATGCATCTGTTGTTGAATCTGGGTATACATGTGTGTCTTATGCATCATATCGTGTCTTGTGCATCTCTTTTTTACAGTGTGCATCAAAATAGTTCTAGAGAACATTTATAAAGGAGATCAGTATTTTGGTGAATGTAAATAGATTTAAAAACGGTGCCTACATATCAGGACACTGGAAAATTTTAAAGGTCAATTATACTCCTAATTACTTTTTTTATAATTAAAATAAAAAGAAAAAAAGTCACTCTTTGAAACAAATTAAAAAAATTCAATAGCTGAGATTTCTTCTTATTTTTTGTAGTTTTTTATCTTATTAGTATAATCCTCCCTTTTATATATATATATATATGAATGGTATTGATAGGGTACCATAAGAATGTTTTTTGAGATTTAATGTATTCTACTTTTAAAGAAGGGTTTAGTATCAAAAAGTGTATCGAAATTTTCAATTTTTACTATTGTATATACCCAACTTTTAAAACTACCATTTAGTGTATCATAATTTCAAAATATACCAACCGATGTATTCAATTACCTCTTGTTCTGGTTGCCGATCAATTTTAATTTATGTTTATCTCCTATAAAATCAATCTCAGATGTCATGTCACTTTTACTTTATTTTGATCTCTCTAAATAAGAACATGAAGAACACCGTTAAGAACTTAGATCTGAACCAAGAAAACGAAAATCCTAAAAACAAAAAAACTAAAATCAAGAGTGGTAATTATAGACCCGATCTATTATTCAAAAATATAATCCATGGTTAAACTTTAGCATCTTTTTCTTCATTATCAAGGCTCCAGTTGGGGTTTTCTGTTCTGGATTTTATCATTTTCTTCTTTATCCTTTTTTGGTTTTTATCATCTTCTTCATCATCATCAAGGCTCCAGATTAGAGAAGAAACATTAAGAAACCAAAGCGCGTATGACCAAAAACCAAATCACATTAACAAGAAGCATTAAGAACAATAACCCAATAACATGAAGTATTAACATAAACCAATTAGAAAAAAAACAAAAACTAATTCACATGTGCACGGAAAAACCTGAAGCATTGAGAAACCCTAAATCGGAAATCGATTAGAAAAACCCCAAATCGTATACGAATAGAACCTCATATCACATATAAACAAAAACCCCAAATCGCATATAAACAGAAACCCCAAACCGATAAGCATAAACCCGAAGCATTAAGAAACCCCAAATCGTTTGAAGGTTGTAAAGAAACACGAAACAAACGTAAAGAAACCCTAAACTTACCTAAACGAACAAGAACCCCAAAATCAATATCGGTAGTTGAACCAAAAATCGATTGGCTGAAGCATACTCGCCTTAAACAGTGATGGTGGTCGGCCTTTAAGTGGAGCTCGAAGACGAAGACCAAAGCCATAAAAAACGAAGATGGTGGTTGCGGGAAGGTGGTGGCATTCGAATGTGGTGGTGGTCGAATGTACAGAGGTGGTCGAAAGAAGAATCAAAACCAAAGCCATCAAATGTTCTAGATTTCTTCATTTATTATTATTATTATTATTATTATTATTATTATTATTATCATATGATTCTAGATATGCGATTCGAGGTTTGTTAAAACATTAATTACGATTGTGGTTTCAGATCTGCAATTGAAAACGAAATCGATTAGGGTTCATCGATTCCATATGTGCAATCTGAGATATGAGATATGCTTCATCTGTTCACAAGGTTACGATTTGGTTCATCTGAGACTGAGATGATTCCAGATCTGCGATTCGAGGTCTGTTAAAGCATCAATTTCGAACTTCCAGATATGTTATTTTGTATTTCATGTTCAAAGGGCTTATAAGCTACGATTTGTTTCATCATTTTCTATTTGGGTTCCTTTTATTTTCAATCTGCTATTTTGTATTCATCTTCAAAGGGTTCTTCGATTTCTGATTTTGTTCTTCATCTGGGTTTTCTTCATCTGGGTTTTCTTCAAAGGGCTCATAGTTTTATTCTTCTTTATGATTTGATTCGAGATTTGTAACAAATGGGTTCATCAATGTTGTGTTTCTGTTCTATTAGGTTCAAAGATCTGGATTTGTTATTCATGTTCATATTGTTCATATTTCCAAATTATAAAATTCATCAACCCCTAATAAATGACATGGCATGTGAGATGGCATTTTAGAGTAATAAAAATAAATAAGAAAGATATTATTTACTGGTAACCTGAACAAAAGGTAAGCCAATGCATAAAATGGTAAAGTATAATACTTTGATACACTAGTTGGTAGTTTTGAAAGTTTTGAGTATATGCAATAGCAAAAAATGTCAAGTTCGATACACTTTTCGATACTAAACTCTTTATTAATTGATAAAATAAAATTTGAAATTGATAAAATTACAAAAAAGTCCTTACTTATAAAATGAGGTAAATTGCATAAAAATACAGGGTGTAAATTAGAAATTTAAAGGTATTTAAAAGGGCAAAATGCATGAAAATATAATTAACTTTGGCTTAATTATTATTTTATACATTCAACTCTAAATTCTTAGACCATCAGCATCCATCACACCCTTCACACAGCCACATCGGCGCCATATCAGCATCCCATCATTTTCTCATCACATCACACAAACCCCTGCATCCATCACATATCCTCACATGGTTTAAAAATAAAAAGAAAAAGAAAAAGAAAAAAAGGAGACAACGGCTCATGAATGTGATGGTTGTCACAAATGTGACAGTGAGCCCCCCCCCCCCCCCCCCCCCCCCCCCCCTCACTAAGAGGGGTGATGGTGTTCATCCATGTGAGCGGCCCTCACACCCCTTCTCTTGACGGATGCGCATAGCCTTATAAATAATACAATCAACTTTCATAATCCTCTCATTATATGCAACTTTTTTATGTGTCTAATATTTAGCTACCATTGTATACAATGAACTTTTCATAATTTTTATAGTATACAACAACTTTGCACACAGTGTGAAAATTATAAAAGTTGATTGTCTTGTTTGTAAAAAAATAAAGTTGATTATATACAATAATAACTAAGACAAAGTTTATTATATTTTCATGCAATTTACCTTATTTAAAATTAAGAGATTACTATATAGTAAATATTAATTGATGTAGTTTTATTTTTGGAATAATTTCTTATATACCCTTATTAAATACTTAAATATCTTATTTGTCCACATTAAATTTAAAATATCCTATATATCCTTCTTAAACACTTAAATATCTTATTTACCCAAATCATCATTTTTATTAATTTTAATTGTTTTATAATCAATTTAAATCATCTATATTTATTTAAAAAATGAAAAAGACAATATTACCCTAGCTCTAAAATCACGTAGGATACACTTACCCTATTCTTCCCCATCGGTTATACGTACAACCCTCACGTCCATCGACCAACGACGCCCCTCCATTCGCCGCCGACTCACGCCGCTGCACTGCCTCCTTTCGCTGCAGCCGCCGCCTCCGCACTGCCTCCCTTCACCACCGCCGCCGACTGTAGCCACCGTCGTACACTCCCTTCTCTCGATTGCACAAGGTTAATGCTATCTCTTATTGGATCCAGCGACCCCTGCAATGCTGGTGTTATGATCCCTAGAGGTAAATTCAAGTGTATAAACTCTGCGTTAATAGGTAAATGATTTGATATGGTTTTTCCATTCTTTGTTTTTGTTATGTTAGTTGAATCGTTTCTATTTCTTGGATCTGATTCATTTGGTGCTGGACCTTAAAAGAAATCATATTTGCTGTCCAAAAACACATAAGTCAGTAGCAACAGAAATTTAATTTTCTATTTTTCTTCAAAGACATTTCCAGGTCAAATTTCTTAAAGTTTCATGTCTAATAGTGATCAGGGTTGTTTGGCTTGGCTATTTTGGATCTTTTGAGAGGAAATATGAATTCGTTTGAAGATGATTGGAGCATATGCTTGGTTCTTAAGTATTGGGTTTGTGAGAACTAGTTGTGCCTGGACGCCTGGTCCACCCATAATAGAATCATGGACTTTTAGATCACATTCTGTCACAGTGCAATATCATATTATGTCTATGAGAGATGGAGGCAGTTGTGCATCCACAGAAAGGTTTCTAAGGAAGTTAAGACGTAAGAGGGAGAGGTGTTAGTGAGAGTTTGAGTAAGCTTATTCAATAAAGATATTTCCTTTTCAATTTTTATTTTGCAGAATAGCTTATGAACTGCATTATCAAAGCACACCTTCTTAGATAGTGTTTGGATTAGCTCAGTGTAAAAATACCAAAGCCCTGTAAAAATACGGATACACAACCGCTCATAAAGGGGCATAAATAAGCTCAGTGTCTTCACTTTACTAAATTGCATAGCCTTCCAACTTCAAGTATTAGCATAAGTAAGCTCTTCCCATGGCGGGTCAACTATTATTTTCACTTCAGCCGTCCTGTTGTAATTTGCACTCTCTTAACGTATAAGTGATATTTTATAGATAGATTTAAAAGAGGGGCAATATTGTCTTTTAATCATATTTAGTAATTATAAATAATTTAAAATGATTAAAAATTAATAAAAATGATGATTTGGGTAAATAAGATATTTAAGTGTTTAAGAAGGGTATATAGGATATTTTTAATTTAAGATGGGCAAATAAGATATTTAAGTATTTAATAAGGGTATATAAGAAATTATTCCTTTATTTTTTATCTTTTCAGTCATTCCATTTTTATCATTCAATTTTTGCCCAAAAATATTACTTGTGATTTCTCTTTAAGGATATGTGATTTTACCTTCATTTCGTGAAGTGTGTTTTGGATTCCTAGCCATAGATTGCGGATTAATTAACGATAAGCGTAACAAAATAGTTTTTATAATTTTTTTAAAAATTAAAATTAATTTACAACTTAGAATGTAATTAGAAGAGATAAAGAGTGTCTATATGTAATTGCTAGTTTCTATGTTTATATCTATGTACCTATTATATATTTTTCATTCAATTATGGATTCAAACACTTGTCATATTCATACCATTGGGTTTTTTTGTTTCCTTTTATACGTAGATGGTAGGTTAGTAAATTCATTTTACTTAATTTTTAAGAAATTAAGCATTTTGGTCAAAATGCATTATAATGTAGTAAAGATTTGGTGATCTAAATATGGATATAAGAATATATGCAATGACTAATGATGTTGTATTCATATTTGAAGTTGTTTTTCAACGCATCATCAAGGCTCATAGTATAATTAAATTATATCTTTTCAAAACAATTTGAATCCTCTCATATCCTAGTAGTATTTCTCATGTTTGAATGTTTATACTGTAGTAAAATTTAGTTATTCAGAATGGATTCGGTTCAGTACTCTTGTTAGGTTTAGCATCTATTATAGTAGAATTGTATTTAGTAGTTAAATATCGAATATTTATACTTAACTTTGATCAATTATTAAATGTTTCTCTATTTATTATATTATGTTATACTTACTTAAGTTATTAAGGTTTTTTAAAACTTCTCTATCCTCATGTACGTATCGTTCAACTAGGATGTATTATATACCCAAAAAAATAATAATTAGAATTTTAAGCAGTTTGAATATTTCATTACGAAACTCTTATAACTGAAATGTTGTTTGTCTTATTTGTTTATCAATAAGACAATCATTCATAAGAACAATTTATATTATCATCAATATATCTTAACTATTAAAAAATTAATCATGATTGAAATAAGAGTGTAAGCAACGCCAACGACGTACGTGAATTATGGGAGTCATTTATTTAATTATACAAAACTTGGTCACTATTGTATTTTTGTAAAAATTATTATCATTTTGAAAGGGTTAAAAGCATTAAAGTTAAAGTGTGTTGGATCAAGTTAATTATTAGTTTTTTTTTTAATTTCAGTCATTTTAATGAGGTTAAAATAGGTATAGATAAAAAAATATTTTTTTACCGAATTATTTACTTTCAAGTCAAATTTTATTTACTTACATAAATTTGCTTATTTAGGCAATTTGTTAAAATAGGTCAAAAGGGCTCCAGTTAAGCTAAAGTAATTTTACAGTTATCCTTAAAACATATAAATATTTATGAGATTTGATGTTACTTTTTTTTTGACCGGAAAATGGGGCACTTTCCCTCTTCAATGTGGATTCGAATTGCTTAGTAGTGGGTTTTCAACCATCCCTCGTTATTTGGTTTTAATCAAGGTTCGAGCACCACATCTTCACTCAATAGAGGAAACCCTCAAGAAAAAAACTCCAACCTACTGCATGCAACAAGATTTGATCCCTCAACCTCTTACGAAAAAGGGAACTCCTTGCCAAATATTACTTGTTTAGTTATTGATTATGTTGTCTTGTGTGGTCAAAATGTCTTTCTAGTCATCATTGGTCTAATTTTGACTATTTGATTGACTTAGATAATGAAATGCAAGCCTTAAAATTGTTTGACCATCGTTACTATACTGTATTTTAATATAATAAACATATAAAAAAGGACAATATAATATTTGTTTAAAAGGGGAAATAAAACAAATTGTGAGTTGATCAAGAATTGGAAATGAATTCAAGATAAGGTGTTAAAGCATTTCATTCTTTACATATATACACTATAAAGAGTTCAATTTTGACTTGCTCTGATTCCAATCAAGCCTGAACCAATTAACAAAATGACATGAGTGAATGTCGACATCGCAAGGTCCATATGAGCAATGGCTGATTGATGATTCAATACGTAACTCTAGTTAACATTTGTTACAACATTCATCTAATAACTCTTTAAAGTTTAGGAAATACGAACAAAGATAACATACTTTAGTCAATTAGTGTTTATTTGAAGGGAAAAAGGTAACATGCTTTAAAAAAAAGATAATGTAATGTTTGAAAAAAGGTAACATACTTCAAGAAATGTTTATATAGGCTAAATGGCTAATATACTTTTGTCTAGCCCAAAAAGAGGTAATATACTTTAAAGATGATTAAAAGATATAGCAACTTGATAAAAAATGTATTTTGCTTGCCATTTAGATAACATGTTAAATTAAAAGTCTAGTATAAGGATTTAAATATACTTTAAAGATGTTTCAAAAGCTAATAACTTGATAAAGATGTCTTTTGGTGTTGTTTAAGGATTTTCTTTATAAGGAAATTTAATGCTTCGGAAAAACTGGTTGGTTACCCCAAGGTCGCGGTGCTTCTTTTATTTGCTCTTATTCCGAAGAAATTCGATCCATTTGAACTTGGTGAATTTAGGCCGATAAGCCAACTGGGATGCTTTTATAAAATTAGATTAACTTCTTGTAGAAAGATTAGTGAGGGACATACATGTATACACACAGTAAGCTCATTGAACATGTATTAAACCACAAATGAATTATGCATGCATTTAATGTCAAAAAAAAAATTATGCATGCATCTAGAAATGACGTAATGTTTTGTATAGTACAAAGAGATTTTTCGTATTTTTCGTTGATTTAACACAAACAATTTAGATATCTGTGTGTCACATGAACTAGTTTATATAATGAATAACCATACAAATATTAATAAAGAAATGTTGAAATTTTGTAAAACGTGACTGAAAATTTATTAGCCTTCAGATAATTCAACATACAATTGGCCTTTAGTGAATACAAATTCTTTAAAAATTAACCAGTATTGGCTAGTGAGAGTCATTTCGCTTTATTTTACTAGCATCACAAAACATTATATATCTAAGTAAAATTTTCTTTTTAAACACTCAAAGGCATTTCCTTATCTCAAAGGGTCAAATGCATCGTTGGAATACATATTAGCTAGTCAATTTACTTTCAAATCTAATCTATTTCCCGATAATATGATTACCCGTTGTTATTATAAGTCATCTAGTTCCCTTATATAAATCATTTAATTATATTCAACATCAGCAAGTGATGGCTGGATGGAGTGTGACTACTTTAACACCATCGCCGCCCCCTCTCATATCAGCTGATTGGTTCCAGGTGGTTCTCACTCGCGCTCTCTCCCTCTCTTTCTTTCCCTTCTTCTCTCTACATCTCTCCTCTATCTACATTAATAGAGACTAGTTGAGGATGATGGATGTGGGGGTTAGTGAGATGGAGAGAGATAAAAGAAAAAAAATGATATCTCGATATCGCAAGAGGAAAGAGGATGATTGATGCTCATGATCTTACCGGGTCAGAAATGGGAACCCATAAATCTACTCTAATTCACCTTTAATTAAATTAACTCCAAACATACTATAAAATACAGTTCTTTCATTCTAAATTTTTTTACACTACAATTTATTTTATAATCTTTACTTTTCTATATAATATGCCAGCCTTTTAGAAAAAGAATAAAGTTTAAATAAACATTTCATTAAAATACCTTACTTTGTATTCCTTTTGCATTTTCCTTTTTTGGTTGAGTCAAAAGATAAATAGATTTTAGGGCTGCTTTTAATTATCAACAAAGTACATATAAATGTTATATAATAGTTAAACTTGATGATAATATGTAGTACTTAATTTGAAGGGATTGTTTTATTTCAAACTGAAAGAAAGCATCAACAAAAGACAAATTAAACTTGTAGTAGAACCTTTTATGGGCGCCTAGTGGGTTTAATTTATTTACTTGTTAAACATATGTCCACAAATTAAAGGTTTATGTCGGGTCAACCTTGTGTCCGGGATCCTTTGGATCCGAACTGACCCTTCTTTAAGGACCGGTCCACAGACAATGATCAACTGTCTTGGCTGCCCGAGTAAAGGGTTGGGAATAAACTCAAGACTATTTTTCACAAAGTCTCCCTTACCAGACCCACCAAGCATTTAAGGCGGGGGAATATACCACCTCTAAGGTGTTTAATTACTTAGGGTAGCACTCATGACCTCAAGGAGGAAATGTGTCCTAACCACTAGGCCACCTTGTTGGTAATTACTTGTCAACATATATATATATATATATATATATATATATATATATATATATATATATATATAAAACTATACATTAAGCAATAAACAAAAAGATTAATGAAGTATGGTGATACTTACACAATAAAAGTGGTAATACATTATAAATTTATGATTATTAACTTGTATCATATATATTAACTATGTGTACCTTGTTATATATGAATAAAAACTGCTATGTAAGAATCAACTTTCGTTACAAAATTACAAATACACTCTGCGTCTTGCTTCATTTATACTTTTATTCTTTGATTTTTGATTTAATTGGTTATACGTATCATAAAATAAGCTAGGAGTTAACATCAACATAAAAATGAAGAAATGGATTTTATTGATAGCTAGGCGATGGCGACCTAACACCGACACATGAGATGCGTGTGGCATGACTTGGAGGCCGATGATCCATTCCTAGTGCTCTTTCAACTTTTATTTTTTTAATAATTAAATTAATATTAATTGATTAATTCATGCGCAATATTTGAAGTCACCAAATGGTCCAGCAGAATCCACTCTTTTTTTAGCCAAATTCTTAGAATCTGAGCAATTTAATAATTTAATAATTTTCTTTTATCATGATTTTGAAAACAGGTCCGACAGTCTGGTTTAGCTTGGAACTAGCTAGGAGAGTCCCGGATGGTTAGTTTTCTATAGATTGGATGGAATATGAATATATGATCTGTCTGAAACGATCCGCTAAAACGTGACTTTCGATTTTTTTGACGAATCTAATGGATTAGTGATCTGATTAGATATGATCTAGATCCGAAGTCGAATTTCAAGTTGATAAGTAGTTAGACCGAACCTGTTTATGATGGATTAATCTGGTATCAGCTTGTTTCTACTTTAGATTTTATTATTTCACCTTGTATTTGGCATGGCTTAATAAAACAACTATATGGTTTTATAGTTATAAACATTTTTAACTATGTGGTTTTATGAGTTTTCTTGAAATAACAGTTTAGCAATAGACAATTAAAAGAGATTTATGATTTCTGTTGGTGCATTAAGCTCATCATGCCTAACCACATGAACTCTTTGTGTTCTAGTGATTGTTTCAAATTCTTCTATTTATACTCTTTTAGTTACTAGCCTTTTTGGTGGTCGCTTGAGAATTTGGCTAAGTTAAACCTGTAACACCCCAAATTTCTATATTGAAAAGGTAAATTTAAAGAATCATGCAGAGTTCTATTTTACGGAATGTTGATGGTGATTAAGGAATAATGGTGTATATATAGCCTCACTAAATTATGGACTTTAGTGGTTAAAATGTGGAATGAAAGACCTTAAGATATGGATGGAAGTGTGTGTTATGCATTTTAACGGATATAAAGTATCAAGTAGGAGCCTTTTAAATAAAAATTATATACAGCTTTGAAAAAATAAATTCTGATTAGGGTTTTTTAAAACTCTAATAGACAAGCTAGTTTGAGCAATCTCTAGGTGTTGGGAGAGAATTCTTGAGGGGTTGAGGGGTACTGGAGCAAAAAGGTAGAGTCTTTGATGATTTTGGGTGTTTTAAAGCATAGAAGAAGCACGTGTAATTAGGTGGGAATCACGATTCTTCCAGAGGTAAGAAATTAACATGTCCATGAACCCTAGTTTGTGTTTTGTGGTCATTAGAGTGTTGGGTTACGGCTTATGCATGGTAATTAGGGTTTCATGTTTTGCAATAGAAAAACAATATTACGACTTTAGGCCACCACTCCTTGCTCATGCTATGTATTTAGGCCCTAGGGAGGGCTAGATTGATTGAGAACCAAATGGAAACAAGCACCGTTAGCCTTTAAAAGGCGACGCATTGAGAGAACGAAGCCCTATGGTTCTCGGGCTTTAGCTATGAAACGCGACACGTTTCTATTCCATGAACGCTACTTCGTTGGCCTTCGGGCAACATAGATATTTTGTGTTAAAGCACTCGTTTCTGCTTGATATTCCTCGAAAATGTTTTGGTGTGTTGCAAGACTACAAGAAAACCAAGCAATAGTGACGACACCTTTAGTGACGACATCTAGTTAGACGGACTACCTGTCGCCACTAAAACCCCGAGTCGTCACTAAAGGTGTCGTCACTATTGCCTCTAAAAAAATAGGCGCCAAATTTCCCCCCTTTTATTTTCGCGTCGTCACTAATACTCTTTGTCGTCACAAAAAGCGTCGTCACAGTTGACCCCTTCTCCTCCGATCTCACTGCCCCCTTCGATCTCTGCCGTCAAAATCCGCCGCCGCCGCAACCACGCCGGTGCCGCACGCCACACGTCTTCTGCCGTCCGTCGTCCGCCTATCGCCTCTGCCGCACGCCGCCGTCGCTACACCCGTGAAAACCCTAGATTTCGCAAAAGGTAACTCCGACCCTGTTTCTTGTTTGCTTCGATTTCTATGCCTTTTTGCTTCTTTGTTAATGTGTGTGTGTATTACGGTGAGTGTGTGTGTTCCGGTGAGTGTGTGTTTTTTCCGGTGAGAGTGTGAGTGTGAGTCACGTGTCTGTTCCAGTGTGTCAATGTGTGTGTGTGAGTCATGTGTGTGTTCCAGCGTGTGTTTTTTTTTCCGGTGAGAGTTTTTGTTTTCCGGTGAGTGTGTGTGTGTGTGTGTGTTTTCTGGTGACGGTTTTTGTTTTCTGGTGAGTGTGTGTGTGTCATGTGTGTGTTCCAGTATGCGTGAGTCGTGTGTGTGTGTTCAGTGTGTGTGTTTGTTGAAGTGTGTGTGTGTTTGTTCTAGTGTGCTTGCGTTTGTGTGTTTGTTCTAGTGTGTTGTGTGTGTGTTTCACAGTGTGTGTTTATTGTGTATTGTGTATGTGTGTGTGTTTATTGTGTGTCCCAATTTCTTGGAATTTCACTGTTTAATTTTCGTCATAATAATCCCCCATTTTCAATACTTGTTTTTTTTACCAGGTTGTATGGAAGGAAGAGTGCACCGATCATCATCTATCCATCTCGGATAATATTTGAAGGTAAGATAAAAGTACATTCAACTTTTGTATATATATGCTAATGTTTTGGTCCAATTGAAAAATAATATACTTTGATGCTTGTGTTATTTGTGGGTATAATGTTTTTGACATAAGTATAGTATATCTTTTTGAGTTTTGACAGCCAATTAGTAAGTTATTGTTATCAAGAACCCGAGAGAAGAAATTGAGAGCTATTAAGCTATTAAGCATAAACCAACTTGTTGCAAGTTTCATCTCTTTATATTGATTATCTGTTCTTTTTTTCCCCTTTACCTGGAGGCTGGAACTTGATGAGTTGATGGTCCTTAACTAATTAAATTGCTAGATGATTTGGAGTCTGTTATAATCTAATGTTTGAAAGTAGCATCTGAAGTGGAGTGAAATTGATTTTTTAGAAAGACTTAAAACTACAGGGTTTTGAATTAATTGCATATATGTGCTTCACACTATTATCCATTTGTGTACTGACAAGTAATAAGTTCATGTTGTAGAATGCTATTGTCGAGCTGCTTGTCTAACTATAATTGTGATAAGTCATGCCTCATTAAATCATTCAATCAACGGCCTAAGAAGAAAATAAGGATTGTGCAAGTACTCTTATCATCTTTGAAATCACCTAGTTTAGTCAATCTTATCATTTTTATATTGTATATAGTTTTAGTGCCAATCCTATATTCCTAACTAGTTTGGGACTTGATGATTTATCTTCTCTGAAGTTGTAAATATTTATTTCAGTTTGTTCATTGATATCATCTTTTCTTTCTAGTCTTTTAGTTGTATAATTTTCTAGTCTTTTAGTTGTATAATTTACTTGTTATAAGTGTATAATAAGTGTATATATGTTTATTTTGTAGCTGGATCTACTTCAAGCAATATTTAATATCCCGGAGTAGACAACAATTACTTGCGCCGAGAACGAGGAGGACGATAACAATAACCATGACGAGTAGTTTGTGTGTTTATTAATTAGTAGACGTGTTTATACATCTTAACAATGTATTACAAATATTTGGACATATACTTGGATTTAGTACATTATTAATGAATTTGTACCTAGTAGTTGCAGATTTATGAAAATTCCGACTTTAATTTAATTATTTTTTGGTTGAAATATTAAATACATAGGTTTAATATAAATAATATAATAAAAAATAGAAAATTAAAATTTGGGAAGTATTAGTGACGACACCTTTAGTGGCGACATTGGGTAATAGTGACGACAAGTAATAGTGACGACGGCAATAGTGACGACAGATAAGCAATAGCGGCGAGGCAGTAGTGGCGACGCATTATTGATGACGCGTCGTCACTAAAGGCTTTAGTGATGACATTCGGGGGTATTAGTGACGACACCCGTCGTCACTAAAGCCCTGTTTTCTTGTAGTGAGGACAGACCAGAATGTATATAGATGGCTTCTAGAGGTTTAAATTAGTTGTAACCTACTTATAGCTAGGTTGTTCCAGTTAGTCGTAGTCGTTCATCAATTATTCAGCATTTCAGAAATTTTGTTGATCAATTAGCGAGGTGAGTTCACTATTCTTACTTGTATTGTATGTAGTATTGTGTAGCTAGATGATATTTATTTCTGTATGTTTAGATAACATGCATGGCAAGCGTAAGCAGGTGGTATTAGATTGACATGGTACCAAGATTTGATGGCGCGAATCCTGATTAACATGGTAACAGGGTCTAATGAGCATAACATGAGACTAGTTAGGTGTGACTGGTTCCAGGCTCATATTTAAGTGATTAGCTTTGTTGGGTTTTTAAGGCTCAGATAACATGCATGGCAAGTACTGTAAGCAAGTGGTATTAAATCTGATTAATATATACATAAAAGTCCAAGTCTATTTAATAGAAAAATAATAAACTAGGTAAACTAGAAATTAATACCTTTTGAAGTTGTTCTTAATCTTGAAATGCTAGAGGAATTTACACCACCACTGCACCTCCTTAAACCATGCAACTAGAGCGTACAATGTAATCACCATAACTTGAATTCTCGAACTAGAACTCGATGTATGTATGCGTGTTTGTGACTTACAAAAAACACAAACAATGATGTGTGCATGAGATATAGGAGTTTTTATGATAAAAAGTTATAACTCAAAATTAGTAGTAAGTATTTTAGTCAAGCTCTGATTGCTTTTTGAGATAAAATCTTATCTTAATTAACACCTTTAAACTATTAATCAACTAAATCATTAAAAACCTTAGGTTTAGGTAATTAAAAATTAAACCTTTCATTAATTAATAATCTATTAGATAATAACCTTTAGATAATTAATCCAATAAATATTTAACTATGGTTCTAATAGTTTCGTAGATAATAAATACCTTTTTATTTACTACTCCCAGTTAATTTGTCCAATTTAATCATCTTCACACAATATTTGGTGTCACCTAAAAATGATTCAATTGAGTGTGTTTCAGTGTATCTTTTTAGTGTTCTAACATTTGACATGGTGACACGTATTCACTATCAAATTACACCAACAAGCTTTATGTGCACTGTTATGCTCTGATATATACTTAATTCTTCAAATTATGTTGTTAATTAGTAAGACAAATGTTGCACATACCATATGGTATATATAAACGTAGTAGAACTCATTAAAACATTGCTTACGATAGATATTTTAACCTTTTTACATGTACAGTTGGAAATGATAAAGGAAAGACCCAGTATGAGGTTGACAACTCTTACAGTGAAGGTAGAAACAACCTTTTATTAAAAGTGTTTCAAAATAGTTAGCTTTGTTTTAATTAAAAGACCTTCGATTTGATTTGTTTATATTGTACAAATGTTGGTTTCGACTATTTCAAAATGATTTAAAGTTGTTTAAGAAAAAAAAGTTTTCATAACTAGAGTTTTACAAACCATAGTGGAGCCGATATGGGGTAGATCGCAGGGTCAACCCTAGGGAAGGGCTTGACTAATGGTTGCAAAAATCGAGAGAAAAGACGGGTTGAGTAGGACTTAAGGTATGACTTCGTCAATTCATTGGCTGTATAAGCATCGTAGTTATCGGACAATGTTCGAATGCGGTTGTCATAAATAAATATGAAACTTGGAAGTAAGAGGTCTTGAATAAGATCGACTGAGGTGAGAAGCCGAGGAATTTGACGAGGATTCCATGCTATGGCGGTACCTAGGAACTTCTAGTTGGCAACGGGTGACACTAAAGAACTTTTGGGCTTGATCATGGAGCTGATTAAAAATTAAGAGATAAATTCATTTCAACGAGTTCAAAAAAGTTGAATCTAAGAGAGAAAAAAGAAAAGTGTGGACGTGAGAGAGAGAAATTCATTTATGGGTTACATATGAAATATATTATAGTTATATAACGTCAAACTTCAAGAAACCTTTGATAACAAACCTCAATCTTCAAGTTCTAAACTATTGGTTCCTCCAGAATTCTTAACGACATTAATAGCCGGCGACCTCAAACCCCTTGACTATAGCCGACTCAATCTCCCCTACCCTAGTTGTAGTACTTACTTTATCCGGCCGTCTTCACCATTCTCTCACTCTTCCACCGTCTTCGCTTTTCTCACACTCCCAGAATATTATCATTTTACTTGCATTCATCAACGCCCTTGTTGTACTCACACTCTCCGAGCTTCGTCGTCATACTCATAGTTGTCGTCGAAGCCTTTACATCGCAATAAGTATGACAACTTACAAAGACTCTTCTTGCTATGACTTTTATATAATAGGATTCTATTAAAAGCTTAATTATGTTAATTACATTAAAACTTTAATAAAAATTATATATGATAAAAACAAAATTTTACAAAATTTTACAATCTAGCTTTAGTAAAACAAAATAATTAAATATGAATAAAATTTAAATATTAGAACCATCTCTATTATTTGGACACAAAATAAGTTTAAAAAAACAATCATTATCTTATACTATCGTTATGACACTTTTTAATTACTGATAATTAAAGATCCAAGTATCTAACCCTTGTAGGCGCCTAAACGAAATGTCGGAAAGGTCAAAAGACTCGAAACTCTTTTCCACTTTCAAGATATGTTGGCAAAGTTGGCGTCTACTACCAAATTATTGAATCTTTATGATTTTAATGAATATAATAATTTCTTAAATAATATTAACTCTTACCTTATCGATCATGTTAAGAGTTTGAATTATCTTTTTTTTATTTCTTAAAACTATACAACTTTTTTCGCTAAAGATATTCATGTACATGGAGAAATTGTCATCACTTACTTATATATAGGTATCAAGATGTGATTATATAGATATCAAGTTATAATTAAGGTGTTCATCTTCGAGTCCTGTTGTGGACATATATATTGTTTATGTGAATGCGTGTGTTTATTGTTTAAAAAAATTTAGTTATATAGTAATAGCGATGTCAATTATAAATTCTTTTTACCAAAAAAAACTAAGTAGATTTGTGTTATAGCCATTACCAAATCGTTGAAGTCGACAAAAAGAAATCTAAACCATATGGAGCCAATCAGGACCTGCTTAATGGTTTAACTCTTGATTCATAACATTTTATTCTTGTCCCAAACGATTTTTTTTATATAGATAAAACAAGGCTTTAAACATAAATCACTATATATCCATAAGTTTGTGTCTGGTTTACAATCCAGTTTTAAACCAAAATTACATTTTACATCTCAGTTCCTAACACCAACACGTTCTAAGTTAGTTTAATTTTGATGCGAGTTTAGTCTACGCCAGTATGATTTTGAACTTATTTATTTCCACATACGATAAAGCCTAAAAACATAGCAAAAATTATAAAACGTGTTATATGATTAAAAAAATATATTAAAAAGAGTCGATGCCACCCATGACTACCTAGGAGAGTAGGAGTATGAGACTATATGTAGACATCATCCCTTACCAAATTTGCCACTTCTGTGATTGTCAAAATCTTAGATAAATTATACATTTAATATAATTTTAAAATTAGAATGCAACTTTTAGTCAAAAAGTTAAGTCATGATCCTGTGTGTTAATCTTCACTACTTTTGGATGCTCCTAACCACCACTTGCCTTCTATTACCTGCCAAATCCATTTGAACCAATTATATTTCATCACGCCACCACCAACACAAATCCTTCTAAAGTTAGGGGTGGTGGTTTGTAACATAATCTTTTATCCTAAACAATAATTATGATATTTATATTTTTAGAATTTAATTATGATATTTATATTTTTAGAATTTAAATATTAATTATTTTTTATTTACATCTTTAACGGTATAATGGTATAATCAAATTTTTTTTGTTATATATAATATAATATTATTGTACACAAATCATCTTCGGAAAGTTATATTGTAGTAGCGTTATTAATCTATCATTAAACATTCGGTGTAATAAGTTTTATTGTTCGACTGATAACTAATATCCGCAATAATGTGTGTAATTATTGTTCCATAGATAACTAAGTTAGTATCACTGTTTAACCGATATTTATTAAATATCGGCAAGTCATTTTTTTGCCATTGTGTACTTTGGATTTTGTCTTAATTCTAGTTATATATAACCACTTATATACAATAGAAGAATAATGAAATTTCATTATAGTTCTTTAGAATTCTTTGTCTAAGACAAAGTTTATTATATTTTGTGCAATCTACCTAAATAATAAGGTCCTGGCTTATAAAAAGTTAATATAAGTTTTAAACTTTAATCTTTTGCTTCCACCCAATAAATTAGTTTTTTGAAAGCTAACTAAATAGTAAATTGATTGTTTGAAACCTACTTAAAAGCCCAATCAGATAGATTTTTTACATAGATTTCAATGGTCATATCATAACTACAAGATTAAACTAGTGTTATACCCGAGCGGTGCTCGGGTACGTAAATAAAAAATTAATATTTAATATTTTTTTGAAATACTCTTTTAAAAAATATAAAATTACATTCCACTTCTAAAAGTTTTTTGTATGATATTTGTTAATAAAAGCAATATTTATGTAATGGATAAATGAAAAATCATGTTTATCACATTAGAACGTGCAAATGAAAAATATTATGATAGTGGAATGTGGGATATGGGATGAAGTTGAGAAACCGTCAAATTCAATTCAATTTTAAATTAATTGGGAGAAGACTGGATGAAAATTCTGAGGATATTTATGAAACATTTGAGAGGTTTTATGAAAATTGTATTTTAATATAATTAATTATAGGTTGTTTATAAATTATGTTTAATAACTTGTGATATATTTTGTTTAGAAAAATATAATTATAAATTTGCGACCGTCTCATTTTTATCTACGTTTTGGTATAAATTTTATCGTATTATGACATTTTTTTAAAATTAGTATATTTTTAGTTTTTGTTCCATCAATAGCTTTGAATTGAGTACCGTCATTAATGAACCATTAATGACTAATTAATGCATCATTAAGCAGTTATGATACGTAGAGGGAATGAATACAAAAACATATAAAAAACTACATACCAAAATATTAACTATGTTATACCAAAACGAAGATAAAAATGAGACGGTCGTAAATATATAATTATTTTTTCCTTAAACAAAATATATATATTACAAGTTATTAAACATAATTTATAAACAATCTAGAATTAATTTTATTATACAATGTTTATAAAAACCCTCTCGCATTTTCATAAGACCCCCTTGAAATGTTTCATAAAACACCTTCAAATTTTAAAACTCCCTCCCAATTTATATTAATTTGAACGGTTTCTCCACTACTTTTAACACATTCTACCAATCAAAATACATTATTTATCCATGTGTACATAATATACGCAAATAAAACTTTTATATTTAATACTTTTTATAAATACTTTTTTAAATTATAAAATAATATTACACATCTGAAATTTTTAGTATAATATTGATATGTTTCTCGCGATGGAGTCATGTTCCGATAATGTAAAGACATAACCATAACATTATTGTTGATATTATAATATCAAGTGCTTAAAAAACATTTTTATTAGCTAACATGACGGTTTTTTCACTATTCAGTAATTATGTAGAGTTAAAGTTTCTATACGGTTATTTACTCACATACTAACAATCAAATTTAAAGAGCCTAAAGTGGTAGTGATAGTTTTTAAACAGATTAATGTCACTAACCAACGGTTTTAAAAGACTCACTAAGTCGTTACCAAACATATAATATTATCATAATACGACAAAATTTTAAAAATAGTAAATTTTCAATTCATTATATCAAAAGACCAAAAAATCAGTAATTATATCAACTATGTTATGTAGAAGAAATGTATATAATATACGAATAAAATGTTTAACAATTACCTACCCGTTGCTCTCAATGGATAAAACGATTAAAATATGCTAATTTTGAAAAAACATCATATTAAGATAAAATTTATATCAAAACGTAGATAAAAATGAGACGGTCCCAAATAGATAATTATTTTTCTCTAAACAAAATGTATACAAGTTATTAAACAAAATTTTCAAACAACCAATAACTAATTACATTAATATACAATTTTCTCAAAACCCATTCACATGTTTCATACTACCCCCTTATAATTTACATCCAAACCCTCTCACTTAATTTGAATTTAATTTAAATATTACGATTTTCCCATTATCAACCAATCAAATCATTTTATTTGTCCACGTCACAATTACACGTCATTAATGATGTCATCATTTTCTTTGCCACATCATAATTATAAATTTGCGACCGTCTCATTTTTATCTACGTTTTGGTATAAATTTTATCGTATTATGACATTTTTTTAAAATTAGTATATTTTTAGTTTTTGTTCCATCAATAGTTGTGAATTGAGTACCGTCATTAATGAACCATTAATGACTAATTAATGCATCATTAAGCAGTTATGATACGTAGAGGGAATGAATACAAAAACATATAAAAAAGTACATACCTAAATATTAACTATGTTATACCAAAACGAAGATAAAAATGAGACGGTCGTAAATATATAATTATTATTTCCTTAAACAAAATATATTACAAGTTATTAAACATAATTTATAAACAACCTATAATTAATTTTATTAATATACAATGTTTATAAAAACCCGCTCGCATTTTCATAAGACCCCCTTGAAATGTTTCATAAAACACCTTCAAGTTTTAAAACTCCCTCCCAATTTATATTAATTTGAACGGTTTCTCCACTACTTTTAACACATTCTACTAATCAAAATACATTATTTATCCATGTGTACATAATATACGCAAATAAAACTTTTATATTTAATACTTTTTATACATACTTTTTTAAATTATAAAATGATATTACAAATCTGAAAATTTTAGTATAATATTGATATGTTTCTCGCGATGGAGTCATGTTCCGATAATGTAAAGACATAACCATAACATTATTGTTGATATTATAATATCAAGTGCTTAAAAAACATTTTTATTAGCTAATATGACGGTTTTTTCACTATTCAGTAATTATGTAGAGTTATAGTTTCTATACGGTTGTTTACTCACACACTAACAATCAATTTTAAAGAGCCTTAAGTGGTAATGATAGTTTTTTAAACAGATTAATGTCACTGACCAACGGTTTTAAAAGACTCACTAAGTCGTTACCAAACATATAATATTATCATAATACGACAAATTTTTAAAAATAGTATATTTTCAATTCATTGTATCAAAAGACCAAAAAATCAGTGATTATATCAACTATGTTATATAGAAGAAATGTATATAATATATGAATAAAATGTTTAACATTTACCTACCCGTTGCTCTCAATGGATAAAACGATTAAAATATGCTAATTTTGAAAAAACATCATATTAAGATAAATTTTATATTAAAACGTAGATAAAAATGAGATGATCCCAAATATATAATTGTTTTTTCTATAAACAAAATATATCACAAGTTATTAAACAAAATTTTCAAACAACCTATAACTAATTACATTAATATATAATTTTCTCAAAACCCTCTCACATGTTTCATACTACCCTCTTATAATTTACATCCAAACCCTCTCACTTTATTTGAATTTAATTTAAATATTACCATTTTCTCATTATCAACCAATCAAATCATTATATTTGTCCACGTCACAATTACACGTCATTAATGACGTCATCATTTTCTTTGTCACATCATACATTCTCTCTGCTCCGTGAACAATATATATATTAAATTACATTAATATCCTTCTAAAAGCTTTAAATTTTTATATATATCCATAAACTCATTTAGAATTTATTAAATTATTTAAATATCAATAAATACTATCATTAAGTTCTTTTACTCATCGATTTACTATATTACCCTTGTGTTATCTCAAAATAATAAGAAAACCCAAATATATTGAAGAATTGGGATAAGATTTGCTGCCATGGAAACACGAACTTGCAATCATCACCTCTAATGGTTTATAACGGTGGATTTGGAAACGCAAACTGGACAAGGGAAATGCCCTTTACTTGTACCTCCTTATTGGTAATGAAGGTTTATTTACATTTAGAATAACATAAATTTTACAAACACAGAGAAGAAAACAAAACCATCAAAACTCCAATCTCACAAAAGCATAGTATGTTGCAATCTACTGCAACAAAATTCTGAACACGAACAATTCCTCGATCCCTTGAAGAGTTGAAGATGAGGTATTTCTGAATAAGAACCCTTAGCCTACCCCTTGGAGAGTTTAAAAAATGAGGTTTTTTAATGTTACATAATGCAGGGGGAGTATACTCATTTGCTAAATAACATGTTTGATAAAAATATTTATTGGTATTTAAATGATTTAATAAACTCTAAAATGAGTATTTGGACATATATGAGATCGAATTTAAACTTTTAGAAGGATGTTGATGTTATTTAAAAGATTGAAAGAACATATAAGCAATTAAGGAGAGTTTTGGAAGGACATTGGTGAAATCTTCTTGAGAAAGATAAGATATAGACTATTATAAACTATACGTAGAAAAACTGCTTCTCCAAAGTCGACCTTCGTCGGAAAGGAAGACTTATTATTATTAATTATTATTTATTATTACTACTACTACGTCATAACTATAAGATAATACCTTAGGTTAAAATAAAAATTATAGACACATGACAATTTATCATATTGATGTCAATATAATTATGAAACATTTTTAGATAACATATAAATTATTCTATTACTTCTTCTAAGCCATATTAAACAATTATACTATCTATAAATTGGTTAAGTAAATAGTCAATATCTCATAAGATTTTCAGGGTATTTTTGTTCATTTTGTTATAAAAACTTGAGCTATATGGATCTCATGAATTTTTAATTTCTCATGATATATATATTTAGATTTTACCATGCGTCCATATGCTACTCCTCCGTTCCTCTCAAACTATTCCATCTATCCACCATCACATTATGTATCAATATGCTACTTCCCTAAAACTAGAGCTATTATAATGAAATACATATATTTATATAATAAAGCTATATATTATAATGTAATACATATATTTATATAAAATTATCAATATTTTATTTAGTTATAATAACAAATTGTTGCTTAATTTCTTTCCCTCGCATATTGCGAGGGTAATTAAATGCTTTTTCGTAATCATTTTTCTCAAACCATTGTCTAGATGAAAATCTTTTCAACTCTTCTAACTCAGATGTAAATAAAACTAAAATATAGTGAAAGTGTAATAAAAATAAAAAGAATTCTTCTTGTGTCCTCGTTGCAATAACATTAAGGTGATGCTAGATAAACACCATTTCTATTAAAAAAACACCTCCCATAATTAGATTTATATTTAATTAGAAATTATAACTATTGTTTTAAATATATAATTAATAAAATTATAGTTTCTAATTTTTTTTTACAAGTAGATTTCTTTTTCCAAAAATGTTATAACATTTCTATAACATTTATTGTGTATTAGTAGTTTTTGTTTTATGCAAATCGTCTTTTCTATAGAAAATTTCTAATTTCTTCTGTTAAATATTATATCAGGGTGATTATTTAAAATTGAAACTAATTTTAGATGCTAAAGTTTTAAATATTTTCAAACGTTCCATATTTTTAGGTGATTAGTTGTGGTAAACATATAATATATAAAAATAATCTAATCTAATATACTAATTAAAATAAATGGATTATAACATCATCATCTTTATTTAAATAAATTTTTATACAAATTACAACCTTCTATTTTAAAAAATTTCTTAAAAAAAACCCTTATAATTACCAATTACAACCTCCTATTTTCAATATATTACATTCCTTATATCAAGGGTGATTATTCAAAATTGAAATTAATTTTAGATACTAAAGTTTTTAAAATTTTCAAACTTTCCATTTTTACATGATTAGTTTTGGTAAACATATAATATATAAAAACAACATTCTAATATATATAAAAGACTAATTAGAAAAAAATTACTACATGATATTTACCCTTTATTTCACAAAAGATTTAACATTAGTCGTTCATTATTTTAATTTTAAAATTTTTATTTTGACCTTTTAGAGTCAAACTAATTATGTGACTAACCAATATGAATTAAGATAAATATAACCCTTAATTAAATCAATGATAACTATCAAATCTAACCATTGATTAAATTTAATTGGTAGTTAGATTATTTTAACTTTAATTGAATAAAGAATTAGTCAAATTCACTTTTAATATGAGATAAAATAAAATAATAAAGTATTATTTAAATTCAAAACCTCTATTAATTAAGATTCAAAATTATTATACGTGTTACTGAGTTAAATTTAATTCTTTTTTAAATATAATATCACACTAATTTAGATATATTTGCATTGATATATATTAAAATTTTGTTAATTATTTATCTTTTGTTTATTTTTATAAGACGATCTATTTCTTATATAATATAAATAAAATATTAATACGAATATCATTTATTAGAACATCTATGTCATTTATTTACATAATTATTAAATTTGAATAATTTATTTGACTAGAAATTAAAATCCAATTATGATTTATTTTTAGTCAAAATTTATTAGAAATAATTTTATATATGTCATTATTAAACTTTAAAATATCTTATTTGTCAAGTCTAATTTACAAATATCATCTTTACTATTTATAATATTTAAAAATACCATATTTAACCAAATTTTTAGTTTTATCATTTTAAAATTTATAATCATCTTAAATTCTTTTAAAGTATAACCAATACAGCCGTCACATCTGCTCTCCCCCTCGTGGTGACGCTTTCAGTCTTTCACAGCTGGTCTGGGTGTTGAAATCTGTCATCAATTTTTGAATTTTCATTCATTTCATGTTTTATCATTATTCAATAAATTTTATTAATGTTTAATATTTATAATTTTTCTAAACTAACCCCCGTGTATCACACGGACATACAATGTATCTAGTCTATCTAATATACTAATAAAAGAAAAGGATTATGACATTATCATCCTTATTTAAATTAATTTTTATACAAATTACAACCTTATATTTTACAAACTTTCTTAAAAAACCCCCTCACAATAACCAATCACAACCTTCTATTTTTGATATATTACTTACCTTATATCAACGGTGATTATTCAAAGTTGAAATTACTTTTAGATACTAAAGTTTTTAAAATTTTCAAACTTTCCATATTTTAGGTTATTAGTTTGGTAAACAAATAAATGAATAATATATAAAAACAATATATGTTTATTATCCTACAATATATATGTAAATAGTAACATTCTATACAACATATTTTGTGTATGTTTTACAGTTTTATTTTCTATACATATTAGTAATCTAAAAAAATAAAAAAAACTTAAAAGTGAATTTAATTATCCTCGTGTTTATACACGGGGTGCTTAGCTAGTACTTTATAATTATAGATTATGTGTTTTACCTTTTATATATATTATGGTCGTAGAACCGGGTGGTTGAGACACCCAAAGGGTAAGCAATTCTAAAAGAACTTTTATCACATAATTTATTTCTAAAATCACTTAAAATAACTAAATATGTTCTTATTACTTTATAAGAGAATCTTAAAATCTTTCTTATCTATTATGATTTGAAAATCTAATAAGTTCATCAAATTTAAGTACACTAGAAAATGGAGATCATAAGTAAATAGAGACTTCATATGATAACCATACTTCACATACATAATTAATCAATTACCATTCACCATGTTTACAACCATAAACTTTTTATATGGCCATTAATTTTTTTTTTAAACTAATATAAACAAACATCAAACTAATAATCTACAAACATTTTAGTAAAATTTAGATTTCTTTTATTGTATATAGGTCCATAAAATTGCCTAATTGAAGGTAAGATATTTGTCAAATTCAAAAAGTAAGACATAAACAAGTTTTAGCAGTTAAAAAGAATGAATAGTCTACAGATCCTCCACTCTTGGATTTAACACGTGTCGCAATAATAATAATAATCTGTCACACGTGTGGCCCCCGCTCCCCCACTCAAAAACCAATATATAACGCCACTGCATCTACTCCTATCTCCCCCAAGCTATCCTCACAACTTCTTATTCCACCACCTTCACCGCCGGCCACCGGAGATACAATCAACAACCAACAATTACGCACTTCACATCACTGAAAATGGGTACCGGAGAATACGAGTACCCTAAATCATCCAACTTCGACCAACCACCGCACAAAGTTGCCATTCCGCCGCCGCAACCTTTTATAAAATCATTAAAAAACACCGTCAAAGAAACACTCTTTCCCGACGACCCTCTCCGGCAGTTCAAAAACCAGCCACCGTCACGTAAATTCGTACTCGGGGTTCAGTACGTCTTCCCCATTTTTGAGTGGGCGTCTAGTTACAATTTAAGTTTCTTTAAATCAGACATAATCGCCGGAATCACCATTGCAAGTTTAGCAATTCCTCAAGGAATCAGCTACGCGAAGCTCGCTAACCTCCCGCCGATTCTCGGCCTCTGTAAGCTCTCATCACATTTTACCTGCTGTTAACTACTTTTTTCACGTCGTACGCAGATCGACAAGTGCTCTACTCGACAAACTATCACCTTTTTTATGTTTATTGTTTAAATTTTGTAGATTCGAGCTTCATACCGCCATTAGTGTATGCAATGATGGGGAGTTCAAAAGATTTGGCGGTTGGGACGGTGGCGGTGGCTTCTCTGTTAATCGGTTCCATGTTAGGGGCGGTGGTGAACGCCAACGAAGACCCAAAGTTGTATCTTCAGTTAGCTTTCACGGCCACCTTCTTCGCCGGAGTTCTTCAAGCTTCTTTGGGATTCTTAAGGTTATTTGCAGAAGTTAATTAAACACGTTTAAAGTTAAACCAATGAAGTTAAGTAATTAATCATAAATAAGTTATTAATCCATGCAGGCTGGGGTTTATTGTTGATTTCTTGTCTCACGCGACGATCGTGGGGTTTATGGGTGGTGCTGCGACGGTGGTTTGTCTGCAGCAGCTGAAAGGAATACTGGGTCTTGAACATTTTACTCATGGCACCGATCTTGTTTCCGTTTTGCGATCTATTTTCTCTCAAACTCATAAGGTTCTTGAAATTTTTCTTGAAATAAATTATTGATTTTTACTTTTTATTGTTAAATTGGTTTAGATGCTTGTGTTAAATAGGCGAGTATCCCATAATTTCTTATATGAAAAATATTATTTTGTATTCGTTTAAGTATAATTGTTTTGTATAAATGAAAATAAGCCTAATTTGAGATTTTTTTTAAAAATACAAGAGTTTTATATTAGTTTAAATCATCATAAAAAACAAATGATGTTAACTTTAAGAATGATGTAAAATTTAATTATGATAGATTTGTTTATATATAATTAACATAAATGAAGTAAAAGAAAGTTTGGTGTGTATAATATTTAATTGTTGATGTAGCATAATTAATGGATTTATTCCTAAATAAATATAGTGGATAAGATATATGAACTAGAAAATAATTTAACGTAAATTAAGTTGATTTAAAGTTATAATTGAGTTTTAGTTTTGACTAAAATG
This sequence comes from Pulicaria dysenterica, assembly GCA_947179395.2. Classification (NCBI taxonomy): domain Eukaryota; kingdom Viridiplantae; phylum Streptophyta; class Magnoliopsida; order Asterales; family Asteraceae; genus Pulicaria; species Pulicaria dysenterica. The sequence continues at coordinate 70,715,078 of OX359292.1, read as the reverse complement.
AATAGTTAGGGTTTTTAACCTTGACAAAATGAAAAGTTAGGATTTTTACACTACAAGAAAATCAGACATCAGAAACGGATTTTCCACGGATCAAATTCCGTGGGAAATTTTCAACGGATTTCCCACTAATTTGAGTCAGAAAGCTGTTTTTCAACGGAAATCCTGGGAAATTCGAGGGAAAATGGTTTTCCCACGAAGCTTTTAGCCACGGTCGATTCCGTGAGAAATCCGAGATAAACAAAAGGAGGTGCTGTGCTGTAGTGTTATGTAAGTAAACAATTTAATTATAATAGAAGAAAAGTTTGCAAAATTTGAAAACTAAAAGTTATTAACAAAGTGATTAATGGTTAAATTGATAGTTTGCTTGAATAAATACTAGTATTCTGAAGTTTTAACTGACAGTAACGTAAATTTAAATTATATGTAGTTTGATGTAGTTTGAATTATAAATGAAATTTTCTTAAATACAATCTCTTTATCTCTACTTTGTTTAATTATTTATAAGTTAATATTAAAGATTTAATTCTAAATAAATAGATTGTTATGATTTAGTTTTAATTAGAAAAAAGTTAAAATTTTCTAATTAAAGTATTAAAGGTTACTTTGTTATTTATATAAGAACATAGAACATGATTTACTTATTTTGAGATGTTTTGCATGTTTTTAATTAATAAATAACATTTTATGTAAATGCAGTGGAGGTGGGAGAGTGCACTTTTGGGTATTTGCTTCCTTTTCTATCTACTGGTTGCTAGATATGTGGTAAGTATATTCTTTTTTTTTCTTTTTACTTTTTAATCCACACTAAAAAGGAACCTCAATCACACGTCAGGCTCTTCTTTTATTTTCATAATAATTAATTTAATGTCGCTTTTCAAAAAATTAAATAAAATTTAATGTCTATTGTTTAAATAAAATGTTAAATCTTAGTCTATCATAGTACCAAAGTACTCACCAACAAACTCATTTAATACATGTACAAAACAAGTTCGATAACACAACTTGATCACTATTGGCATCGGGTCGAGCCTGAAGCAAGAAAAAGAAATGTCAAACCCCTTTTTATAACGATTGGTTATCTATATGTTTCATTATCAAGCAATTAAGTTAATTAAAACGACGATCATGCTTATAATTTAAGTGATATGATTGAACATAATACAATACATATGCCAAGAAGCTAGTACTACTGTATATTAATTCAAAAATTGATGTGAACAGAGCACGAAACAACCAAAGCTATTCTGGATATCCGCAATGGCTCCATTGACATCAGTAATTTTAGGAAGTGTGCTTGTTTACCTCACCCATGCCGAAAAGCATGGCGTTCAAGTGGTTAGTTTTTCTATCAATTTCTAACATATGAGAATATTATTTGTATTGTTTGTAATGTTAAACTAAGTTAAAGTTACACTTATTAAAGATTTAAATAAGTTTCTCTTAAAAGTATAACATATTGAACCATATTAGTCATAAAAATATTTGACTACAAATTTGACTACAAGTCAAATTCTACATATATTTTTTCAAAATCAGATTCTTTCATAGGTCTGACTACTAGTCAAATTCTACATGTATTTTTCAAAATTAGATTCTTTCATAGGTTTTGTTTTTTTCTTGTTTTTTAACGTAAACAAACACCCCCAACCTAATCTTAAATTTATATTATTATAATCTATATGAACTCACAAAGTTATAAAATATTTAAATATTAGATACCGCTAAGTTATAAACGTTATAATTTTTATAGGTGTTGCTAACTAGTGAAATTATAAGTAGAATAATAATGAATTTTGTATGTTGTGGGAAATACAGATTGGCGAATTGAAGAAAGGGTTAAATCCAATCACAATAATGGACTTAGCTTTTGGATCACAATACCTATCTTCGGCAATCAAGACTGGCATCGTCACGGGTGTCATTGCCCTTGCTGTAAGTCACTTGTACTTTCTGCAGTACCACTTGTACCTTCAATTATTTTCTTTTCACATGCATCCGTTTCCAAATTTTCACAAACCACCAAAAGGAATGTTTCAGTCACGGACTTACTGTTTGATCAAAGTTCAGGTAACCAAAATTCCGTACAAAGCCAATTAGATTCTGGCCACAAACAATGATGAACATGGGTCGGTTAAGACCTAAAACCGAACCATAATCGATAATTTCGGTTATGTTTAATTCAAAGATATTGGTTTCGGTTTCTAAACGGGGCGGTTAATCGGTTTACTGGGCGGTTATCGGTTAAATGCGACGGTTAACCAATAAGGAAGTTGGACATTAAAATTAAACTTGGGTAAAATAAACAAGAATTTAGTATAAGAAATGAACAAAACTTAGTATAAAAATAAATAAGAAAACTTCATATGAAACGAAAATAAATAAATAGGATACATCACATAGAAAATATATAAACAGAAGATGATTATAAAGCTTAAAAGTAATAATTTTAGAAATGGTTCAGTTAGTTTGGGTTGGTTTTGTCAGTTAAATCAGTTATTGTTTGGTTAATCGGTTTTTGTGCTCACCCCTAACAAACATATAGCAGTAATAAAAAGTAATTCATATTAATTTAAAAAAAATATTAAAAATAAGCATAAAGGCTCATATATAATGTAATTTCAAACAGGAAGGAATTGCAGTTGGAAGAAGCTTTGCCATGTTCAAGAATTACAACATTGATGGTAACAAAGAGATGATTGCATTTGGCATGATGAATATTGCTGGTTCTTGCACTTCTTGCTACCTCACCACTGGTGTGTAATTTGTAAAACCACTATTATGTATATACTTATTGTAATATCATACTTTGCTACTAGTTTCTAACCATTATTTTGTTGAATTAAACACTTTTTAGGCCCGTTTTCGCGTTCGGCTGTGAACTTTAACGCGGGATGCAAAACCGCGGTGTCAAATATTGTAATGGCAGTGGCGGTGATGATCACATTGTTGTTCCTAACACCACTTTTTCATTACACGCCCCTTGTTGTACTGTCATCAATCATTATATCTGCAATGCTTGGTCTTATTAATTATGAAGAAGCGATTCACTTATGGAATCTAGACAAATTCGACTTTGTTGTGTGCATGAGTGCATACCTCGGGGTTGTCTTTGGGAGTGTCGAAATTGGATTAGTCATCGCGGTATACTACTTAATTATACACCTTTTTATTAGGTTTTAACACTCGTAATTTGTTGTGCCTTCAGTATTGTAATTTGGTTAAAATGGGGCAAGTGCAGGTTGCACTGTCGTTGCTCAGGGTACTCCTCTTTATCTCGAGGCCAAGAACATCGATGCTAGGTCACATACCCGATTCAATGATCTATAGAAGTGTGGATCAATACCAAAACGCGAAAACCATCCCAGGAATCTTGATACTTCAAATTGATGCACCTATATATTTTGCTAACTCTAGCTACTTAAGGGAAAGGTATATTTGTTCGATTTATCAACATATAAACATATAAAAACAACTTTATAAACAAAAATTAAAATCCGAATTTGTCTTATGTGTTAGGATTTCGAGATGGGTTGATGAGGAAGAAGATCGGTTGAAGTCCTCAGGGGAAGATAGCTTGCAATACGTCATTCTTGCATTGAATGGTAAGTGATGGAAGGCCGAATCGCAAATTAGGTATATGATCATCATACTGAAAAAAAAGTCGAGTAATAAAATTGTGGGTGATTGCAGCGGTTGGAAATATCGATGCAAGCGGGATTACAATGTTTGGAGAGGTTAAAAAGCTTATGGAAAGAAGAGGGCTAAAGGTATATCTATACATGCTCAACCATATCTATACATGCTCGACCATCATATCTGTATCTTTACCTTTTGAATAAGTTAATCTGAGCGACGCATAACTGAATCTGTACAGTTGGTTCTGGCGAACCCGGGGGGAGAGGTGATAAAGAAGATGGACAAAGGGAAGTTGATAGAAGTGATAGGTCAAGAGTGGATATACTTAACAGTGGGAGAGGCTGTGGGAGCCTGCAACTTCATGCTTCATACATATAAAACTAATGAGAAGGCAACTGGAAAAGAGACATGGAGTAGTCATGACAATAATGTCTAATCGGATGACTGTGTCGTTATCTGACAATTTGATAGTCAAAGACATATTCGTATTCATAAATAATATGTATATTGATTAGCTTGTTTTTTTGTTTTGTTTTGTTTTTTTGGTATGTAGAAAGTTTCCTTTCGGGCATTAATACAAGTCCGTAAAGAGAAACAAGGAATACTAACGAGCGCGACGGAGCTAAGAAATGAGCATAAAAATATGAAATTAATGATACATGTCTCATATAAATAATTAATGTGAACTTACTAGATATATAAAGAATAGACCCGGTTACATGGGAATCTATCCTTAACCCAATTCAACCAATTAAGTTTCCTACCTAACCATTCTCCGGTGTTTAGCCATATAAAAGAGGTACTTTGGATACTTCCCATAATATCAAAGATTGACGACGAAGAACCTCGAAAAGCCTTTGAGTTGCGAATCTTTCCAACGCACGAGCATAACGCGAAGAACGAGGAGAGGAATCGGTTCTTTTAAAAGATTTAGGGGGTGTTTGGTTCATTCTTTGATTTTGAGAGGATTGGGATTCATAGGAAGGATTTGCATTTGGAAGGAATTCATTTGGTGGGATTTAAAATCCCACCCCCTTGTTTGGTTCACCTCTTCCAAGACAACCACATAAACCTAACACCACCATCAAACCAACCGCCGGCCACCACCTCACCGCCGCCCTTCTCTGCTAACGCCGGTCACCATGCGAACGCCGGCCACCACCTCACCTCCGCACTTCTCTGGTTTGCGAAGGTTGAAGGAAAACGAAGGAAAAACGAAAACGAGGTGGTGGTTTAGCGAACCTAGCTCTGGTTTCGAACCAAGCTCATCGTCGCCCTGGTTTCGAACCTAGCTCATCGCCGCGCTGTTTCGAACCTAGCTCATCGCCACCAACGCGATTAGGGTTTTTGGTTCAGCGAAGGAAAACAAAAACGACGGCTAGGGTTCAGATCTGGAACGACGAACGAAAACGTCGGCTAGGGTTCAGATCTGGAACGACGAAAACATCTATGCGACGGCAGCTAGGGTTCAGATCTGGAACGGCGGCTACGGTTCAGACGGATCTGGAACGACGGTAGGCGACGGGAGGACGGCGGAGACGAATGGACGACGGCAGTGGCGGTTTTTTGTTGACCAAGTTTCGCCGGAAAATACACCGGAAGGTCGACGGAGCAAATCCCTCATCTGTGGATTTCAGAATACTAGGGGGGGTGGGAGGATTTGGAAATCCCTCATCCATAGGATTTCATGAAATCCTGGGAATTAAAATCTCACCCTCTTTTGCCAAACCAAACACCTTATTCCATGGGATTTGAATTCCCATTCCCCCCAAATCCCTCCAAATCCGCCAACCAAACACCCCCTTAGTATCATTGCTCTCAAGGAATTTTGAAAACATTAGTCACATCAACGTCCCATCATTTGCATTAGTCAGATGGGCCTTTTGATTTGTTAGAGTCAACTCCCCGAAGACTTTGTACCTTAAGCCTATGAGATAATTCAACACTTTTGAGTAGCCTTGTAAATAGAGAAGTAATACTTGTCAACGGCTCCTAAAACTGATTTGCATAGTGTAAACTTCTCATAGCAGTGAATAAGGAAGCTTTCCAGTAGAATAGTTTCTATTCAAAAATTTTCACTCGGTCTTCATGAAAAAAATTCGATTTATAAAAGAACTAACGGGGACCCCAAGAAAATTCTAAGGCATGTGACCAACTAAACAATTCTATAAAAGGTGAAAACAATGTAAAATAGAGTTAATTACATGGATGATCCTTTAAGTTTAGTCTATATCACACTTTTAGTCCTTTAAACAAATTTCTTGCATTTTTAGTCCTTTATTGGGGGTGAAGATGAGCAGTAGGACAACAACACTAATGAAAAGTCTATTTTACCGTTGACCAAACATTTGCTTTTGACGTCTGTTTGCACAAAGGACCTTCCGTGTTCAAGTTTTGAAAATAAAAGACTGAAAATGCAAGAAATTCGTTTAAAGGACTAAAGTGTGATATAGGCTAAACTTAAAGGATCATCTGTGTAATTAACTCTGTAAAAAACGAAGAAGATTTAAGGTATTTGCAACTTTAGATGGATCAACACTTACTCTAACTAAAATACGGAAATCCATGCATAGCATTATCATTGTTTTTCTATAGAATATCTTTATAATTAAGTTTGATTTTTTTAATTAATTGAATTGTTATACTTGTTTATATAAACAACCACAAATATAAGTAGATATATCTACTAAATGATTTGAAATAATGTTTTTGTTAAAATATTTAAGTGTTAACAAATTTAATTATTTAAAAATATCATTTAAGGATACAAGTTATTCCTAAACCATTTGAGGAAAAAAAAGGGATAATTGATGAAAAAATTTTAAAAATAATGAAATCATAAACATATATTTTGTATTTAGAAAATTAAAGATTAATAATAAATGATAAAAAAAGTGCAAGAGATGAGAATCAAAGCCTGGACACCTATTCACTATTTTTACCACATAGAAATTAAAGACTTTCTGGGCCACTTTTTTCAGCCCGATTTGAGTAAGGCTAGCAATTTTTGAATTGATGTGAAACTCAGATTTAAATCTTATATAAAAAAAAAGTTATCAAATTATTAAAAGTGAGTTAACAATGAAATAAATGTGTTGCGTTAAGATTTAACACCAATCCGATAATTCAAAAATGATTCGTATGACTCGTTTAAAGGTAAAAATTGTAAAATAATAAAAATTTACTTTAATACTTAAAGTATTAATTATGAATAGAGGACCGTGAATTCAAATAACTAAGTTACATTTTAGGACAATATAACTCTTTAAACAAAAACACAAAATTCTCAAACGTTAAAAACTTATAACAAACAATGAAATATTTAAAGTTAACACAACAATATATCATTTTGGTATTTTTTTTATATTGACTAAATGGTTTTATTTTAAATTATTCGGTTGTTTAATAAGATTATTAATTGGTATTTAGTTACTGGTAATACATCACATTTATTAATTATATTCATTTATGTACGTTGAATAGAAAACGTAAAATAAAAATTTGAATCAAACTAAAAGAAATACCGAATTTATAGTTCAAATACAATTAAAAAGAACATTGAATATTGGATGATCATTTTCGAATACAATTTTTAGTTAGCATATATAAACAAGAATCATGTTCGAAATTTGTATCGAAGTAGAAAAGGAATTGGGAAAAATGAAATGGTTTGAAACCTTTTTTTTTTCAGGCTTTCATTTCATATGCTTCTCGCTTGTTTTCCACTGAAATCATACTGCAAATTCTTAGGTATCAAAATTCCAAACCTTTAAATGGCTCCGAAGAAGTCGAAGCTTGAATTTGCACCCAAGAAGATCAAAATAAAAAAGGATTCCAAGATGAAATTGAAAAAGAAAAAGGTATCATCGAGTTCAAATTCTGTAGCGGCAGTCGGTAGCCGCGAGAACAGAGGCGTTGATTCTGAATGGTGGACATCTTTCTGGGAAAAAAATGCTCCCTATCCCGGTATATCTTTCGATTTAACTTTCAATCGGATTTCAACAAAAGGGCTTATTATATGTGTGTTTGCGACTGTGAAATCCGTGCTTTAACAGTATAAAATTTCACCGCTATGTCAATTGAGCTTTTTAATTTGTTTACGTTGTTCTATGTTTCCAAAATTAGGGTTTTAACTTGCTTGTGTTATGAAATTGGAGCTCATGATCTATGATTTCTCGATATACGAGTAAAATGTGTGTATTGTTTTCATTATTGCTTGTTAATTAACAGTCCATTAGGGTTTATTTTTGGGGGTTTTTGGATTTGCGATTCAAAGCAACTGCATCTTGAAGAATTAGAATTAAATAACCCGATAATTTGTTTCTTAAATCTGGTTTTATTCGAAATAAATCAGAATCAGTTTACCCAGACATTCAAACATGATTTCTTGCCACCTCAATTATAGCTAAAATTGGTATCTAAACCTGTGTTTATAGGTTCAGTGGTGCCCGAAGATGAAGAAGAAGGATTCAAGTACTTTTTTCGGGTATCAAAGAAAACATTCGAGTACATTTGTTCTCTAGTAAGAGAGGATCTCATTTCCCGCCCTCCTTCGGGTCTCATTAACATTGAGGGAAGGCTTCTTAGTGTCGAAAAACAAGTTGCAATTGCCTTAAGAAGATTAGCCTCTGGTGATTCACAAGTTTCTGTGGGTGCATCGTTTGGAGTTGGTCAGTCAACTGTTTCTCAAGTCACTTGGAGGTTCATAGAAGCCATGGAGGAGCGTGGCAGGCACCATCTAAAGTGGCCCGACAATGATAATTTACAAAAAATCAAATCAAAATTCGAAGCATCATATAATCTGCCCAATTGTTGTGGAGCCATTGATGCAACTCACATAGTTATGACCCTGCCAGCCGTGCAGACTTCAGATGATTGGTGTGATCAGGTTAAAAACTACAGTATGTTAGTGCAAGGTATAGTTGATGACAGATCAAGATTTCTTGATATTGTAACGGGTTGGCCCGGTGGCATGACTGTCCCAAAACTCCTAAAATTTTCGGGCTTTTACAAACTCTGTGAATCGGGTCAGCGTTTGAATGGGAATCCAAGATTATTATTATCTAATGAGTTGGAAATTAGAGAATATATAGTCGGTGGAGCTAATCATCCGCTTCTTCCATGGTTGATAACTCCTTACCATGAAAGTGAGGAGATGACGAGTTTCAATATGGTTCATGAAGCTGCAAGAACGCTTGCTGTGAGGGCGTTTTCACAGTTAAAAGGAAGTTGGAGGATACTTAATAAGGTTATGTGGAGACCCGATAAGAGGAAACTTCCGAGCATAATTGTGGTATGTTGTTTGCTTCATAATATAATCATAGATTGTGGTGATTATATAAAACCAGATGTTTCTTTGTCATGTCATCATGATTTAGGGTATGCTGAACAAAGGTGTAAGCAGGTTGATCCTCTAGGGGAAAAGATGAGAGCCAATTTGGCTACACACTTGGGAAGTACCAGATAAAGAAAAGAAGTGATTGATTGTTTAATCGGTTTGGCTCAAAATGCTTTCATTAGATAGAGTTCTAGTAGCAATGGATGTTGTGTAATTCAAATGTTACTAGCAGTGTACCCGCGCAATACTGCGATGGTTAATAGTTTATATTTTGTAGCATGTCGTTTTTAAGGATGTAACGTGTAATTCAATGCCACGAAAAAAATTTCAGCAACATTTCCGTTGTTTTCTTTAATTTTCCTTAAATTTGTATCAACTATTTTATTAATTTAGAAATAAATTCTAAAAAGTATCAAAAAAATTAAAAATATTTATAAAATGAGAGAGAAGTTAATAAGATTTTGAAAATTATATTGATGTGGGTGGATAATTGTGTTTGTGTAAGAGAGTTTGTTAGTGGGAGAATATATTTTAAATAAATAAAAAGTTAAAGTTTATTAGGAGAGAGAAATGTTAAAAATTGAGTTGATGAGATTAAAAGGAGGGTGGAGATTAAAAGTTGACATAATTTTGAGAAGTTCTTAAAAGTTAAGAGGAGAGAGAGTGTTAAATGGTTTATATAGTAGTATAGAAGTATTAAAAAGAAATACTTAATTTTAAAGCCGACTTTGAAAAGGCATATGACAATGACTGAAACGGTATTTGGTAAAAAGTGTAGTTCGATTGAGGTTTATTTATCGTCTTCCTCTACTTCAGTTTCAGTTAATGGCTCAGCAACAAAAGAAGTTTCAAATGGAAATTAGGCAAGGTAGATCCGTTGGCACCATATCTTTTTTCTTATTGCAGCTAAAGGATTGGATATAGAAGTAGAAGAGATGGTTGGAAGAGGTTTATTCAGAGATGTAAGAGTGGGCAAACTTAAAGATAAGTTCAAGTGTTGGATTAACAATATGCAGTTGATAATGGAAAAGAATTTGTATTTAAGAATATGAAATTGATGTCCAACTATCAAAATCAGATTTGGGTTAGTTAACTTTGACTTTGTCACAGAAGCAAACATCATAAAAGGTACAATAGAAAGAATGGTGCAGTAATCAAAGGGAATCTTGTATAATGATCTAGTATCAAACTAGAAAAGAGTTGTGTTTATAAGCCAAATTGCTTTAAAAAAATTAAAAAGAATTAAAAAAAAAAGAAAGAAAGAACCCTCGCTAGTATATCGATTTCAAACTATAAATATTAATATGATTATTTAATTGTGGTTTAAATAAATTTTAAAAACCAAGTCTTTTAAGTTTACAGCCTAAGTGATGAGATATATAGAGTCTTTCAATTAATCTATATCCTATATAACTTAGGATGTTTTGTATCCCATGTGTCCATGTTTATGGAGTTTCTACAGTTGAATATTGAGAAATTGGAGATGCTTAAAAGCTTACGTGGATTCAATTCAGTAATTTGGGCTTCTGATTGTTTATTTCTGGGCTGCTGAGCATTATATGGGCTTTGTGCATTGAAGGCGTTCTTAAGCAGTTATTGAATGAGAGCGCCGATGAAGGGCCGTGTCAATTGAATGGCTCGGCAGTGGGCATTCAATGTGAGGCGTAGCTTCTATCGAAGAGACGGGCAAGAGAGGTTAACCGGTTGTTGCTGATACGAAGCCAAATAGGGGAAGAATCGAGGCTGATTGTTGTTCATATCTTCGATTAAGGTTTGTTCTTTCAGTCTTTCTCTAATTTGATCACATCTACACATTTTTCTTTCTTTTTCTCTCACTTCTCAATGTAGATATTGGCTAGGGTTTCATTCAATGAAGTGATAGGTAGGCTGTTATTGGGCTTCAAAGTATTTGTGTTGTGTATATAGAGATGTGCTATAATATCAGGTATGCAAATTGTAGTACTGGAGATAACCAACTCTTCCCATTCATTCATTTGGTTGATTCATGATGATATACATAGTTCCTTTTTGAATGTAGATTCTTATAATTCTGAATGTTTTCTTCTTAGTGATTGTGTTATAATATAGTTTTTTAATTATTTGATTGTAAGAAGGTTGTTTGCAGGCAGTAGCATAGCCGGTTATTCAGGGTGAAACTTTGCAAACCCTTTTTATTATAGTGTTATAATCTTCTTTTTATTAAAATTTGTTTTCTTAGCTAATTGTGTATGGTTTGAAGTTTCTCTGCTTCTTGAATTGCAAAGTCTACATGATGTTTAGTTTCGTATTCTATGAATTTATTGTCAAATTGTTGATATTTTTTTAATTTGGGAGCTTTATAAGATCTTGAATTTGGTTATCTTCACTGCAGGGGCTTACAAGAACAATGGTTATCTTATAGTTTCTTGCAATGGTGGACTTAATCAAACGCGAGGAGCTGTGTGTAATTGCTGTTTTTACCCTTTTAAGTTTTCCAATCGCAAGTATATCAACTTTCTAATTTGTTATTTGGGTATACGCAGATCTGTGACCTGGGGACATGATTTGTAACCCCAAGCTGGTTTTTGAGAAGGTAGTTTTTTTCCTCTTTTTTGCTTTGATATAGTTATAAGCACTTATTACATGTTTTAGAAAAATTCCTGACTATCAGTCAAATTATCTAAATATGAACAAATAGAATACTTTTCTGAAACCAAGCTAAAACAGTCTCCTTGTAAAGATAATACCTTTGCCTTAGCAGATGTTTAATCTTAATTTGAAAACTTTCTAAGAGATGAAACATTCTTATGTGAGATAGAGAGCAATATATGTGGCCATTCAACTACATCCAAAACTTTTAAAATCTTGATCAATATTCAAGTCGTTGTGTTGTCTTTTTACATAAATAGAATGAGCAAGAGTCGCGTTGGAACATGTAATTCATTGGGTTCGTGGACGCAATACTGGGGTTAGTTACAGTTTAATGTTATGTTGGTTGTTTCCTTTTTATTATCACAGGCAGAAGAGATGGCTCGGACGTTCAGGCAAAGAATTACTCAAGCGGAAACCATGGCTCGTGCCGACATGTTTCGGTTCCAGCCCGAGGTATTTTTTTTACTTGCACTCATTCCATAAATGCTTACCTACTGTTATAGTTTGCCCCAAAAGGCAAAATACTCCTCAAGTTTTAAAAAATTGTAGTTGACTTTTACAAAAATATGTTTCATTAGTAGAGTGTGTAGCAAAATATGTTGTTTAGGTACACATCTGAATTTTATTCCGTCGTTATGTTTGCAGAGTGGTCTGACATTGAACTCAGGTCCGCTAACCTCAGACTTGCTTGCAGAGGGCTTGGATTTCAATGAAATACCTCCAGCTGAAGATTCATAAAAAGTTTGTGATTTGCGTATGTTTATGTCCGCTTGAATTAGATTATTTTGTATAAACAAGTGTTTTAATAAGAATTCTTTCAGGTTCTTTTCTTCTGTGTCTTGAGAGACTCATTATTAGTGACAGAGATGCATTAGACTATTTTATCAAGTATGTAAAAGGTATAGTATTTAGATAAAATACGTTGTGTAGGGAGGGCTATTTATATCAGGCATTTTTTTAATCATGAGCGGCAAAATCTTACATGGCTATGTGCGTTTTTAAGTGGTGTGTTATAAATGTCATAAAGTTTCTTGCCTCATTGCTTGAATGCTTACGAAGACGAGATATTTGCAGAGAAAACGAAGGAAACACGAGGAACTGAGTTTTTGGAAGAAGTCGAAAGAGAAGAAGGTATAACTATCAAATTATATTCGAAAATGATAAACTTGAAATCCTTCATGCTATATTAATGTATCTCAAATAATATGTGTATCTGTGTATATCAGGAAACTCTGTTTTATTCTGTTTGAATTAGAATAATGTTGTACCCCGGGATGCTCTGGTTTATTTTACACAATATTAGCAGCACACATATAAATGGTTGTTATACAGTAGCATTTATTAGGATAATGAGGGCTTTGATATGGTCAGGTACTCAGCATCAAGTTAGGCTGTGGGGTTTTTAGCTTTATGTATGTTAGAGATTAATTATTTCAGTTGTAATCATAACTTATACTATTTGTAATCATAACTTATACTATATGTTTCCATGGTGAAACTCGAAATACTATGGTTCACATGGATTATTAATAGAAGTTTTAATTGCCATAATATATTGAGGTTTTAGTAAAGTGGTTATTTGGTAACACCTGATAATTCTTTATAAGGGTTTTAGTAAAGTGGTTGTTTTTTTAGTAAAGTGGTATTGCTAACTTAGATATTTTTCAGTTACTTTGTTTGGTTTTATTGTTATTTCTTTAAAAGGGAGCTTGTAATTGTTTATTTTAAATTGTTTGAATACATAAACTACTTTTAGCTTTTTTTAGATTATTTAATTTAAAGAGTAATTTTGTAGACTTGTATGCTAACATTCGATTAACAAGTATTATCTTATTCAAAACATAGAGATGTAAAATCATATGCCAAAAATAATGCCTGTTGGCCGTGTTTATATGGGCCTGAGATCTAGTTTTTAATATAAATAAAAATAACATGTATCAAATTTATTGAATAATCCTAAGGTTTCATATAATAAAATAAACATAAATATTTATCTTGAATGTCAATTTAATTAATATTAAAATTTCAATTTTGACTTTTTTTTTGTCAAATTTAAAAGAAACGAAATTATTAGAAAATAATTCATATATGACTATAAACATTAAAAATATATTTACCATAATTTAAAAAATTATATATATCTTTTATAGCATTTCAAAATATCATATAACTAAATTCTTGATTTTATCAATTTAAAATATTTTATAATCATTTTAAATTTTTTTAAATTATTTTTAATTATAACCAATAAGTAATTACCCTTATAACTTTAATTATAACAATAATTATTAATAACTTACACAAAATTACAATATGATGCTATTTGTCGTCCTTTTTCAAATTCTTATTTCTTTATATTATATAATTATTTAATATTTATTTCTTAGTTTAATATTAAATTTTCTAATCAGCCGGATTTATTCAATCACATAGTTTGGGCTCCTAGAATATGGCGCCCTTGAAGCTTTCTATTTGATTGTATCGGATGTTGCTTCATCTCCTTTCCCATCCGCCCGGGGAACCGAGTCTTCTTTAGTGATTAATGAATTGGGCCTAACTAAGAAAAGAGAACAAGAGAAGAAAAGCAAAGGCAAAAACGACTTTCAGCCAGGCTGCTTCATTCAAGTCATTTGAGCTTAAAGATAGGCATGAGCCATGAAGTATACTTTTATAAGTTTGTTTTTCAAATTTTGCCGGGTTTTTTGTTTTTATTTATTTATTTAATAATTTCTGATTTTCCAACCGGCGAATCTGTTCTCCACCACCGAGATTCCCTCACCGCCCTTTTCGTATGACGTTCAATTTCCTCCTCGTTGATTCTGGTGGACACATTCATCCTTCCTCAAAAACATTATTATAAATTTCTCCACTTTCCCTTTTCGATTGTTTAATTTATTCCAGGTGTTCTACTCCGATTCAACTTCTAATTCGTGAAATTCGTGGATAATTTTCATGACTCCTGCTTTGACTAGGTCAGCTCTTTAATCTTTCATCGTCACAGTTATCTTATCTAAATACCCTTTAATTATGTCTTGCTATTGCTGTAATATACATAGTAATATGGGTTTTCAAGATTCTCCCAGTTTTCGATTTTCAATATTTACTACGGATTTCAAAGAATTGAAGTCTCGTAGTTTGGTTCTTCTCCTAAAAAGTCAACCGTCCAATTGGGCTATCTGGGTTCAAAGGATTTGGGTGTTGATAGTGGTAAAGATTTGTTTTTTAGGGCATATGAGATTGATTTCAAGGGCTGGGATGTGCAACTGGAAAATCAATTAGCAAGGATTTGGTCAAAACAAAGTGAAATTCAGGAAGAATGGGAGATTGATTTGGATGGATTGGATATCAGAAATGTGATTGATCATGGTACTTATGGTACTGTTTACCAGGGTGTTTATGATGGTCAAGATGTTGCAGGTAAGTTTAATTCTTGATACATTGTTGAATTGTGATTAGGGTAAGTGTTTATGCTGAGTTAATAAGTTGAACTTGGTAGAATTATTTGGTTAATTTATGCAGATTAATTGATTTTGGATCTTTTATGCCATATTTACACTAGAATAATTGTTTGATGCATCTTTTTTTTCCCTCATATTGTTTTTGATTGCTCAAGCTTGTTGAATTTATCAGTGAAAGCATTAGATTGGGGCGAGGAGGGCCATGATACCGTTACGGATGCTTACGCTCTTCATGAATCCTTTCAACAACAAGTTAAAGTTTGGCACAAACTCGACCATCCACATGTTACAAAGGTTGGTACTTATTAGAATATATATATATCCTTCTTATTTTGTCAGATTGAGATGTCTAAAGTTAGAGTCACTTATCACTACTCATGTTCTCTCACAAACATAATACTGAAACTTTTTATATCAAATTAAACTCGTGCCACTTTTTAGTCAAACTCTTGTTTTAAATTAAACTTGGACAGCTTTATAGAGTCCACATTTATGTTTTGGAGATGACATCGGTCATATTTGTTAGGGCGGATACTAAAAATGACTTGTTTAGTTCATAGGTGCTACAATGGGGATTATGAATATCAGGATTCCATCACACGACAGTTGGAATACCGGCACAAAATCTCCACAATCAAAGGCGTGTTGTGTTGCAGTTGAATATCTTCAAGGTGGAACGCTCAAAAAATTCTTGATAAATAATTCAAGAAAGAAATTATCTTTCAAGGTTGTCATTCAACTTGCTCTTGATCTCTCTAGAGGGTGAGTTTGATTTTTTATAAATTAAATCAAGATTTTATGGTCTCAATCTTAACTAAAACACCATTCTTTTTTTTGCAGATTAAGCTACCTTCAATCTTAACTAAAACACCATTCTTTTTTTTGCAGATTAAGCTACCTTCACTCTAAAAAGATTGTACATCACGATGTTAGAACAGAAAATATGTTGTTAGATTCAGATGGAAGACTTAAACTTGCAGATTTTGGAGTTGCTCGTGTCAAAACCCAAAATCCTAGAGACATGAATGGTGAAACGGGAACTATTGGTTACATGGCACCAGAGGTACAAACACTTTCTGTGGGATTATTTTCGAAAATTCATAATTTTTTTGTAAACATTAGATGTATTAAGTATGATTACGAATCTATATCTTTTTGAATAAATGAATAAGAAGGTTTTATACATTAAAAATACACCGGCAACCTTTTTTTTAAGCTTTTAATTTCATCTGTTTGACATGTTAGAGATAAAACATACTTCGGCTTAACCTCTTCATATGAAACGGGTCAAGATTTAATATATAAGCTAATAATATAATTTTTTTCCGCCTCTATCAATGAAAAAATAACTAAATATTTTCGTATGTTTTTAGGTTCTTGAAGGAAAACCGTATAATAGGAAATGCGACATTTATAGTTTTGGCATATGCTTGTGGGAAATATATTGTTGTGACATACCTTATGCTGACCTTAGCTCTGCAGAAGTAACTTATGCAGTTGTTCATCAGGTGACATATTAAACTTGTACTACAGTTACTAATTGAATTTTGGATGTAATTTTAAATGCTCTTTCTGTATTACAATTCGGGTTTTTTATTCGGTTTTAGAATTTAAGGCCGGGCATTCCGAAGTGTTGCCCGGGCTCGTTTTCCACAATTTTGAAGAAATGTTGGGATGTGAACCCGGAAAAGAGGCCGGAAATGGTGGAGGTGGTGAAGTTGTTGGAGGCAATAGACAGCAGCAGAGGTGGTGGAATGGTGCTCGATGATCAAGCCGAAGATGGTTGTTTCTGCCTCCCCCGCACCCGTGGTCCTTGATCTTTTAATCCTACCTGGTACTAATTACACCATCATTTTATCTTGAGGGAATTTTAATTAGGAAGCAGTTTATAAATGTAATTTACTTTCAATTCTTATCATTGTATATAAGTTAAAATAAACTTTTTCCCTACTATGTTGGTATTAGTTTTTGGGAAATTGCAAGGAAAAGAATAAAAATATCAAATTTGTTGTTTATGCATTTATTTTATTGCCAAAATGGGAACGTTAATCTAATTTCGTTATAAAAATTGATACAGGTTACCTGTTTTGAAGGTAATCGATAACAAGATGCTATGATATAAAAAATATAAGATTTGGTTAAAAAATTCTGGGTCTATCTTCGCTCTCCCCCCCCTTTCTCCCTCTCTCTCTCTCTCTATATATAATTATATATAGAGAGAGAGAGTGAGAGAAATGTTTAAAAAAGGATATTTTTCTCGCATATTATATAGAGAATGATTGTCGAATTTAAGAAAATTGATAAAATTCATATTTATTTTTAATTCACAATAACATAAAAATGTAAACTTTTATATTATAAAAACGGATACGAAAAGTGAATTATAGTAGATGCATCCAATCTTTGTAGATACATCATCTTTTTGTAACCTTTATATCAAGATTTCAAGGGCCGAGAGTTGCTCTCCCTCTTCTCTTGAAACATCTATTCTCCATTGACCATGTTTGTGTGTGTGTAGGGGTGAGTTTAAACAAGAACTCTTTTTTGTGTGATAACCAGTTTTGACTCTTGATCAATATAAATCATTGATTAATAATTGTAATGTTAATGAGTACTTAATGGCTCATTAACGACGTATAAATTAAAGATATATTGGAAATTCGAGCATCGGTCATTAATGACGTTCATCTGGACGCAATTCACGGTTGAGTAATATACAAATGACCAAAATACTCATATTAATGAATCATTAATGATGTTACAAATAGTTCTTGCATGAAAGACGGTTCTTGTTTGAGCTTATTTTCGCAGTAGAACTACGGGAACTGGTTGTAGCATCGTTAACAACTCAAAATTATGGGTATTTTGGCCATTTATATATTTACACAACCATGAATTGCGTCCAAATGGATGTTAATTAATGGGTGAGTCTTGATTTTACCAATATACCTTTATTAATACGTCATTAGTAGCAATTAGTGAGTCATTAATTAGCGCTTTAATGATCCATTACTATTAATAGTCATATATTTATTTTAATTAATGGCCAAAATTGGTTCTTGTAATTCTCGCACGAAAATTAGGTCTCTTTTGATCATGGTACTATGTGTCTAAATCCATGGTTAGGGTTTGATTTCGTGTGTATGTGTGTTATGTGTTTGTAAGTGGGTTGGGTGTGGGTGTAAAAGGTCTATAATTCTATGCATTTAATCCAAATATGTGTATTGGGTTTACATTGAAGGTTACTATGTTCATGTGTGTGTTCAGATCCAAGGTTAAGCTCTGATTTCATGTATGTTCGTGTGAATGTCCAAATCCAAGGTTAGGGTTTGATCTTGTGTATGTTCATGTGTGTGTCCACATCCAAGGTTAAGGTTTTAATTCGATGGTGGTCAACGTTGTGCAGCGAAGGTTAATGACTGTGATATATGAATGATTAACTTCAATTACATCATAAGTACATGAACATAATTATGTAGTGACATACCGCCATGAGACTTCTATGTCATTAGATAGAGTAACAATATGAGAACGTGACGTGATACCTATATGGACCATAATATCATCTGTCATTTGCTGACTAGACAGTTAGCAGATCTATTAGCTAGGTCTGTCATATCTTTATTTGTTAAAAGTAATATCTACAATCCTATCTGAACCGCAAAAGATACATATAGTTTTTATTGACCAAGTAATATGTATTCAATAGTACAAGACTACCAGTCAGACAGTTGTCACTTAGGTTATAGCTTAGTGGTAAGCACTTAGGTGCTTTGGTGTGGAGTTGCCCATTAACCAAAGGTCATGGGTTCAAGTCCTCTTAAGGACAGATTACGGTAGTTTTTTTTTACCAAAAGGCTTATAGTCTAGCGGTATCTGGTGTTTAGGTATCCCACAAGGTTGTGGGTTCAAATCTCGCTATGGATGAAATGGTGTAGATTTAAGATTAGATTAGTGGGTATGTGTGTTTAGTCGTTAAAAAAAACCAGTTTGACAGTCACCCGTAGCCCATAGGGTCCACTGATGCTAACACTTGTACTAGCCCAACTTCAAATTATACAGGAGCCCATTTCAAGATTAATTATCAGCCCAATAATTGAGATTAATCTCACTTTCACTGAGAGACACGGTTGGAGACTTGGGGGTTCGCAAGACACTTACAAATTATAATTAAGATATATTTAAGGTAAGCTTAAAGTTTGTCTTGGCGGAGTTTTAAGCGATTTGTGTTATGATTCTTTTGAGTAAAAAATTCATTATAAGCCTAAATTATTGATTGTTAAATTAATAAAATTCGTTATTATGAGCCTTAATAATTCGTTAAATTATTGATTGTCAAATTATAATTAAGATATATTCGAAAATCTTGATGCGGTCAACTATAAGGTAGGATATATTTTTGGTATGAAACTATGAAAAAGGAATATGAAGTATGAGTTGCCGTAAATTAAATATATAACGTTGTACTATTAATTTAAATTAAATGTTCATTAATAAATATTTGAAACTTGAAATTTATTGCGTGTCAAATTTATCGACGAGTACGTGTTAGTGTGCTTATCCGTGATCACGTTTCCTTGTCTTTGTATCGTGTCCATATTAGATTCAGAAAGGACTTGCAATTTACCCCCTTATTCTTTAAAAAACTACACTCTACCCCCTCCCTTTTTGTTGTATGTTTTATTTTCTCTTACATAGTCAAATTCTTTCTTTCATTGTTGTAGGTAATACAATCATCTTTTCTACTAAAATACTCGCATACTTTTTGTTGGGTAAACTATCTTAGACGGTCCCTCACTGACCGGTATATTATGTTTATCATGAAGTCGGTAAACTAGTATGTTGGAGTTTGATCTCTAGACCGACATAATATATTCTATATCGTTATTATCTCATTTCATGACAAACATAGTTTTTGGTACTTCTTGCCTTGTTGGGTTGTGCAAAGCAAGTGAGCGAAATATGGGACTCAATTATACGACGAATTTTCTATCGTTGTTTTACTTATACAGCTTTTTAAGACAACTACTTGCCTCTCATAGGGGAGGTTAAAAGTTTAAGTCTCACTGAGTTTCAATTATGGATGGTCAGGAGATGCTTCAGAAACGGGCACGGGTAAAACCGGTTAGACCGCGTACATTTGAGCCAAAAACTCGGCGTCTTGGTAGGAGTCTTAACCGGGAAAAACTCCTCATTGTCGGTATATTGATAAAAAGATGTCTTAATTTAGCTAAAGCTTTGTTGTATATAACTTCAATCCATTGTGAACCCCTTACTAAACAAAGCCATAAGCTCGAGACAGATAAAATATAGTTTAGTGTTGACGTTTGTCTTCAGGTTTTTCAACAAGTCAGTCACTAGTTTTCATATGAACCCACGAGGACGACACATCTTATTTGATAAAATAATATTATGGTTTAGTATAAAATAACGTAACCTGATTATATAAATAAGTATGATCAATTAGGGTTTCTTATAAGAGTTTCTGTTATATCCATTTTACTTTATAAGTTGAGATTAATGTAAAACACAAGTACACAATATATCTACAGATCGACTACAAATTAAAGTATTCATTATTCTACACATTTTAATTAAACTAAAGGTTCTGTTGTCAAGAGATATCTTTATAAGGAAACTTTACATGTGGCGAAATTGGAAACTCATAAAGTTAAAGACCCCTTAGAATGAATCTACCAAAACACCTTTGCGTGAAGGTGTCTAATACACTAATACTAAATACATAGATCTTTAGATAACAAAAATGTAAGCCTTCCACTAGTGTCTTTGATCATCATTGGTTCCACAATTTTTTATATATATGCAAAATTTTAAACGATAACTATTATTTCTACAAGAACTATGATAACTATTTTTATGCTATTAATGACTTATTAATAGGGTTATTTTGGTAAATTATATATTTACCTAACCGTGAATTGCGTCCGGATAAGCCGTAATTAATTTGTGAAGCTTGATTTTCCGAAATAAACCTCATTAATACATCTTTAATGAGTCAATAATGAAACATTAATGAGTCGTCAAAAAATATTAGCCATTGATTTAAATTAATCAACAGCTAAGATTGGTTCTCATTCGAAAAACAATTTTTGTTTGAATCATCCCCTATATATATGGGCAAAAGTTCAAACGGGAACTGTTTTTCGTACGAGAACCAATCTGAGACGTCCAATTATCCCTCCTTCAATGTCACCACTCATCCATGAATCCATCACATGCACCGTGCCACACTTGATATCTCCACACTCTACATCCATGAATTCCACTTTTCAAATCGACGGCTAAGATTGGTTCTCGCAGTTCTTGTACGAAAAAACAGTTCTCGTTTGAACAATCCCATATATATATATAGGGGAGGGTTCAAAAGAGAAGTGTTTTTCGTACGAGAACTGCGAGAACAAATCTCGACCGTTCCTTGGATATGGGAACTTCATGGATAGAGAGCGTGGAGGGGATTAAGTGTGGCAGGGTGCATGTGAGGAATTCATAGGTGGGCAATGACATTAAAGGAGGGGGAATTGGACGGCTCAGATTGGTTCTCGCTGTTCTCGTACGAAAAACCGTTCTCGTTTGAACTTTTGGCTATATATATATATATATATATATATATATATATATATATATATATATATATATATATATATATATATATACACACACACACACACGCGCGCGCACACACACACACACACGCACACACACACACACACATACTAGCATTGCACCCGCGTAATGCGGCGGCGATGACAACAGTTTGTGCTCAATAACATGTTTGATTTAAAAAGTAAGATATGATATGTGTGGAATACAGTGTTATTCAACCTATCCGTATTTTTTTCACTCTTTTTTTATTTCTTTACTTTTCTTACAATCAAGCATTTTATTCGTTGTTAAAATAACTTTTAAAAAACAATTTAAAAGATTATTATTAAATAATTAGAGAAAAAATACTATAGCCTTGAAATTGCATTGATGTAAGTAATTTAGTCAAAATTAGATAAATAAATAGTTGTTGTGATGTTTAATGATTTATTAAAGTAATAGGTACCTTAAATTAGATGAGATAATTAAGGGGATGATTGGTTATACTATTGCTTTAATGTTTTCTATCTTAAGCATAAAAACGTGTACTACTTAAAATTAAGTAGTCTTAAAAATTAAGTAGGCTATTGCTATAATGTTTTAAGTAGTCTTAAAATTAAGTAGGCTTATATATATAGGAAAAAGTTCATGCGAGAACCATTCTTAGTGCGAGACCCGCGAGAACCAATCTGAGCCGTCCAATTCCCCCTCTTTCAATGTCAGTGTTCACCCATGAATTCCTCACATGCACCTGCCACACTCTATCCCTCCACGCTCTCCCATCAATGAACTTCCCATATCCAAGTAACGGCTGATATTGGTTCCCACCGTTCTCGCACTAACAACGGTTTTCGAATGAACCCTCCCTAAATATATATATATATATATATATATATATGTGTGTGTGTGTGTGTGTGTGTGTGTGTGTGTGTGTGCAATTAAAAGATTATTTAAGAACCGTTTTTATTGTGACACTAGACGTCAGCTGAAAAGTTGATGTTAATCTTCTAAATCATAGATAAAAAACACTAGTAAAAGTTGATAGATGTGTATTATGTTGCATGTTTAATTACAAATGCTAAATCATTATAATTAACAAGAAATGATAACAACTAAACATCATGCATGGAGTAGCAAAAGTTAGTGTTTAAATCGATGACAATGTCATGAAATTTTTTATACGTGCCCACTATTCTCAATTTCTTTATTGTTAATTTAAAAACCCAGGCGTATATATGGTACAACACTTCCATGCTTGCATGTCCACAAAATGAGACCACGTAAGTAGCCAGTATGTAGATTATGAAGGTGGACAATATGAAGGCTAGATACATGAATTGTTAATTTATTTGTGTTTCCTAGTTTACACTTTACATCATGGGTAGTCACGATTTATTCTTCAGTTATTAATTTGCTTTTCTTTATTTAAGTATTGCATTTGTTTTCAGTAGAAAAAAGAACGAAGAAAATTGTTTTAACTGTTCTTGTTTTCTAATCTATATTTCTTTGAAAGATTAACCATCTCGAATCGGTTTCTATCAATTTTGTTCGAACTAAGTGTTGAATGATATTTTTTTTTTTTAAATCTTACTTTTTTCTGTTGTGTTTAGTAAACTTGAAGTGATTTTGTTCTATGTTTTCGAACTTTGATAACCAAAGTTAAATTATGATAATTTTTATGACATTAGGATTAGACTTGAAATAAAATGAAGATTAACCTAATTAGAACATAAGGTGTTCTCTAAGCATGGGCTCAACATGACTGAGTGGATAATTGGTACGGAAGCATGGAATACTTCTCGGCATTTCACCACCGAAAGAGAGAGAAAGAGAGCAGAGAAACTATTTTTTTTTACTTTTGAAGTATGGGAAATATATGAAACGTTAGTACTTACTAGGTTTAAGCATATTTAATTATAAGGTGAGTTTACTAATATGATACTGATATATATGGTTTTAAGCATTAATACTACCCATACCTGTAGCTGCCTAGAGCTAAAAAGAAAAAGTTTTTGGGTTAGCTTAAAGGTATAACTTTTAATCCTCTTTCTCTTTTAGTTTATGTAAGAGTTAGATGAGATCACTGGAGGGAGTTTTATTCCGCTGTGCATGTTTTATAATATGTTTTTATACCCTACAAAACCCTTCAGTGGTATCAGAGCCACTTCTAACCTAGTAGGGACTAGGTAGGTTTATTTTATTCTGATGAAAAAGGTTTATCTTTTATCAAGAAAAAAAAAGTTTTTTTATTATGCAGAATAATAAAAATCAAGTTTTGATTCTTATTGGATAAACTTTTGATAAAAGATTATTAGATTTAATCTTTAAGATAAATCTGTTTTTTTTATTATTATTGTTGTTATTTGCGATAACCCCAAACTCGACCACCTTACGCCGGCGGCGGCCTCAGGCTGGGGCGGCGGCTCGCGGCGGAAGCCGGTGGTGTTAGCGGCGATCGGCGGCGGTCCATGGCGGTCCGCGTCGCGGTTAGCGACCAAGTTAGCGGCGCTAACTGTGTGGTAGGCTACGGCCCAGAAACCACGGCCCAGGAAGCCAACAGCCCAGTTAGGGTTAGCGGCGCTAAAAGTCAAAATGGGCCTCGGCCCAGTTTTTTGTTCTTTTCAGTCCGGTTACAATTATTGACCCAGTTTGAATATTTGACCCAGCTTGCGGCTAAGATATTTGAGGTCAATATTAAATTAAAATATAGCTGTTGTTTTAATTTAGAGTTTAAATATTATTTTGAGTTTTTGATTAATTATCAAAGTATAAAACTTGAAATTTATATTTATTGCACATAACGGAAAAACAATATAGGAGTTTTAACAGGTTGTTAAAATCAGTAAATTTCATCAAAATGAATAATTAGAAATCAGTTGTTGTTTTACTTTCATGTATTAGTTTAGTATATGTTTGGGATGTCATAGCCGAGCCCTAGACCTTGTGGATTGTTTATTTTTCTGCACTTGTGGTTGTTTTGGATTTATTATTCTATGGTGTGGGGAGGCCTGCGTGCCACTTACAACCCCTATTCTATTTCGTAAAAGTTTTAGATTAGCGGGCATGCGTGCCTTTGAATATCTTGTACTTTTATATTTCTAGTCTATAGAATAGAATAGATTTTTTAGTATATATATATATATATATATATATATATATATATATATATATATATATATATTGTTGAGGAGATAGCAATATCAAACCTAAATCAAACCTATCTATTAAGTAAAATAGGATTTGATGTTAAAAAAACCATATATTCAGTTTTGGACTTAGATTGATGAAAAACATGTATTGTTTTTCTTTCTGAGACTTAAAGAGTTTCTAAGTAAGAAATGTCAGCTGACGAATAATAGTCAGCTGAACACTGAGTATCAGCCAAAGGACCAGCTTCAGAAAAATCAGCTGAGAAGAAAAGATCAGTCAAAGAGCATCAGCTGAGGAATCACACTGGATCAGCTGATGGCCTAGAACCATCAGCTGATGAAGATTTCAAGGTCAGCTAAGCAGTAAAGGACTAGCTGACACAATCACAAGTTATCAGCTGATGCCTTCCATCTGTCAGATAAGGTATTTACTACTTATCCAATCTTCTCTTTGTGAGCTGAATATACTCAAATGATTAGCTGAGCCCTTGGGAACAGCTGACAGTTGAGTTAATCAGTTTATTAGCTGCTACTACGATTTGTATTATCAGCTGAGCAATTTGATCAGCTGAGCAAGTCTAGTCAGCTGAGTCTTTCACACTTATCCTTAGCTGAGCAAAATTATATTTGTAGTTCAGTGTCTGTTAACTGAGTCTTTATTGTATATCTCAGTTAATAGCTTTTCTATGTAATATTTTCTTAAAGTCAAAGGCAGAACATGTGTTGTTCTTATTATGTCTTAGATCTTTCTTTTGTAAAAGTACTTAGCACTTTTTAGATCTACAATGATACAAAAAGGATAGATCTTTATCCCCTGGAAAAGGAGAAAGATACTCTTGAAAAGAAGATCTCGAAGATATGATGTTAAGTATGGATGGCAACTCCATATTTGGTAAAGTCAAATCTTCATAAAGCATGGTGTCGATTAAAGCACAAGCATGGAAGGATAAGGTTACTTTCTCAAGACATAAAGGTAGTAATTTAATAATATAATAATAGATAGTGGGTATACTCATTACTGAAAAGTAAGTTCACTTTACACACTTTGTGTATAAAGTTAACTTACCTTTTTCACCCACTAACTTTATCTATTATAATATTATTAAACAAAGTACCTTTGTCTCCTTCTCTCTTCATCAACTCGGACACACTATGCTTATATATACTCATGCATGGAAATATGCTAAAGTAGCGAATGCGTTGAAAAGCACTGAAATCTCATAAGTTGAGAATTAGAAGAGTTAGCATTTTACTTTCAGTGTAACAAACTTGTTCATGTGTTGAACGTCTTAGACATTAGTTGTTTAAGATTAGCATTGTCTATGTGTTAGACAAAATTAGTTGCCACCTTTTATTGAACTTTGATTTTCCGCATCTAGTTCATGTAATTCTTGATTAACGTCAATAAGAATTATATAAAAGTAAACCGTGTGTCGCTAAAATTTTAATTTGCTAAAGTTTGTATTCAACCCCCTTTCTACAAACATTTGTTGTTGTAGTATCCATTCGGGACCAACAACTGGTATCAGAGCAGGCTAGATAATCCATATCTAAGATATGTTTTGCTTACTCTTTAACTGCTTCTACCCCACACTACAAAATGGCCACTTCTGTTGCTGCCTCTAATGGTTCTTCTAACAATGGTTCACTCACAAGGTGTCCTATATTTGATGGAGATAACTTCTCTCTCTGGAAGAGTAGAGTTCTTCT
Source organism: Pulicaria dysenterica (assembly GCA_947179395.2). Lineage (NCBI taxonomy): Eukaryota > Viridiplantae > Streptophyta > Magnoliopsida > Asterales > Asteraceae > Pulicaria > Pulicaria dysenterica. The sequence goes on along the minus strand of OX359292.1, from coordinate 70,688,553 downwards.
CTATATGTCAAGCCTTGATGATGTGATGCTTAAAACTGTTACTGAAGGTCCTTATGTTCCTTCCTCAACTATCCAAGTAACTGAAGCAACTGATGAAGCTCCTGCTGTTGAAAGACTGATTATAAAACCTATAAATCAGTGGTCTGATGAAGACAAAAGGCTTGTTAATCTTGATGTTAAAGCAAGAACAACCTTAGTCTCTGCACTACCAAATGATGTCTATCATCAAGTTCTTAATTGTAAATCTGCAAAAGAGATGCTAGACACTTTGACTGTTGCATATGAAGGCACTGAAGAAGTGCAGGAGAATAAGAAACTCCTTCTGGTTAGAGAATATGAGTTCTTCTTTGCTCATAAAGGTGAAAGTCTCACTCAGACTTACACCAGGTTCAACTGCCACATTAATGACTTAAGAAGGGCAGATGTTTACAAAAGCAATAAGGAACTTGTAAACAAGTGTCTAGACTCTCTCCCAGAATCTTGGGATCATTTTATCACTGTGCTTAAACATGGTGAGAAAATCAAGGGTCTTTCGCTGGTTGGTTTATATGGAAATCTTATGAATCATGAATAATCAGTGAAACAAAGGAAACTCTCTACCAAGGATATGAAGGAGGCTGCAAAAGCTCCAACTACTGCCCTTGTATCTAAGGATACAAGATCTAGGAGTTTTGCTGCAGTTGTGGATGAGTCCAGTGATGAGGAGAAAGAGGAGGAATCTTCTGATGAAGAGCAAGTGGCTGATGGGGATGAAGTTCTGGAGAACATGGACAGCATTGAAGCTGCTGTTGAGCAGGCTGCCATGTTGGTTAAAAGGTTCAAACCTTTCTTGATAAGAAAGGGTGTCAAGAGGTTTGAAAGGAAACCCTTCAAAGGAGAAAGAGCCATGTCAAAACCAAAGGCTTCTGAAGGTTGTTTCGCTTGTGGCAAGACTGGTCACTTTGCTAGTGAATGTAAGTCCAAAGGAAACACAGGTTTCAAGGGTTCCTCAAGCTCAGACAGCAAGATTGATTATGAAGCCAAATATAAGAAGTTTCTTGCTGCTGTCCTTGACAAGAAGATGAAGAAAGCTCAGAACAGGGTGCTGGTTGTTGAAGAAGAAGATTGGGCTGAGGAAGATCTCTCAAGTGATGAAGATGAGGTCCTCACAGCTCAGTTCAGTTTGATGGACAACACAGCAAGTACAAGTTCCTTTGATGAGGATATGAAGAAAGCTGCTAAAGCTTGTACTTCTCCTGACTGGGATCCTTCTTCTATGTATCAGGTTGGAAAATTTATTAACTATGAAGATAATGAAAAGAACACTATGTTTGATTATCTGTGTGTTGAGTTTCAGTCAAATATTCAAAGAGAAAAGAAGCTAAAATTAGAAATAGAATCACTAAAAGAGAGATTAAGTCTTAAAGATGAGAAACTTAAACAAATGACAAAACTGGAAGATGATTTAGCTAATCAAAAGATACTTAATCAGATCTTGGTAAAAGAAACCAATGAAGCAACAATAAAGTTTAATGACCTTCAAAAAGTAGTTAGATCTTGGTGTGTCTCTGCTGAGAAGACCACTCAGTGTGTCAATGAGCAGATTCCAAAACAAGTTCAAGCTATTATTGGTGGAAATTATTCCCAAGCTGCTAACTGTGTTGATTTTAGCAAGAACATAAATATCTTAGAAAAAGATGATATTTTACCTCTTACATTTCAAAAGATTGTAAAAGGAAAAAGTATTATCACTAACAGATTTGTCAAAAGTAAAAGTACTCAGGTGAAAGACTCAACCTCTTCAAAAGTTGGTTCAAGTTCTATTGTCTTGACAGAAAGCAAAAGTACTAAAAATTTAAGTGTAAAGGAAGTAAGTAAAGGAATGGAATCATTTGTTGATACCAAAGAGACATTCTGTGTCAAACCTTGAAAGCTGATACATTAAATTTAGGAACTCAGCTAACTGAAAATTCCTTAGCTAATGATATTACATCAGCTGATCAAAAAGTAGATGATAACTACTCAGCTGATATCCTGTCAGCTGATCATGGATCCTCTTCTGTTTGTTTTGCTGATCAAACTTCACTTCAATTAATAGGAGAAACTAAGGGAAAAGGACATTTTGTTTACAAAGAGTCTAAGTCTGCCACACCTAAGGTTGATCAAAAACTCATTTTAACTAAGGGTCAACATAAGGTGACTGTAAACAAAGACCTTATTAGTTTACAGAATCAGCTGCAACAGCTGAATGGTGAAATCTGTCAGCTGATGACCCATAGTCATCAGAAAACAGTTAAGACATCTCTTAGTCAATTACCAAAACATGTTAAAAGCTCCAAAAATCAAAAATGTTATAAATGTGGGAGCAAAGAACATAAGGCAGGTAATTGTTCTCTAGAAGGTAACTCAAGACAGCGGACTGATTATGATAACACAGCTGTTTCTCTCATTCATAAACAACCTAATATAAAGTGGATGGCTAGGTGCAATCCACAGGGGTCCACTTAAATGTGGATGCCCAAATCTCACTAACCTTCTTTCAATCACATCTATGAAGGGTCTGAACACGTAGTATCTTGACAGTGGATGTTCAAGGACCATGACAGGTTGTAAAGCTTTGCTTAGTAACTATAAGAAGGAAAAGGGTCCAAGAGTAACCTTTGGTGATAATAATTGTGGGCAAACAAAAGGCTACGGAGAACTTCATAATGGGAACCTAACTTTATCCAAGGTATCATATGTTAAAGGACTTAAGTATAATCTCATCAGTTATGTGATGGTGATCATAAAGTCCTCTTTACAAAGACAGGTGGTTCCATTTTAGATCAAGAAGGTAAAACAATAATTTGTGCAAAGAGAACCAAGGATGTATATACTCTTGATATGTCCTCTGGTGATCCATCCAAGTTAACCTGTTTGTATACCAAATCTGTAACTGACACAAACTGGTTATGGCACAAAAGGCTTTCCCATTTAAACTTCAAAAACATTAACAAGTTGAGCAAGGGTGAACTAGTGTCAGGACTACCTTCACTGACGTATGTTAAGCCTAAACCTTGCTCTGCCTGTGAGAAGGGAAAGCAGCACAAGACTTCGTTTCCATCTAAGCAAGCCTTCTCCATTACTGAACCTTTCTACATGTTGCACATGGATCTATTTGGTCCTGTTGCTACTTCTAGTATTGGTGGAAGTAAGTATGCATTGGTAATGGTTGATGAATTTTCAAGATACACTTGGGTCATCTTCCTAAAAGCAAAGAGTGAGGCTGCTGAAGAGATTATAAGCTTTATTAGAAAGATGGAAGTGCTTAATGGCAATCTGGTAAGGATGCTTAGAAGTGATCATGGAACTGAATTTAGAAATCAAACTCTTGAAGGTTTCTGTGATGAAAAAGGAATATCTCAAAACTTCTCTGCTCCAAGAACTCCACAACAGAATGGTGTAGCTGAAAGAAGAAACAGAACTTTGATTGAAGCTGCAAGAACCATGCTGTGTGAGAGTGGGTTAGGATTCAACTTCTGGGCTGAAGCTGTCAGCTGTGCATGTTTTATTCAGAACAGATCCCTTATAATAAAGAGGCACAACAAGACTCCCTATGAAGTGCTCAAGGGAAGGAAGCCCAACATCAGCTTTCTACACATCTTTGGGTGTCAGTGTTTCATTCTGAACCAAAAGGATCAATTGCAGAAATTTGCACCAAAAGCTGATGAAGGTGTGTTTGTTGGATATTCTGTGATCTCCAAAGCTTACAGAATTTACAACATCAAAACAAAGGTCATAGAAGAATCAATCAATGTAAGCTTTAATGAAAATGACTTTGTTGCTTCCTGTTCTACTAATCCATCTACAGGTGAGGAATTTAATGATCTACTGAATACTGAAGAAAACATTCCAGTATCAGCTGATCCACTCCCATCAGCTGATCCAATCTCATCAGCTGACATAGATGACTTAGATGAACCTGTTCCAAACTTACAAAATACCTCTGCACATTCTATCCTAAACCAACCCACACTTTTACTAAATAAAGGGAATCATGATTCAACATCAATGGACTCTAGTTCCATATCAAACATTCCCTCATCAGTAGAAGTCTCATCAGATTGTAATCAAGAAATTCTGTCAGCTGATCAACCAGAAGTCTCATCAGCTGACCCAAACCAAAGATTTTCAACTCCCAGAATCCAAAATGCCTACAAGGACCTCAGAAATCATCCAATTGATCAGGTCATAGGTAACATAGAAGCACCTGTACTAACAAGATCAAAAGCTTGTAACTTCTGTTTATATACAGGTTTTGTTTCTATGATTGAACCAAAGAAAGTAGATGAAGCTCTAACTGATCCTCACTGGATAAATGCCATGCAAGAATAATTGGCTGAATTCACAAGAAACAATGTATGGACTTTGGTGCAAAGACCAAAGGACAAATCCATCATTGGCACTAAGTGGGTGTTCAGAAACAAGATGGATGAACAAGGGCTGATCAGAAACAAGGCAAGATTAGTTGCTCAGGGGTATTGTCAAGAAGAAGGTATTGATTATGATGAAACCGTTGCCCCTGTTGCAAGACTTGAAGCAATAAGACTATTTCTTGCTTATGCTGCCTTCAAAGACTTCAAAGTATTCCAAATGGATGTTAAGAGTGCCTTCCTAAATGGTGAATTGAAAGAAGAGGTGTATGTCAAACAACCTCCAGGTTTTGAGGATACAAGCAAACCAGATCTTGTATACTTCTTGAACAAAGCTTTGTATGGTCTGAAGCAAGCTCCAAGAGCCTGGTATGATACCCTCTCTTCCTTTTTAACCAATAAAGGATTTATAAGAGGAAGCATAGATAGCACTTTATTTATAAGAAAATTCAAGGGTGATGTGATTCTTGTACAGATTTATTAGATGATATAATATTTGGGTCTACAAATGTTGATCTTTGCAAAAAGTTTTCCAAACTCATGTCTGATAACTATCAAATGAGTATGATGGGTGAATTAAACTATTTTCTAGGTCTTCAAATTAAACAAGAGGTTGATGGAATTTTCATTCATCAAACAAAGTATGTAAATGACTTACTTAATAAATTTGAGTTTGAAAATTGTTCTTCAATGAAAACACCCATGTCCACTGCCTTAAAGCTGGGAAAGGACACTGATGGTAAATCAGTGAACATTACAGCTTATAGAGGTATGATAGGGTCTCTTTTGTACCTTACTGCAAGTAGACCAGATATTATGTTTTCTACATGTCTTTGTGCTAGGTACCAAGCAGATCCCAAAGAATCTCACTTAGCTGTAGTTAAAAGAATTTTCAGGTATCTCAAAGGAACTCCTAATCTAGGTCTTTGGTACCCCAAAGACTCTGATTTTGAGTTAGTTGGATACACTGATTCTGACTTTGCAGGTTGCACACTAGACAGAAAGAGTACATCTGGGGGTTGTCAATTATTAGGTGGAAGATTAGTCAGCTGGTCAAGCAAGAAACAAAACTCTGTTTCAACCTCTACAGCTAAGGCAGAATACATTGCTGCTGGAAGCTGCTGTGCTCAATTGCTATGGCTGCAAAATCAACTACTGGATTATGACTTACAGTTTGAAAACTCCCCAATTCTGTGTGACAACACAAGTGCTATATCTATCTCTAATAATCCTGTTTTGCATTCAAAAACTAAGCATATTGAAATCAGACATCATTTTCTTAGAGATAATGTGCAGAAAAAGAAAGTTTCAATGCATTATATCAACACTGATGTTCAATTAGCTGACATTTTTACAAAACCTTTGGATGAGTCTCGGTTCAACTTCCTAATATCCAAACTTGGCATGTTAAATTTGTAATATATTCTCTTCTTAGGTAGTTAATTGTGTGTGAGAAAATAATTTTATTTGTGTGTGAAATGAAGTACTTATCTAAGCTTCTACATATTTTACTTATGGTAGATCAGCTAATAGAATTATGTCAGCTGACGATCATCAGCTGACACTATACCTCAGCTGATAAACCATTAGCTAAGACTTAGAAGCTCAGCTAAGTGCATTCATTAGCTGACACTTATTTTATCTCAACTTGGATCAGCTGACACTCTCGTCTGTCAGCTGATGATTTTCAAAAGTCAAAAATATTGTGTCCCCACACCTATTTTATTAATTTCTCATTTGTATTTATTGTATTACTAGGCTATTTAATTTAGTTTATTTGTCCGTTTATTGTCTGTGTATTTAATATCTATTCCGTCTATTACCTTTTTGCAGAAGTGACAGTTACTTTTTACAAAATATTTCTGTGACAGGTTAGGTTTCCAAGGAAGATTTAAAGGTGTTTTCGAGCGGTTATTCATTTCTTAAGCTTTCAAAATTCCCAAACACTCTCTCTCTCAAACTTTCAAACCCTAAACTCTCGTTGCTCAAACTTCATTCACTCTGTAATCATGGTGTTCTTCAACCCTGCAACTTCTCCAAACGCCATTGCTGGTGAAAATGTCACACCCAACTCTGAAATCACAATACGCCCAAACAACCTTCTCATAAACACTGACATTCCTGCGAGCAAAGCAAACCAGGGATACGAACCTATGGTGGCTTTCATAACTGCCCATCCCCTGTTCGCATGTCTATCTGCTCATCCTCTGTTTATCTTTCCAAACATTGTTGGTGAGATGTGGTACACTGCAAGGTACCATGCTAATCAAGATTTAATCACTTGCACCTGCCTCAATGGTACCATCAACATAAACATCACTACTGATTCTCTTAGACAAGCGATCTCCATACCCCATATGGCCCCATTTCAACCTTTTTCTACAATGGATCAAGTTTTAGAGGTTTTGCCCCTGATTAGCTACCAAGGTGCTGTTTCCCATGGCCAGTATCATGGAAGTATCTGGCCAGTGTAATCATTCGATGTTTTGGTCACAAGTCTGGCAGCCATGACCAAATGAATCAGTCTGAATTGATGATTCTTCATGCTTTGGTCACAGGGAGGAATATTGACTTCTCACAAGTCATATTCTCTGAAATGGTGGATAAGATCACTCTGGGCACATCAAAGAAATCATCATCTCCCTCATCATGATCATTTTGATCACTGTCAGCATCATTGTCATTATCACCCTCAGCATCAGGATTAATAGGCTCATCCTGTGCTGGTTCATCAAACACATCTGCTCTAAACATCAATTCTTCTTCCACTAAGGCTTCATCTGGAGCATGAGTCATAGACTCCTCAGAATGTTCAACTAATTGAGGCCGCCGCCGGCGTAAGGTGGTCGAGTTTGGGGTTATCGCAAATAACAACAATAATAATAAAAAAACAGATTTATCTTAAAGATTAAATCTAATAATCGGGAGTCCCGGCCAGAGTTCACACTGTCTTAGGTGGTGCGATCTATTTTGGTGATAATCGGGTGTCCCGGCCCAAAATGCACTAGAGGGACTAAACATGCACGGTTCTTGTAACCGATGTCCCGCGGATCTAGGAGTCGTGTCCAGTTAGGATACGATTGGTATAGTTTTTACCTACCAGAAATAGCATTGTCTCGGTGGGAAGTGCCCAAACCTTGCATCGGGAAATGTGAAATATGGATCCTAGTCTAATAATTTATTGTTTAAAAGGTAATAATTATTAGAAGATGTAATCAATACTGAATCGGTTTTATCTTTTTCTTTTTCTGTAGATGTCTTTTATATCTGTTATTCCATTTTATTCACCAAGAGAATCTCTAAGTCTCATCACTAGCAAGTGGAAGCTTTCAGGTCCAAACTTTGCTGTTTGGAAGATGCATCTGAAAAATGTTTTGGATGCACAGGGAAAGCTTCACATTATTGTGACATTACCTCCAGAGCGACCAGGAGTAGATTCCCAGGATAGTGAGTATGACACTTACTATCAATATCTAGCTGACAAGTTTGATGTTATGTCAATTCTCGTTCTCACAGCATCATCCGAGTTTACGGATGATCTCCGTGAGAAGTCATCTTATGAGGTTGTTCAAGGGCTGGAGCTAAAGTTCAAGTTTAGTGAACGGATATGTCGCATGCTATTGATGAAGGAAATTCTTTCAGCTAAGATGAAAGAAAGCCAGCCAATTAGTGATCATCTCATTAATATGAGAAGGCTCTTAGATTGCTATGAAAGTTTTGGGTCAAAATCAAAACCACATGAGCTAGTTATGCTCTTGTTCGGTTCTTTGTCGGACTATTACAAGAAAAGGGTAATGTATGTCCTCGGTGATTTTGAGATGACTGTCGCAGGGCTGCACGAAATCCTTTTGTGCATCAGCGATGAGTTGAATCCAAAGCAGCTAGAGTCAACAGTTGTGGACCCTATGCAGGAGGATGACTGGCTGGAAGAACTTGGAGAGATTTGTTGCCCAGACTGTGGCAGCAAGGATTCATGCGAGCACTCACTCGACATAGATCAGCTGGACATTGGTTCGCCCAATGATACAGGTATGTTTATGATAGATTGTCTTATTACTTCTTATGAATCATGGGTATTGTATACCGGATGTGGTCATCACATATGCAATCATTTGCAGGGATTCAAGAGAAGTAAGAAGCTGAGACAAGGAGATATGGACCTGCGGGTAGGCGAAGGCTCCATGGTTGGTGCTGAAGCTGTAGGAACATATTGTCTTAGTTTGCCCTCGGGCATGGTCTTGGAACTAGAACCTTGTTATTATGTTCCTAGACTTATTAAAAATGTTATCTCGTTTAATTTACTTATAGACTGTGGTTTTGCTTATGTTCTGAATAAAAAAGTTATTTCGTGTTTCAAAAACAATTTTTTCTTCTTTAAAGCTACTCCAGAAAATGGTCTATATACGCTAAATCTAGATAACAATGACATCTATCATATAAGTAAGAGATCCAAGAGTAACTTGAATCAGACTTACCTCTGGCATTGTCGTTTAGGACATATAAACGAGAAACTCATAGAGAAACTCCGAGATCACGGAATTATAGAACCATTTGACTTGGAGTCATATGATATCTGTGAATCTTGTTTGTCTGGTAAAATGACAAAGCAACCTTTCAACAGTGAGAATGAAAGGGTCAGCGAGTTATTAGGGATTATACACACGGATGTGTGCGGACCCTTTACTCCAGAAGCTAGAGGAGGATACCGGTATTTCATAACCTTTACTGACGACTTCAGTAGGTTCGGTTATGTCTACCTCATGAGACTCAAATCTGAAAGTTTTGACAATTTCAAACAGTTTCAGAATGAGGTGCAAAATCAGCTGGACAAGAAGATAAAGTCGCTTCGATCGGATCGAGGTGGCGAATATCTGAGTCAGGAATTCGACGATCATTTGAAGGAATGTGGGATTGTTTCACAACTCACACCTCCGTATACACCTCAAATGAATGGTGTATCAGAAAGGAGGAATCGTACACTGCTTGACATGGTACGATCAATGATGAGTCGAAGTTCACTACCATTGTTGTTTTGAGGACACGCACTCGAGACAGCGGCGTTCATGCTGAACCGGGTTCCAACCAAATCGGTTGAAAAGACACCGTTCGAGGTATGGACGAGGAAAAAGCCCAAAATGTCTTTTCTCAAAGTTTGGGGGTATGAGGTGTATGTTAAGCGAATATTCACAGATAAACTCAATCCCAAATCAGATAAGTGTATCTTCATGGGTTATCCCAAGGAAACCATGGGATACAATTTCTACAACCCAGATGAGAACAAAGTATTTGTTGCTCATAAAGGGGTGTTCTTGGAGGAGAAATTTCTTAACTCAGAAACTCCAAGAAAAGAAATAGAGCTTTAAGAAATTGAAGAGGAGGAGATTACACCACCACCGATAATTGAACCTGTGGTTCAATAGAGAATTGTTGAATCCCAACCCGAGTCTGTGGTTGAGGAAGAGGTGCAAACACAAGACCTTCGCAGGTCTAGTAGGCCTCGTAATGAGCCAGACAGGTATCTGGGATTCCTAGTTGCTCAAGACGAAGGGGATCTTTTAGAACCCACTACCTACCAAGATGCTGCCTCAGGTTTAGAATCTCAGAAATGGCTAGAAGCCATGAAGGCAGAGATGCAATCCATGTATGACAACCAGGTTTGGGAGTTAGTAGATTTGCCTCAACACAGTAAAGCTGTTGGGTGCAAATGGGTCTTCAAGAAGAAGACATACATGGATGAAAAAGTGCATACTTTTAAAGCAAGGCTAGTGGCAAAAGGTATCACGCAAACTCATGGCGTTGACTACGATGAAACTTTTTCCCCAGTGGCAATGCTTAAGACTATTAGGATCCTTATGGCCATATCAGCATATTTTGATTATGAGATATGGCAGATGAATGTCAAAATCGCTTTCCTTAACGGGAAACTGACAGAGGATGTATATATGATACAGCCGGATGGTTTTGCAGATCCAAAGACCCCTAATAAAGTATGAAAGTTGCTTAAATCCATTTATGGACTAAAGCAAGCATCTAGAAGCTGGAACTTACACTTTGATGAGCGTATCAAAGAGTTTGGTTTTACCAAAAGTGAGTTCGAGTCGTGTGTTTACACTAAATTCAGTGGGAGCGCGGTAACCTTCCTAGTCTTGTATGTAGATGACATACTATTAATAGGAAACAATATACTAGTATTACAAGGAGTAAAATCCTGGTTAGGTAAATGTTTCCAGATGAAAGACTTGGGAGAAGCTGCTTATATACTAGGTATAAGGATCTATAGGAATAGATCTAAGCGGCTTATCAGACTTAGTCAAAGTACGTATATTGACAAAGTCGTGAAAAGATTCAAGATGGATGAATCCAAGAAAGGATTTATTCCTATGCAATCTAGCGCGATTTTGAGCAAGGCTCAGTGTCCTGTGTCTAGTCAAGATCAGGACAAGATGAAATTGATACCATATGCCTCGGCGGTTGGTTCAATCATGTATGCCATGATGTGTACTAGACCCGATGTTGCCTATTTTATCAGTGTCACGAGTAGATATCAGCAAAATCCTGGTGAAGCTCATTGGGTAGCCGTCAAGAATATTCTCAAGTATCTGAGAAGGAAGAAAGACATATTCCTAGTTTATGGAGGTTCGATGGATGAGCTCAGTGTAACTGGTTACACTGATGCTAGTTTCCAGACCGACAGGGACGACTTCAGGTCGCAGTCAGGATTTGTCTTTACCCTAAACGGAGGAGCCATATCTTGGAAAAGTCAGAAGCAAGATACAATAGCAGATTCTACTACAGAGGCAGAGTATATTGCGGCAAATGATGCGGCAAAGGAAGCTGTCTGGCTGAAGAATTTTATCTCGGATCTTAGAGTTATTCCGAGTATCTCTAGACCGATCGATATATTATGTGACAACTCAGGGGTTGTAGCGCAAGCTAAAGAGCGTAGAGATCATCAGCGGACTAGGCACGTACTCAGGAAATATCATCTCATCCGAGAGATCATTGGAAGAGACGATATTAGGTTGCAAAATATACCGACGGACGACAACGTTGCTGACCCGTTGACGAAGCCGCTAGCTAGGGCTAAGCATGAGAGGCATGCGATTTCTATAGGAATGCAGTACTTAGAACATAGCAGCTAGTTCGTGTTTTTTATTACTACTATAGATGTAACTTGAGACTCTTTTATTATGTAATTACATTTCATGGGATTGAAATAGGAGGTTTTTGCATAATTGTTTCTAGTTGTCTATTTTTAGCATGTTTAACCTATCCATGACAAGTCAAGTGATGAATTGTCTAAATGTCCGTAGCTACTTAATGTAGTGGGAGCTACATTAGGGAGGTAACGCTATTATGGATATTTGATGATTTATTCGGGTATGAATAAAAGCACAAGGTTGTGACCAAATATTCATAGATATTTATCAGAGGATAAATATTGGAGTGATCCGCATCGAGTTTACTTCATGGAGCGTTAACATAAGTAAACTTGATAGGTTGTCCTTAGACCTGAGATATTTGGTTTGGGGCGTGGTAACTTCTGTACTTTAGCGTGTTCTAACGTCACGCCGTAACAGGGTGATTATAAGGGGCATGTCTAGGTGCAGCGGAAGCCATGAGCTCGAATTGCAAATAGTCAAGATGGAATTTGTAGCTCCTTTTTAGGAGAGATATTTTCTGAGCTCCTCGACGATTAAGACTACTGAAAATGCGTGGCCGCGCTCGGTTAGAATGATAGTTTTTCATTCGGTAAACCGTAACTGCAGAGTGTCGAGATCAGAGTCGAGAAAATCTGAGTATTTAATAAGATCCCTGCTCCATGTCAAATACTCACATTACGGAATATCGCGATGCAAAAGGAAAAGCCTAGATAATCCAAGGCATGGATTATGTCTCTAGATATAAGAGATCTCATAGTCTGATTAACCTAAGCGTCTGGCTAGGGCCTTCCTTAGGCCAACGATGTACAAGGAGTGTTACTTATCTTGCACAAATGGGAGTCTGTTAGATTATGTGCAGAGATAGATAACATGTATCATCGTGTCCAATACTATGTGACACTAAAGGATCACACTGCTGCACACCCAATTAGAACCTGTTGGATTTTACCTGTTTGTGTATCACAATAATTAATAGTTTAATTAATTATTGAGAAAGAGAAAAATAATAAAAGTTATTTATTATTTAAAAAAGGAGAAGTTAATATTTAGTTCAAATATTAACGGGACCAATTAATTAATAGTTATTAATTAATTAGAAAGGTCGAGGGTATTTTATGTAATTGCTTAATAGTTTAATTAAAGTTGGGCTTTAATTAAACGGGCTTGGGCCTGATAGAGGTTTATTATATAAACCTTATTAGTCCTTAGAATCATTAATTAAGAAAATTACAAACCTAATCCTTTCTCTCTCTCTCTCTCGAAATCGGCGGCCGGCTCTCCCTCTCTTGTGGTTTACGACCGGCGGCGACGCAAGCAACACCAAACCACCGTGGGTGGTGGTTGGCGGCGACGCATACACACACACATAAGGGTCATCGATTTTGATCCAAGGTTTAATCCTTAGGTGGTCTAGCAGCCAGTTCAAGGTGGTGCAGTAGCGGTGGATAACCTGCAGCTGTCTAGAGTTAAAAAGAAAAAGTTTTTGGGTTTGCTCAAAGGTATAACTTTTAATCCTCTTTCTCTTTTAGTTTCTGTACGAGTTAGATGAGATCACCAGAGGGGGTTTTATTCCGTTGTGCCTGTTTTATAATATGTTTTTATACCCTACAAAACCCTTCAGGGGGAGGGGGTTGGGTTGGTGGTTGTGAGAAGCAACACATGAAAAAAAAGGGATGGACATGTCAGGTAGGTTTCAAACTCAGGGTATAAGATATAAAAATAATGGTTTCAACCATTAGGCTACAACTTTCATTTGATTATTGTTTTGAAAACTATTTATATAAATATAGTGGGCGCACTTTAGAAAACCTCACTGGTGAACAGTGAATTCAACGAACAGTAAGGCTTTGCGAATTGTACTTATATATATATAATATATCTTGTTTTTATACATAATGTCGTCATTTTTAGTACCCCGTTTAAATAAAATAGGTCTTACATCCTAATATTCTTCTAGTTTTATTTCTACTTATTAGATCATGACGTGTATTTAAATGAATATATCTCTCTATAATATAAGAACAACTCCCTGCCTCATTTTAGAACACGTTAGCATCATTTTTTTGGCCACGTGTATACTCAACTGGGTCTTGTAAATATATGGTTAGATAAAGGTTTTTTAGTAATTCCCTTTCTTTGGCCAAGTGTACATAATTGGGTTTGGGTTATGTGAATACTAGGAAGATTTTGCACAGCCCCATGTAAAATTTATACATGTAAGCATATGTGTTATGAAACTCGAATTAAATTTTGTGATGATGAGTGTTAACATCAACACATATATGAATTAAAGAAGCGTAAAAGGTATTACATAATTACATTGCAGCCACAGTTAGTATCTGATTTGCCGATCACGTTCTGTCTCAAATGTTTCTTGGTTGTCTCTTAGGTGAAGCTTCATAGGGTCTTTCTGTCCAGGTGCAGGTAGTCTGCATCTTCACAGACATGTCTATTTCACCGAGCCTTTCGTGTAGAAAAAATGAAAATATACAATGAAGCAGGGTTGTATATTAGTCATCATTCTAATGAAATTTTTGTGAAAGCTATATAAATAAGAATTGAATTACAATAAAACTCACCCACATCTGTAGGTTTCTGATCATTCCTTTGTAGTCTGTTAGAATGTTTGATTGCTCCAAATCTTGAAAGGATTGGGTGGTAAGGTGATCTCCCAGTGGATGGCCAACATGCTGGAGAATTTGCTTTGATAAGTAGCTATTAAAATCATCTGTTAATTGTTCGGAAAAAAGCCAAAATCTCTGAATTAGTTCTACAGTAACCAAAAGAATTGCCACCGAGTGTTGAATTCATTGTCAGTGATTGATCATTATTATAATCCGTTGACGAAGTTTGTAACAAAGCAAAACCCATGTCAGAAATGTCATCCAAATCCTCTAATTTTTTCATTTGAACCTCTTCTCGCATGAATCGTTTTAAAGGTCAGTCCCGCATTGAATCAACAGTTGATATGCATAGACTGATGTATTATTATGATAGTAAGCGAGTGTTTTTTCATAAACTGTATTCTGATGTCGAAAAAGAGATCAAATTTTTATCAATGAAGCATGAATATGCTGTAAATATAAGACCTTTAGCCATAAGAACCTAATTCATGAAGCATAGATATATCCTAATTTTAAAAAGCACAAATTAGTAATGGAAAATAGCAGACATTAAAGTGAACAAGAATATCAATTATACATTTTGGTTCATGTATTTTGTCAAACACTTAGTGTGCATAACCCATAATGTTGTACTTAATATATCAATTATTCTAGCCTTGCAGGTTACTAAACGAATTAAACAAAAACCGAAGAACAAGAATCTGGTCCATATCAAATCATGGATTTTAAACTTTATATGGCAAGGTCGAATATTGAATTCTTGCTGTTCTTTATGGGTTGATGTTTTCTTTTCTTGAGTTCTAAATTTGGGTGGGAATTTGATTTGGGAATTTACTTACGTATCTACTTTTTAGCTTTTTTATGGATATTCATGATTTCTCATATAATAGATTATTACATTGTTTGCTGTTACCAAAACAAATTAAACAAAAACAATCAAAAGTCACTTGCTAAACATAAGAATATGGTAGGTTATATCTCATACTAAATGAAAAGAAACAACAGAAGATAAAGAAGCTATATCTCATACTAAATGAAAATAAACACCAGAAGATTAAACCCCAGAAGATAAAGAATTAAGGTACATAAACGTAGGGTACCTGTTTCTGTGTTGAGTGAAGAGGATGGTAACGATGAAGAATAGAAGAAAGTATATGAAGGGAAGGTCCATCTCATGAAGCATGACGTGGAAGAAAAACCGGGATGAGACGAAGTAGGACGTGGAAGAAAGTATATGAAGCAAGCCGCCGATGAGATGAAAGCAGGGCAAACAAACCGGGTTATGCCGATGAGATGAAGCAGGGCAAACAAACCGGGTTAAATAGAACCTGCGTGGAAGCGGAGGAAACTGTCGACGTGGAAGCGAAGGAAACTGTCGACGTGGGCAACAGGAAGGGAATGAGGGCTTCTTATATAATAGGAAGATATGGTTTAATAAGTTATACTATAGATGAATATATTTTTTTATTTAAGTTCTTAAGCCATGTGTACATTCATTTGGGTTTTGTGAAGATATGGTATAATAAGTTATAATACAGATTAAATTTTTTTATTAAAATAAAACAACTATAAGGGCTTGTGTCTAAAGTATTGGAGGTTGTACACTCAATTGAGTTTTGCTTTTTAGTTATTGGGCCTCTAACCTCCTACTCGAAAGATTTGTGCTTAAGGTGGTTGTACTTTATGTTTTGTTATGTGTACGTTATAAAACCATGATGTTGTTAAGAAT
The DNA here is from genome assembly GCA_947179395.2 of Pulicaria dysenterica. Taxonomy (NCBI): domain Eukaryota; kingdom Viridiplantae; phylum Streptophyta; class Magnoliopsida; order Asterales; family Asteraceae; genus Pulicaria; species Pulicaria dysenterica. Next base: position 70,672,646 of record OX359292.1, on the reverse strand, counting down.
GTAACTGGTGAGGCCTTCACCACTCATATATCGTGCATTCTTGAACTTGTACAATATGCATATGATGTTATACTATATCCATTAGGGGTTGTACATTAGATTTACAATAGGGCTATCTCATATTTTTTAGATGATGCATGTAAATCATGCACTCTCATTGTTTGCTTTAAGCAACTTCCATAACTTAATTAATAAATGTAGACTAGGAAATATCATTTACCGCCTAATTGTATTTTAGGTAAAAAAATATCATATATGTTCCTCTTAACTTGTAATATATTGTAACACCCTAGTTTAGGGCCTAGTAGTAACTTGTTGTACATTGTGCTGGTTTAGTTGTACGAGGATATTAACCAAGTTGTTTAAAGTTGTTTTGTTGTTAATTGTTGTTAAATTGTTGGTACACGTTGTTATGTGGCTAAAGTTGTAAAAGTGTTGTTAATAGATAGAGTTGGTTAATAATTTAACGGTTTCACTAAATGATTCCGAAAATATCTCCGTTAGTTGAAACGAATAAACCTTAGTTGCTTTAAAAGTTGAATAGGAGAAAAAAAATACTCAAGTGGGGTATTAAACCCACTTAAGTCGGCCTATAGCTTCTCCTTATCCTCTGCCTTGACAAAACACACACTACACACACATCTTCATACGTACAAACACATACACTTGTTCTTGTTGGGTTTTTCAAGTAGAAATCAAGGGAAATTGATTTGTGTTGGATTCAAGCTAGCAATCTGTTGTTGTATCATCTCCTACCTTGGTATGTAGTGAAATTATTTGAAAACCTAAGTTCTTGGAGTTATGAAGGTGTTGATGTTGTTTGGAGGTTAAATCAAGTAGTAAAGCATGGTTTTGATTCAAGAATCATGTAGATGTGTTCTAGGGATGTTAAATAACATGTAGAAACAATTAAAGTTGAGTTTTCAGTCGATTAAATGGGTAAAAACCCGATTTGCAGGTCTGATGGCTGAACATGATGAAGTTTACTGTGCAGGACCTTCCTGCGGCCGTAGGGGCCGTTTTTATTCCTGCGGCCGTAGTAAAATGTTCCTGCGGCCGTAGGGAGGTGTTTTTCAGGATTATTGAAATTAAGCCTTCTGTGGCCGTAGGAGGATGTTTTGTGTATTTCATGAAGTTTACCACCTACGGTGAAGGAAAGAAGCCTACGGGCGTGGGTACATAACCTACGGCCATTGGCACCCAAAGAATCACTCCTGCGGGCGTAGGGTATGGTCCATGCGGCCGTATGGCATGGTTTCTTGGGGAGGAACCCTTGCGGGCGTAGGATACATTCCTACGGCCGTAGAAGGTGTCCTGCGGCCGTAGGACACGTCCTCTGCGGCCGTAGGAGCTGTTCCAAGTTACTTGTTGTTTGTTGTTCGTTGTACGTTTGCATAGAAGCAATTATAGTACTTTTAGACGTTGACTGAACCTATACGTGATGTGTTAGGTGATTCGGACGACTCTGTGTGTTCTTGGGATTCCCAATTTCATATCTGCCTCCTGTAATCTCGAGGCGAGTACCGGTTTCCCATGAGTCTCGGTAAGTAGCGTTGTCTGTTGTTTATTAAGATATGGTGTCGATGTCGCACACGTGCGTATATGAGGTATGTTATGCCATATTATTATGTACTGTTGTCATGCTAAGTTGCTTTACTCGTTGGTTATGAATCGCATGCGTATCATTGGACCCACTACGGGTTGTTGTTGTGTGTTGTATTGGTCCGGACTGTTGATGGCATGGTTAAGGTCAGCTTTCTTCCCGAAGGCTGGATCCCTTTGATGGAATAACGGGGATCAACGGTACTCGGTGTGCAGCACACCGGGGTGGTCTTGCAAACCGCCGCTCCTTAACGTGAGTTGGGATCTTAGCTTCCGTTGAGATCCGTGTTGATAAGCTTTTAGCTTCGTAACGCATTTGGTGGACTGCTCTTCGCTCCCCCACCATTGCGAATAGTTGTAGCTGATGGTCCTCAGTTTGAGTTGTTGAGCCGGGCTTCCCACCCTGCGAGATATGATTCCTACTGACTCGTTGGCGCGACGCGATGTGTTATGATAGCCTTTTGTGTTGTCTCGTGTTGTGATGATCTGCTTGTTGATGCTTATGTGTAAATCTGTACTCACTAGCTAGTTGTAGCTAACGGTGCCTGTTTTCCCTTTTTGCAGGTGCGTAGTAGTTGGCCTATGTGAGGTGGGAACCTGTTGGTGGTTGTTGTAAATATCTTTTGCGGAACACTGCTTGTTGTATATATTTGTGATCCGATGCTCGGTTAGTTGGTAACACCTGACAGTTGAACTTGGCGTATTCTTTTGTTGTATTATAACTGCCGAGTTAGTTAACACTTATAATATTTTGTAAATGACGTTTACTTCCGCTATGCGTTTTGATTTAAAAAGCTTAAATTTTCCCTAATTTTAAGCGCGTGAAAACCGGTGTTACATATATCTTATATATACAAAGCCCAACTTTTTGATGTATATGCACAATGGTCTTAAAGCATGCTTTGGTTATATAAAATGTTCTACAATTATTAAGAGAGATATTAAGTTGCCCCTTGTATTTAAGCAACGGGTTGTTACATAAGTTTTTTGAAGAGCAGGGTGTTGTTACACTTAACATGCTATTTTAGGTGTAACCGACATGTTGCTCTCGGCAATGAGCCGTTTTGAAAATCCTACATCGGCTCCTTTAAACAACCTTCCCGGCGCTTCAAAATATCCAAATGACCCTTAACGAAACCGGTGTTGGTGACAAAGTCAAGGCCACAGTACCCTTAAATGCCAATGTTTACGGTTCTCCCGATGACAACCCGGTCCCCTCTGCAGGCCGGTTTAGGCCCTATATTAACGACCAAATGGTCCAACTCTTGAAATCCTAGCCCAATATAACACACCATTTACAGTCAATATATACCTTTTTTTTAATCTTACGAGAATGATGATTTTTCAGTTGATTTTAGAACTCTTTTGTCACAACCTTCATATGCAAAACCCTTGTAGTCATCCATTGTTCAATGGAATATAGATTTCTGCACAAGCTAACAATTTGTGTTACCAACTTACTTGCGCTATAAATTCCACTTAATGACATCTTATAATAAATCTAATTGTGCAACATATCATTCGGGCATTACATGCAATAACCATTGTGAGTAGCATCATGAAAATGTTAAATTTTTAGTTGGTAGTTTAGGTTTTTGTATTTTACACCTACTACCTGTCCAATGAATTGCCATAAAGAAAATTGTTCTAGGACTATCCAATTATAAGCTATGTGTCGGTTAAATAAAAAAATAGTGAATGCTAATATAAAGCTAAATAATGAGACAAAGGAGTGTGAATTGACTACATGATTTATACCATTGAGATAGTGTATAGAAATACATGTGACATACAAATTTTATTTAGAATTTACCCTAGGGCTATGCATTTGCACAGCCAAAAACCTACCTAGCAGAGGATATAAAGAAAAAGAAGAAGTGTATTTGACATGTCACCATCAAATAAGTAGAATAATATAATAAGAATATTTTGGAGAAAAGATTATGATTTCATCTAAGTACAATGAAAACTTTTATAAACTTTTCGGCAGTTATTTTATATAATTCTGGCAGGATTTGCACAAGAAAACTTAAAAATGTATTATTTTTGGAATTTAAGTTATGTACGTCTTCGATATAGTGACATAGAATAAAGATCGCACTAGTAATTGAATCAAGATAGGATGAAATTTTGTCAATTACTTTTGTGAACAAATGCTTGTGGGCTTAGTAGGATTATCAATGGCCAACTTTATCACCCTAAATCCTAATTATAAAAAGGACTTTTGGAATCCAAAAAATTCCTAATTGTATCAATTGGTTGTTTGGTTTGAAGTTTTAGAGGGCTTAGTAGGATTATCAATGGCCAACTTTATCACCCTAATTATAAAGGACTTTTGGAATCCAAAAAATTGTTAATTCTATTAATTGGATTCTTTGTAATTATCACCCTAATAATTACAATTTTCAGTTCAGTTAACTAAACAACCAATTTTTAGTTCAATTATAATTTTAGTTTTTGGATCAATTATATTAATAGTTCAGATTGCATTTTAAAATTTTAACGGGGACATTTTTGAAATTCACATGTGTTTTACAAATCACATGTGATAGTATATTAAACCATCTGTGATTGCATTTCAAAATTTTAAGACTGTGTTTTTTACAAATTGACTTTATTAAACGCAACTTTATAAGTTATTTCGAGTGTGTTTTTTTTCTTTGGTCCGGTTTCTTTGTAATTATCACCCTAATTGTTTCTTCAGTATTCATATTACCTGAAATTAGAATTTGTTATAAAAAATAAACCGGACCAAAGAAACAAACACACTCAATATGCTGCAAATAACTCATAGAGTTGCGTAATTTTAAAATGCAATCACATATGGTTTAATATACAATCACATGTGATTTGTAAAACACCTGTGAATTACAAAAATGTCCCCCGCCTAAAATTGTAAAATGCAATCCGAACTATTAATATCATTGATCCAAAGACTAAAATTAGTACTTAGGACTATTAATTAAAAATGGAATATATTAAAATAATTTTGTAACTTTAGAATAAATTAACTCTTTTTTGTTCAATACCAAAATGATCATATAGCAACTAACCCACTATTAAAAATTCAAAAAGAAAAGCTTTAAAATTATATCCTAAAATGAAAACACAAAATAAATAAATGATGTTTGCTTGCTCATTATATATGAATATTTTGAATCCTAAACTAAATAGTTGATTTTTTATTTGTTTTCGCTTTTATACAGAATTTAATGACAAACTGCTTCAAAATACAATAAACTTTGGTTAAGCTATTATTGTATATAACGAGTTTTTTTAATTAATACAACCAACTTTATAAATTCTTTTATTATATACAAATGTCAACCTGTACAATGTACCAGGCCATTTTCTTATTTTAACCATCTTTTAATATTTTAAATATTGTGTTTTTCTATAAATTCAAGAACATTCAATCCCATTGAAGATGAACTCAAGAACATTCAAATCATAAACATACACATAGCATAACCATAATATGTACCAAATGGAAGATAAACATTGTACTCTATAACCAAATCACATATTCTCAATTTGTAAAACCCGAAAATTATGGTTTTTGCACCTTCAAAAATCGCACCTTCAAGATCAGAGATGAAGTAGATGGAGTCAAAAGTTGCTAATCTAAAAACTTAGCTTTTGAATTAGCGGCTTGTGGTGGTTTAAAGCGGCGGCGGTAGTGGTAATCTGGAAGGAAGTGGTGGCTTGAACACCCACCTGCAAAACCCTAATCGACGGTGGTAGGTGACGAAGGTGGTGGTGGATTTTGAAACCCTAAGCCCTAATTACAAGATGACGGTGGATGTTTGTGTATGAAACCCTAATTAAGCCCGATGATGGTGGGTGTTTGTGTGTGAAAACCTAAGCTTGACGGCGGTGGTGGATTTCGAAGGGGAAGGCTGTGGTGGCGGTTTTAAAGGCGAAGGAGGCGGTGGTGCTTTGAAGAGGGGAGATAGCATTATTGGTGGTTTGAAGGCGACGAAAGTGGTGGTGGTCCGAAAAAGTCGTCAATGGTCATTGGAAGGCGACAGAGATTGATTTGAGTGTGTTTGAAGTTTTGTTTGGTCAGGGGAGATGAAGAGAAGGGGTTGTACAGACGAAGGGTTGTACAATTCTTCAAAGATTTTCATAGATTTTGAATTAAAAAATCAAAAAATCAAAAATAACCGGTTTTGAAAGGTAACTTGCATACAATGGGTGATAAAAGAGAGTTGGTTGTATTTTCCTTTAAAAATTTAAAGTTGGTCGTATACAATGACAACTTAGCCAAAATACGTTATTTTGATGCAGTTTGCCCAAAATGTAACACAAACTTTTCCACGTCAAAAGTCGTTGGATTTTTTTATCTTATCAATTGCATAAAATGATAGTAAAATAAATCTCATGAAATGATAGAAAGTTAATCTATAAATTACATAGGATAAACAAAAACAAAAAAAATCTACTACATTTTGTTGCTACAACTCAAAACATTAAGAGCATCCGTAGTTGTAAGTGTTACTAGTCTATTATTACCATCAATAATCAACATATTAGCAGGCGCGTAGTCATAATATGCATTACTACATACTATTACCTGAACATATATAAAATTATTTATCTTAATTTTATTAGTTCAAAAAAATGATTAATGAACGACTAGGCTCGTTACCATGATCATAAACCTTCCTCACGAGTGACAAGCAACAAGTTCATTATATGGCCAAGTTTGATCGTTATCCACTACCATAGTGGATGATCTAGTTGCATCACGTACTTCAAATGATGATAATACATGTATGTTAGCTTTTGTAGAAGAATTTGAAGACTACTTACTATACGTACTATATATAACTTTTGTAGTTCAATGAACAAACTACAACTTTATTTCTAATGTCTAACTTTATTTCTGAAATCGTGATGTTTTAGGTGATGCTTAGCTTAAAGATTGTATACGTTTTATATCATATTCTATGTTTGTAGGAGAAATTATGACCTATATTAAGTCGTCTATATAAGAATAAGTGGTCAATCACATTCAAAAGAAAATGAAAGAAAGTATTCAAATCACTTACCACATATATTAAACAAATATTTTTTTTATAAACATCAGCCCTCCAACATTTGCTTTAGAAAAACGATTCTTCAAATTTTAGTTACTTGCCTCATATTTAACATTTAGTTTGATGCAAAGGTGTTTAAAAAACATATTTTTTATATGAATTATGTGTAATAAAATAGGTTTAAATAGTTCGGATGTAACTGAACTTATATAAATGCGTTTTTTGTGGTCGTGTGTCTTTTTCAACCTTAAAGACTTGTAACAGTATTTCATAAAAAGTGTTAATTAAGTAACAATTCTAGAAGAAGTCTCATAGGTTTTTCATATAATAATGACTATGATTTGTAGATAATATATAAATTTTAAATTTTATTAGTTAAATACTGTTTGAAATTGTGAAATAGAAATTAAAGATAATAAAGCGATCACTATGGATAAAGAGAGGGCAAGTATAATAATTCAACAAGATGAGGACATTGCAGTCTAATGTTTAAATTATCAACAATCATTCTTTGAACTTCGATCAATTGCTTTTCATATTATTTCCATAGACATGCACCTTCCATGATACAAAATCCAAATATATGTCATAAAATAAAAGTATTAAGGAAAATAAATTGTAAAATATTTTATAATTTAAAACATAACAATACTTTCCTAATCTATATTATATTCTAAATTATTAAAAGTTTAATGATTTAGAGTTTTATTATATGCACTAGCTAATTAAGCTTTAATGTTCTATACGGGTAATAATAAATATTTGATACAAAATAGTAATTTTAGGGCATAATTTCACAAATGAAGGGATAATAATTTTAATTAAATTGATAAAAGTTAGTCTTTCATTTATCTTAAAAGATTAATTCATGTTGAGTATTGTTCTATATCGGATGAGTGACTTTATAATGTGCTTAATAAGGATCTTGCATTACTATTCTCATTGCCAACTGGTTCTAAGTTTAAAGCCCAAAAACTTACAGGGTATCACAGTCAGCCCACCCGTGGTTGGCCAAACACTCCCTGTAACCCATAAGTATCTACATCTTAGGTATAACGAACGCCACTCGTGAAGAGATGTGTTGAGTATCATCCCACATCGGACAGGTATGACTTCGTAATGTACTTAATAATGATCATGGATTACTCATCTAATTACCAATTAATTTTGAATAAGAACCTTATAAACTTACAATTCGTATTATTTTAGAACATTCACCAACAATATATTAAAAAAACTTATTACCTTTTATTATAATTTAAGTTTTCACTGACTGTACTTTTCTTACCAAGTTAACTTCAAGCCTTTCATTCATATATTATTATATTATATATTAATATGGTATTTATAATAGAAAAGGAGCTAAATTAAAACTAAGTTATGTATAATAATTTGATTATAAAATAGTAAATTTATTTTTCTTTAATTTAAGTTATATTTTGCTTACCTTTTACCTTATCATATATTAAAATTTAATTTAAGTAATTCTTATTGATTTAAAGTTAACATTATGTTTAAAGCTTGACTAATTAAAGTTAAATTGAATTTTAATTTTAATTAAAATAAATAATTAAGATTTAACTTTAACTAAATAAAAAATTAGATTTTTAATTAAATTATTAAAAGATAATATTTTATTTATAAGTGTGTGAGCTAAAACCAATTATGTATGAATAGGACTGGGTGATATTATCAATAGGACGATGCTTAGAACTTCAAAATGTCCTTAAGAATAAAATATGATATAGCGTTTACTTTTCAGTTATAAAACATTTCATTAAAATTATGCAACTTAAAACTTTTACAGAAGCATAACATAAATAAGGGTTTAGTATCTAAAAGTGTATTGAACTTATTACTTTTTGCTATTATATACATCTAATTTTCAACACTACCTTTGATAGTAGGTTACAGTGATGTGGCAAAGGTTATAGGTGACATGGCGGTTCTTTCAATTTTAAATAATAATAATAATAAATAAAAATAAAACCTTATGAAGGGATGAAGGCTTCATCTTCATTGCCATTGGTTTCCAACTTTCCATCGATGCATCTTTCTGTTTGATTTGGGACCATCACCACCGTCACCTTGCTTCATCATCGACCGACCATCACTACCATCATCCGCCTTGATCATCGACGAGAACCATCACCACAGATCTGGGTTTCTCACCGTCACCGCGCTTCATCATTGACCGACCATTTGTTTATGGGGTTTCTTTTGGGGTTTCTCCTGCTCGGATCTGGGTCACCGATTAAAGGAGGTCATCAACGATTTCCATCACCACTATCTTCGACAACTTGTTCATCTTTGTTCAACTCCATGGCAGCCACCATCGCGATTTGAGGTTCACAGATTAGGGTTCTTGTTTACAGATCTGGATTCATCTTCGATTGGCACAACCACCACCACCATTTATTCGATTTATACAAACAAAGCCTAAGGGCGATTTTCGTTTATGATGAAAAGATCTGAATCTTCATAAGAATCGAACGCATATTTGAGTTCTTGATCCATCTTCACGAATCTTGTCAAGGTAAGTTTAGGGTTTTCATCTAATGTGGTACATCTTCACGAATCTGTTTATGGATTTCTTCGTTTATGTGTTTAGAAACGAGATTTAGGGTTTCTGATTTTCAACGAGATTTGTGTTCATACGAGATTTAGGGTTTCTTTGTTTATGTGTTCGAAACCTAGATTTGTGTTCATACGAGATTTATGTGTTCGATTTTGTTTCAGATTTAGGGTTAAATTTTTGTTTCAGATTTGTGTTCATACGCGATAATCTTGTTTAGGGTTCCATTTATTGAACGTGATTTATCTTTGTTGAAGATGTTCTTGAATCAGATGAAGATCGGATGAAGATGTTCTTGAAGGAGGGAAGAACAAATGATAGTTTTGCATATATATATATATATATATATATATATATATATATATATATATATGTGTGTGTGTGTGTGTGTGTGTGTGAGTGTGTGTGTGCGCGCGCGCGCGTGTGTGTGTGTCTTTGTTTGTTAATATGAAATAACAAAACTATTAAAAACTTAAATTACTCAAAACTACCTAACTTACTTCTAGTAGCCCCTACTATCTCCCCAATTCTTTTTCTTTTTTGAGCTTCAATATCGAGAGTTTGCAAACTTGCAACGATTGAGAGTTCAACATGGAGACACATAATCAATCAACAACGCCAACTTTAATCATATCGATTTTTTGTTTCTACGAGGCTCTCATGATCTATTTAATTAGTGATTTATCCATTATTGTTGACTTGTTTCTATCATTGTTTATTGTTTTATTATGAATTTAAACTTGTTCAAAATAACAAAAATGAAAAAACAGTTCAGTTTTAGGATACGTGTGACCCGAACCATGGATACCCTCTCCCTACGGGTACTCGCTGTTTCTGGTTCGGTTACGGTTCCTAAAATAAGGTGCCCACTCCGCACTTCCGGTTTGTAAAATATCCACTATCTGTACCGCCCCGAGAATACCCCTAGCTATGATGGGAGGAATAACATCTTAAAAAAGCTTAAAGATCAAAGCTAATATATAGACTATTTTCCCAACATACTATTGTTCAAGAGGTTATTCGTCAATCTTTAATATTTACTATATATTAGAAGGAAAGTAGTTATCATATCATCATTTTCTTTTTAAAATTTATGATTACATATGGAATCTGTAACACCCTCTTTGACGGCCTAGATTAATTAAGGTAATTAATTAATTAATCTTGAGATTTAATTGGTTTATGTGTATTATTTTGTGAATATATGTTATTGGCAAGTATTAGACATGGGCCCTGAGGACCGACCGGACCGGTCCAAGAAAGACCGCCCGAACCGAACCGGTCCAAGACCGGACCGAGACCGAAAATGACGTAAGCGGTCCGAACCGGTCCAGAACCGGTCCAAGATCCGAACCGGTCCAAAACGGTCCAAGACCGAACCGGTCCAAACTCGGTCCGAACCGGTCCAAGACCGGTCCAATGCCCAACGGTCGAAGTTCAAAATGCAACGGCTCTTTTTTCGGTCCAAACCGGTCCAAACCGGTCCAGAACCGGTCCAAACCGGTCCGAGCCGGTCCGAACCGGTCCCCAACGGCTAGTTTCCGATTTTTTTTTTTTTTTTTTTTTTCAATTCTTCCTATAAATACCCCCCATTTGGTTGCCATTTTTCTCCTACACCTTCTCTAAATCACTTATTCTCTCATTCTTTCTTCTTTCTCTCAAGATTTGCTTATAATTTGCAATTTTTCCAATTCAAGGATTTGTTTATAATTTGCTTCAAGAATCAAGGATTTGCTTATAATTTTTTGATTTGCTTCAAGAATCAAGATTATAAAAAATGGCGGGTGAAGGACCTAGCAATTTGAAAGCGGGTCGAAGTGATTTCAATATAAATCTCCCGTACGAAGAAGTTCCAAAAACAAATCGAGTTGCGGAATCTCCAGATGAGATTACGATAAGTATATCCAAATTTGAAAATAGTGTTAAACAATTATATATGATTTATGATAATGAATGTGCACCACGGGGAAAACTTGCTTCCACCCCGAGGTCTTCGACTTCACAAGCATCGGCTTCTCGGCCAAACACTACTTTTAGCATTGGATCGTCTTGGCTTCAAAATGTATCTCAATCAAAACGTACACGAGTTCAATCGTCTTTAGACGAACTTTCCATTTATAAAGAAACTGATTACAGTAGTTATATTGGCACCGAAGATTTTACACAATTTGATGTATTAAAATGGTGGCAAGAAAGAGAAAACGTTGGTCAATTTAAGATCCTAGCCCGTATGGCTAGGGACGTACTAACCGTCCAAGCTAGTAGCGTAGCTTCGGAATGTTGTTTTTCTCTTAGTGGCAGGATTTTAAGTGCACGACGGTGTATGTTGAAGGCCGAGTCGGTGCAAATGGCCGTGATGCTTAAGGACTACTATGATTCTATGGAAAGATGTCAAAACGATGCAGATCTCGAAGAAGGCTTAACTAATTTGGAGGAAGCGATTATGGAAGACGATTACAACAGGGACTTCGCATCGGGAACATCAAACACTAACACTGAAGCTGAAACTGAAGAACCCGAACCCGGCGAAGAATACGTTGACGACACTCAAAATAGAATGAACGCGGGTTCATCATCCAACGTCCACTCGAACGAAGTCGCCTATTATGGGCATGTGCCATATACCGACGATAGTTACAACTATTGGAATTTCAATTCCGACTATCCATTTTAGTAGTTGTCTCTTTATATTTTGTGACGTTATTTCTTTCGAACAATATGTATTTTTCGGGTCTCTAACTTGGGGTGATGGCAATGCCGAAGCTCCATTGCTAGAGTTCCCTTTTTCTTGTTAAAAAAATAAATTAAGTTTCAACAATATGTAATTTTATTTTGTAATTGTATCGCAATGTTATTTATATGTTTATATTAACTTGCAATTATATATGTTTATATTTTATAGTTTATAACTTGCAATTTTTTTAAATTAACAAGTCACTTTTTTTTTCAAACAAAAAAACGAATCGAAAACCGGAAAATTTTAAACCGAAACTAAAAAAACCCGGAAATATCTAAACCGAACCGGAAAAATACCCGAACGAAAAACGGACCGGTCCAGGACCGAAGTCGGACCGGTCCGGACTTGGACCGGTCCGGAAGTGGTCTAGGACCGCCCGAAGACCGAATTTATCGAAATGGTCTTACGCGAATACCGGTCCGCCGAGGACCGGACCGGCTCAGGACCGACTAGGTCCGGACCGGACCGGACCGGGTGTGGTCCAGGACCGATTTTGCCCATGTCTAGCAAGTATTGGTGTTATTATATTGTTTTATTATTTTGGGAATTTAGTTAAAGTATATTATTTTTATATTGGGTTGTTGGGAGGGTATGGCCGATTTGGTGGGTTTAGCCACCACCCTCCTTGAGTACTTCTTTACTTGTTGAAGTGAACATAGTGTGTGTGTGTGTGTGTGTGTGTGTGTGTTCTTGTTGCTCTCGGCCGAGAAGAAGGAAGAAAGAAAGAACATTCAACATTTGGTTTCTTTAATCTTACATGCTTAAGTTGTTAACTGAGAATCATCATCATAAGGTTAGAATTCTGGATTTATAAGTTATTTGTTATATGCATTCGGGTTTGATATATATATATATATGAATGCCGATTGTTTTGGATGATTTGATGATTATAGGATGAATGTATGTTAGATTTTGATGATAGAATATGTTCATTATATGTTTAGAATGATTTCTGGAAACATATATAACTTGTATGCATGAAATCAGTAAGATTTGAGTTAGAAATATATTTTATGCTTGAAGTTATGATTCTGTCGGATTTGTGGTTGAATGACTCGGAATCCGATAGAAGTATCGGAATCCGATAGAAGTTACTCGGATTTGGCCCTAACTCTTTATCGGATTATGAACTTTATCGGATTGTGAACTTTATCGGATTGTGAACCTTACCGGATTGTGAACTTTAGCGGATTGTGAACCTTACCGGATTGTGACTTTACCGGATTGTGACCTTATCGGATTTGGAGTTATCGGAATCCCCTATTCTATCGGAATTGGACTTTTTACTCGGAATCCGCCTATGCTCGGATTTGGGTAATAATGATCGGATTTGGTGTAATCGGATTTGATGATTTAAAGATAAACATGATTTGTATATCTGTTTGGGGTTTATGTATGTTGAGTATATGTATAAATGTATATATATGAAAACATGAATAAATATGATATTTATTATTGGATCAGTATTATGAATTGAATACTGACTTGAGTTACTTCAATCTCAGGAACTGAGAAGACTCGGTGAATTTAGTCATCTGAGTGTGCCAAAGTTTTGAAGACTTTGGTGAGTGGATTTATATCTTCGGATATACAGGATTTAATATCCTATTTGGAATGCTCTTGTTTGGATTGTATATACATGTTATTTGGAGACCAGTTTAGTCTGGGCCTTTGCTTGGGGGTGTAACTTACCAGATCTTGTGGTGCATTTATTGTACCTAAGAAGACTGGTTTTGTTATCACTGTTAGCCGGGCTATCGGTAAACCTTGGTTTTGGCCGACCTTGGTTGTAGGTGCTTGCAACACCGCCGGTTCTCCTGGGATTCATGAGCTATTTGGTTTGGGCATATTTGTCTTGTGTATGTTTAGATATTTGTTCCCTCACTTAGCTTTGTTCTAATTCCCCACTAGATTGTTTTGCAGATCCTCTGAGGTGATCTTGATGCTTCGGGCTGGGAATATGGACAGACCAAACTCTGATGTCAAGTTTTTGAAAGAGTCTGTTTTTGTATTAACACTGTATAGGGTCTTTGTACATCAAACAAGTGAAATCCTTTTGTATCTATTATGTAATTAAGATATTTATATGTAATTAGCTTCCGCGTGCAGTAAAATATATGTTTTAAAAAGTACAGTGTTACAAGTTGGTATCAGAGTCCTGGTTTGAGGATTTGCATGGATGATTTGTGCAATACTTGAACCGAGGCTCTGGTCAGTCCAGTATTCCCAAGGTGGGTAATTAGTATAGTAGCTTTGAGAGTGTTTAGTGTTTATACTAACGGATTATATCTAACAATTGGTGAGATGCTGTGTATAGCATAGAAATGGCTGATAACGTGAACCAGACAACTACCCCTGCGTCCCCCGGAAGAAATCACCAGTCCTCCACTGCAGTCAATGAACAGCACCACAGAGCCGGTACTTCCCTCAACGATGAATCTGATCAACAAGACTATGTGTTGCAATTGGAAGATACTCTGCAAAGTTTGAGAGATCGGGTTCAGGAGTTGGAACAGCAGCAGCATCAGACGCAGTTCTCTTATCAAACTCAGACCACTCATTTTCCCAGAGAGTCAGCTGTATTTACCCAGTCGATACCACCTCCTGTTTACTCTGCTGCACCTTTCACTACAGTATCAACACCATTTGGTTCTTTACCATTCGTTACTATACCACCTGTATCACAACCCCAAGAGCAGCACCAACCACAACAGCAGAACTTTTTCATCCCATGGTACCCAAATCAAGGAGGCTTTAAACAGAAAGGGCAATACAAGGATTTCATGGCTTGCCAGCCACTGGAGTATTCAGGTAGCTCAAATCCAACTGATACTTTGAGTTGGTTAAGGGAGATGGTGAAGGCTTTGGATGCCTGCAACTGTGAGGAATCTGATAGAGTTATTTTTGCAACTCGGAGGTTGAAGGGTCAAGCTGCAACCTGGTGGGATTCTTTGACTGCTCATCTATCCAGGGAGGTTGTGAATTCTGTTACTTGGGATCAATTTCAAACTAAGTTCTGTGAGCAATTCTGTAATACTTTTGATCTAGCTAAGGTGAAACGGGAGTTCATGGATTTAGCTCAGGATGACAAGATGTCGGTGGATCAATTGATTGCAAAGTTTAATGAAAAGTTGAGGTTCGCTAAGCAGTGGGTACCTGATGAACCATCGCAAATAGATCATTTTGTGCAAGCACTGTTGCCGGAATATAGGGGTAACACCCGGATGGCAACATCATTGGTTCAGGCGTTTACTGTTGCACGAGCTGCTAAAGGTGACGTGAAAGCTCGGGAGAGAATTAATCGTGAGAAAGGGTCGTCGCATAGGTCCGGTGGAAACCAGAGTGGGATCAAGGGAAGGTGGCAGAATAACCAGCATCGGGGTGATCAGAAACCGAAAGGTTCGGGGTCATATCAGAACAATCCATGGTGTAAACCCTGCAATGCTAGTCATACTGGTCCGTGCACATCACAGACGAAACCGTGTTTGCGTTGTGGTGGATTTGGTCACGAACCATCAGTTTGTAGGTTTAATACAAATGTGTGCTGGAATTGTCACGAAGAAGGTCATAGAGCTAGAGCTTGCACCAAACCGAGGCAAAAGGGGACGGGGCAGGGGGTAGCCACTGTCGGGGGATCGTCTTCTGCAGGTCAGAAGAGAAAGGTTGCACCTTCTGCGGAAGGGAGAGCCTTTAAGAAGACTGTTACAGAGGCTGCTGAAGACGGTGATGTGATCACGGGTATGTTTATTGTAAACTTTATGCCTGCCCGTGTGTTATTTGATTCTGGTGCCAATAGATCTTTCATGTCTGTATCTTTATGTGGCAAACTGAAACTACCTGTTACTGTTATTGCTTCTCCGTTAGAAGTAGAAGTAGCTGATGGTAAGTTAGTGCCTGTAACTTCCTCTGTGACTGGGGTGTTTATAGATATTGATGGTACTAGTCTGCCTGTAGATTGCTTATTGATGCCTATACCAGGGTTTGACTTAGTATTAGGCATGGATTGGTTAAGTCACCATAGAGCTAGTATCAAGTGCCATAAGAAACTGATTACTATTCCTTTGGCTGACGGGTCGCATGTCGTGGCTCGTGGGGATAGATCTCGATCTTCTTTTCCTATCATCTCGTATATGAAGGCTAGAAAATCTCTAGCTAAAGGGTGTGCGTCTTTTCTGGCTTACGCCGTTGATGTGAAGAAAGAGAAGCGACCTGTTATCGATGTTCGTGTAGCCTCCGATTATCCAGAGGTATTTCCAGATGATCTGCCAGGGTTACCACCGGTACGGGATGTTGAGTATAAGATAGAATTGGTACCGGGTACCACACCGATTGCCAAAGCTCCGTATCGTTTGGCTCCATCTGAGATCCGGGAGATGATGACTCAGATACAAGACTTGCTTGATAAGGGTTTTATTCGCCCAAGTTCTTCGCCATGGGGTGCACCAGTACTGTTTGTGAAAAAGAAAGATGGAACTCTTCGTATGTGTATTGATTACAGGGATCTGAACAAGAGAACCATCAAGAACAAGTACCCGTTGGCCAGAATCGATGATTTGTTTGATCAGTTACAAGGGACTTCCTACTTTTCAAAGATTGATCTGCGATCTGGCTATCATCAGGTCAGGGTAGTAGAAGAGGATATACCTAAGACTGCTTTCCGTACTCGATATGGTCATTACGAGTTCTTAGTGATGCCATTTGGTTTGACGAATGCTCCTGCCATATTTATGGATTTGATGAATCGTGTGTGCAGACCTTTTCTGGATAAGTTTGTCATTGTGTTCATCGATGATATCTTGGTGTATTCGAAAACAGAGGATGAGCATGATCAGCACTTGAGGCAGGTTTTGGAGATTTTAAAACAACACAAATTATATGCCAAGTTTTCGAAGTGTGAATTTTGGTTACGTGAAGTTCAATTTCTAGGGCATGTGATTTGTCAAGGAGGTATCAAGGTAGATCCGTCCAAGGTTGAGGCAGTGATGAATTTGAGTGCTCCGAAATCACCAACTGAGATAAAGAGTTTTCTTGGATTGGCGGGTTATTATCGCAGATTTATTAAAGATTTTTCTAAGCTTGCCGGTCCGTTGACTAAGTTGACTCGAAAGGATGTTCCGTTTTTATGGGGTTCAGCTCAAGAAGATGCTTTTCAGACTCTGAAATAGTTGTTGTGTCAGGCTCCTGTTCTTTCGTTGCCAGAGGGTTCAGAGGATTTTATTGTATACTGCGATGCTTCACATGCTGGGTTGGGTTGTGTTCTAATGCAGAGGGGTAAGGTTATTGCGTATGCATCGAGGCAGTTGAAACCGAATGAAAGAAATTACCCGACTCATGATTTGGAGTTGGCAGCGGTGGTATTTGCGTTAAAACTGTGGAGACACTACCTGTATGGAACCAAATGTATTATCTGCACTGATTACAAGAGTCTGCAGTATGTGTTTACTCAGAAGGAATTGAATATGAGACAACGTCGTTGGTTATAATTGATTAAGGATTATGATTGCGACATTCAGTATCATCCTGGAAAGGCTAATGTAGTTGCAGATGCACTCAGCAGAAAGGGATCTTCGGATACTGTAAAATTCATGCGATTGGAAATCAAGTCTGATTTAGTGGATCAAATTTTGACTGCTCAGCTTGAAGCTTTGAAATATGAGAACTTGAAGGATGAATTAATGATCAAACGACAACATGAGTTAACTTCTGATTCGCGTGGTTTGAAGGTTTATCATACGCGCGTTTGGGTGCCAAAATTTGGTAGCTTGAGGGAATTAATTCTAAATGAAGCTCATAAGTCGAGATTGTCGATACATCCGGGTAGTACAAAGATGTACCTTGATTTAAAGACTCGGTATTGGTGGCCAACTATGAAAACAGATATTGCGAAATTTGTTGGGATGTGTCACATTTGTGCTCAAGTTAAAGCTGAACATCAGAAGCCGTACGGATCATTGAAACAATTGGATATACCTGAGTGGAAGTGGGATCGCATTACGATGGATTTTGTAACTAAACTTCCACGAACTCAACGAGGTCATGATATGATTTGGGTTATAGTTGACAGATTAACCAAGAGTGCACATTTCCTTGCTACTGCTGAAACTGCACCTTTAAGTAAACTGGCTCAATTGTACATTGATGAGATAGTATCTAGACATAGAGTTCCATTGTCCATTGTGTCGGATAGAGATTCGAGGTTTGTGTCTAACTTCTGGAACAAACTGCAGCAGGAATTGGGGTCCCGAGTGAATTTGAGTACAGCTTATCATCCTCAGACAGATGGTCAATCGGAAAGAACCATTCAGACTTTAGAAGATATGTTGCGAGCATGTGTGTTAGAGTTTGGGGGTTCTTGGGATTCACATTTACCTTTGGTTGAATTTGCGTACAATAATTCTTATCATAGTAGTATCGATATGCCGCCGTATGAAATGTTGTATGGTCGTCCTTGTAGAACTCCGACTTGTTGGTTAGAGGCCGGGGAAAAGCAATTTGCAGGACCTGATATTGTACAGATGACAGCTGATAAGGTTACTATTGCTCGGGAGAAATTAAAAGTTGCAAGGGATAGACAGAAAATGTATGCTGATCCGCGACGTCGACCAGTATCGTTTGTTGAAGGGGAAATGGTTTATTTGAAAGTATCTCCTTGGAAGGGTGTAATCAGATTTGGTAAACGTGGGAAGTTGGCTCCCCGTTACATTGGTCCTTTCCGGATCAAGCGAGTGGTTAATGATCAAGCTATTGCTTTGGATCTTCCTGATGAGCTAACTGGTATTCATGACACTTTCAATGTATGTTATTTGCGCAAGTGTAATGTAGAAGATCAGACGCAAGTTCTTCAGATTAAGGATCTTCGTGTGGATTTGAATCAGAAACTTGTAGAAGAACCAGTTGAACTGTTAGATCGAAAGGTTACAAAGTTGAGAAAGAAGCAGATACCGTTGGTTTTGGTTAAATGGAGACACAGTTTGGGATCTGATTTGACTTGGGAAACTGAATCTGACATGAGGAACCGTTATCCTTCCTTGTTTGAGCGCAATGAGATTCCGAGGACGGAATCTTCTTAAGGGGGAAGATTTGTAACACCCTCTTTGACGGCCTAGATTAATTAAGGTAATTAATTAATTAATCTTGAGATTTAATTGGTTTATGTGTATTATTTTGTGAATATATGTTATTGGCAAGTATTGGTGTTATTATATTGTTTTATTATTTTGGGAATTTAGTTAAAGTATATTATTTTTATATTGAGTTGTTGGGAGGGTATGGCCGATTTGGTGGGTTTAGCCACCACCCCTCCTTGAGTACTTCTTTACTTGTTGAAGTGAACATAGTGTGTGTGTGTGTGTGTGTGTGTGTTCTTGTTGCTCTCGGCCGAGAAGAAGGAAGAAAGAAAGAACATTCAACATTTGGTTTCTTTAATCTTACATGCTTAAGTTGTTAACTGAGAATCATCATCATAAGGTTAGAATTCTGGATTTATAAGTTATTTGTTATATGCATTCGGGTTTGATATATATATATATATATATATATATATATATATATATATATATGAATGCCGATTGTTTTGGATGATTTGATGATTATAGGATGAATGTATGTTAGATTTTGATGATAGAATATGTTCATTATATGTTTAGAATGATTTCTGGAAACATATATAACTTGTATGCATGAAATCAGTAAGATTTGAGTTAGAAATATATTTTATGCTTGAAGTTATGATTCTGTCGGATTTGTGGTTGAATGACTCGGAATCCGATAGAAGTATCGGAATCCGATAGAAGTTCCTCGGATTTGGCCCTAACTCTTTATCGGATTATGAACGTTATCGGATTGTGAACTTTATCGGATTGTGAACCTTACCGGATTGTGAACTTTATCGGATTGTGAACCTTACCGGATTGTGACTTTACCGGATTGTGACCTTATCGGAATTGGAGTTATCGGAATCCCCTATTCTATCGGAATTGGACTTTTTACTCGGAATCCGCCTATGCTCGGATTTGGGTAATAATGATCGGATTTTGTGTAATCGGATTTGATGATTTAAAGATAAACATGATTTGTATATCTGTTTGGGGTTTATGTATGTTGAGTATATGTATAAATGTATATATATGAAAACATGAATAAATATGATATTTATTATTGGATCAGTATTATGAATTGAATACTGACTTGGGTTACTTCAATCTCAGGAACTGAGAAGACTCGATGAATTTAGTCATCTGAGTGTGCCAAAGTTTTGAAGACTTTGGTGAGTGGATTTATATCTTCGGATATACAGGATTTAATATCCTATTTGAAATGCTCTTGTTTGGATTGTAGATACATGTTATTTGGAGACCAGTTTAGTCTGGGCCTTTGCTTGGGGGTGTAACTTACCAGATCTTGTGGTGCATTTATTGTACCTAAGAAGACTGGTGTTGTTATCACTGTTAGCCGGGCTATCGGTAAACCTTGGTTTTGGCCGACCTTGGTTGTAGGTGCTTGCAACACCGCCGGTTCTCCTGGGATTCATGAGCTATTTGGTTTGGGTATATTTGCCTTGTGTATGTTTAGATATTTGTTCCATCACTTAGCTTTGTGCTAATTCCCCACTAGATTGTTTTGCAGATCCTCTGAGGTGATCTTGATGCTTCGGGCTGGGAATATGGACAGACCAAACTCTGATGTCAAGTTTTTGAAAGAGTCTGTTTTTGTATTAACACTGTATAGGGTCTTGGTACATCAAACAAGTGAAATCCTTTTGTATCTATTATGTAATTAAGATATTTATATGTAATTAGCTTCCGCGTGCAGTAAAATATATGTTTTAAAAAGTACAGTGTTACAGAATCTATTAATTATGTTTCTTTATCTCTATTGGTTTTAACATATGTCTTAATCTTATGAGTATAGAATAAAGAATAAGTAGGAATACAAAGTAGAACGTATATGACTTCTCTTATTCAAATCATTTATTAGATTTTTTTTTGACCGGCAAATGGGGACACTTCCCCGCCTCTCCAGTGTGGGTTCGAATTGCTTGGTGGCGGGTTTTCAACCACCCCTCGTTATTTGGCTTTAACCAAGTTTCCAGCACCATGTCTTCACTCCATGGAGGAAACCCCTACCCCCAACCCACTGCACGCAGCAGGATTTGATCCCCCAGCCTCTTGCGAGGAAGGAGGGCGCCTTACCTGATGAGCTAAATTTAGTTAGATGTCTACCTACTTTCTTAGTTATTTATTTAAACATATAACAATTAAATTAAATTAAAAAAATCAAATTTAATTATATATAGGTTCTTTAAAAAATTTGATGATGATGTTATATGAATTTCTGATTTCGTATAAATATTTTATATGCTTATGTATATTTCATAATTGTTTGCTATATATCAATACTTTTAACATGATAAAATTTAAATGTTTTTAACAATCTACTGAGTTTATAGTTTATACAACGGGTATTGAAAGCTAGTATATTTTAAAACGATATTCACCGATTCCGTGCCCCCTTTCTATAAATACACACTTCTTGTTATTTCAATTCACCGGATCACCTAACTGCTTTCACCGCCGACGTCCGAGGAGTGTCGATTCACCGGAGATATCTACCTGTGTTCCATTTAGCCGATCACATAGAAGTTCACCGGAACAATGGGATTTAGTAACGGCAGCATAGAGACGTTTATGTCTGATTTCCTCCGCAAATCCGGTGGCGTGGCCGTTATTGACGGCGGATTTGCGACGGAGCTTGAAAGACACGGTGCCGACCTTAACGATCCTCTATGGAGCGCCAAGTGCCTCCTTACATCTACAGACCTTGTTCGTCAGGTACATACAAACATCTCTGTTACTGTGGTGTCTGCTAGTATCGTATTCGACGTTTCTATGACCAAATTGCAATTAAAATGATGATGAATATTTTTTTAAATGTTGATTATGTTCATAGTGTTCATTGTGAGTAAACTTCGGGAAAAATGTGAATGAGAAAAAGGAAATGGAAGTTCTTAAACGAGTATTAGTTAAAAAAAACCGCGCCACGGCTTCTGATTAACTCAACTTTGGTTTATCAGTACATGAAAGATGGAATTAAAGTGCTACAACTGTTTTGTGAAGATTTCTTAATAAATTTTGCTATGCTTGTATTCAATTGGAAGGAGGTAATGATCTGTTTGTAATAAATTTTGCTCTGGCTTTTGTACTTTTGTAGAAACTACTGAATACATATTAATTAATATTGTTGTCTGATTATAAATTTGGTTTGTTTCCCTTCCTCTTTTTGGAGAGGCAGTTTCATACTTTCATATAATAGCTTCTGATGCATTTGTAATTTCTGGTAACATGAACATATTTTCACTGCAATCATGAACTCTAGTTTTAAGCCCTTAGTTCAATACCAATATCTAGATCTTAGATTAACATCAGATAGCTCATATGAATAAGATTTAGTTATAGATTGTTATATGCTCTTCACAAGGTCAGGTTTTTGAGTCTTGTAACCCTTTAAGGGAAAACTATATATGGTATTATTCTATAGTTTATATATGGTATGACTCTAGATAAGAAGACTTGGTGCATTGTCAGCATCGTAAAGCTCATGGCCCGGATACAACCCTGCTACGGACCATTTCTTGAGCTTAATATCATTAAGAACATTTATTTCCTCAGTGGTCCTGTTTGCATGATATTATGATATTGATTCAAGCTACAGTTTCTGTTATTTCAGTATACTTATTTCAACTACCTTCCAAATTTTTATATTATTTCACATTATAAGGATACCCTCCATGTTCTTAGAGGCGTTTAGTAAAGAAGAGATTTAAAATTTGATCAAATACTTTGGGTGAAGGCAGATCATGCACTTCCAGTAGCCCATTGTGAAGTAAGTTGCTATCAAATTATATCTTTTGCGTTGTGCATTCATTTGTCTCAAATTGCAGGTACACCTTGATTATCTGGAAGCTGGTGCAGATATAATAATCACAGCATCTTATCAGGTAATTTAGTGGTCCTCTCATTAGCATCTCTCTTCTCCTCTCTCTCTCTCTCTCTCTCTCTCTCTCACACACACACACACATACACCTGCACCGACTTTTAATTTGATGGTATTTTGGCAGGCAACGATTCAAGGGTTTCAAGCCAAAGGCTTCTCTAATGAGGAAAGTGAGGCCATGCTCAAAAAAAGCGTAGACATCGCCCGTGAGGCAAGAGATGTATACTATGAAAGATGTAATGAATCTTCTAGCAATTTTACTAGTGATGGTAGAATTCTTAAGCATCGCCCAATCCTAGTTGCTGCATCGGTAGGGAGCTATGGGGCATATTTGGCTGATGGTTCTGAATATAGGTAACTTAAAAACATTTCCATCAAAGAATCATCTTTCACTTAATAGTTAAAGCTAAATGATGTGTTACAGGATTTGGTCCAATAATGGCCATCCTATTGAACACTGGATCCCTTCTATGAATCATGTTACCACATAAACTCTGGAAGCATGAATTTTGTTTTTTTTTTTTTTTTGCACGGCAAACACAACACTCCCTAAACTATACGTATGCCCATAATGGGACTTGAACACTCAACCTCAAGGAGAAGGGACACCTTAACAGCACCTACCTCTTGGCCAAGAGCACTTTGGTAACTTTGGAAGCATGATATCCATTACAAATATCCCATCAAAATTTTGTTTTAAAGATGCTAAACTACTGTTAGATTTCATCAAGTGAATTACATGTTATTTTGTATTTTTATGTTCAACGCCCCTCTGTCACCTTTCAGTGGGAACTATGGTGATGCAATGAATCTGGAGTTCTTGAAGAGTTTTCACCGCAGAAGAGTACAAGTTTTAGCTGAATCTGGTGCTGATCTAATAGCATTTGAAACAGTCCCAAACAAGCTTGAAGCACAGGTTTATAAAATCTTTACCATTGTTTGTTGATCTAAAATAAAATTATTCAATTTTATGATACCTAAGAAATGAAAACACTCAAATTCACGTCTTAAACTTAATTGTTCTGGTTGTGGTGTTACATATTGATAGCTACATCGAGATTCCTAGTGATATTTTTAGTACTTGAACAGGCTTATGTCGAGCTTCTTGAAGAAGGCATAAAAATTCCTGCTTGGTTTTCTTTTAACTCCAAAGATGGTGTAAATGTCGTGAGTGGTGATTCGCTGACTGAATGTGCTTCAATTGCCGAATCATGCAAGAAAGTTGTTGCTGTCGGAATCAACTGTACACCTCCTAGATTTATCAGTGGTTTGATTAAATCGATTAAAAAGGTATTGCTCTACTTTTATTTCCTGCTTCCTTTGTGTAATGCTATGAAAATGTTTTATTCCCCCCCCCCCCCCCCCCCCCTCTTCTTATTCCCTCGATTATCATGTAGTAGATGCTTATCTATATGCCAGTGATCATTTTCATTTATCTTTGACTAAAATCTCAGGTGACAAGTAAACCGATTCTTATATATCCTAACAGCGGTGAAACTTATGATGCTGAGCTAAAGCAGTGGGTGGTAAGTACTTCCTTTTTTTCGTTAATTTGCTTTCTGAACGTGTATTAAGATTAAATCATTCACAGTAATAGTATCTTTGTACACGACATTCTTCAGTTCATATTTTACGCAGCCTAGGTTTGATTAATGCTTTTTGATCCCATATATTCAACACACACCTCTATGAGTATATATTTAGTAAAACTAGATGGGGTAGACGGTCAAATTCTGATTCAGCATAGAGGGTTGGAGCTTTTATTTGTATAGAGGTGTTGGTCGGAAATGTCAAAATGACACATAAGGATCAACGAATCAAACCCCAAATACGAAACAAAATTGATTGAAGAGTATTTGGGTAAATTTTAGTTATCAAAAGCTCTAGCGGCCTAGCGCTTTGTTAATGTTACTTCATGTAGTTTATTTTTTCAAGAAGCTGTACATAAGAGATGAAACTTTACAAAATCAAAATAAACTCTGCATCAAACATGTCCATATAGTCAATATATTATTACTGACATACATACAAATATTCGTCATGTGTATCTTATTAATACGATTCATGACAGACAAACACTGGAGTCCCGGATGTAGATTTTGTTTCATATGTGAATAATTGGTGCGAGATAGGAGCCTCACTTGTAGGAGGTTGCTGCAGAACTACTCCAAACACAATCAGAGCCATTTGCAGAACTCTTCCCAGCAGATCATCTTCCACAGAATGACCACCATGAAAATCTTAAAAAATGAGTCGGGAGATGTAATATTTAAGGGAGTGAATGAGGTATGCAGCTTCAGCTTTTATACGAGTAGCTCCAGGTGGGCCAGCTTGTTATAAAAATGTACTACTTTTGTTGTAAACGAATGATCTCAAGGTGTTAATCCTAATATGAATCATGTGTGTTTTGGTTTTATAAAACTTGAAGTTACATCGTGTATAACAAGGGAAACACTAAGGACCTGACTAGTGTTCACAATTGGGTGAGTTCATTCGATAATAAGGGTCTATTTGGTTAGACGAAAAGTAATGCCAAATAAATTGGATGGACAAAATAATAGAATAGAAGAGGTATTAGAATGAGTTATTACCGTTTATCGACATGTTTGGTTGCTTTGTCGAAATGAAATTAATCATACTATATATTCTTTGATAGAGAGAAATATATGTAGAGATGGAATAAAAAAATTTAATAAATGTTAAGGAAAAAATATTAAATTGTAACAATTTATTCCATTTCCTGAATGAGCAAGGAAAAACACTCGTCCTACACAAACTGAAAATTCTTAAAACACAAGGAATCACATCCTTACGTAACTAATGACCCAATTCATTACTACATGACTAACAAACATCTTCTGACAAGAAAATACAATGATGATTTCCTTTTCTTTCGCCTTTTCATCATATCAAACGTAACCTAAACTTTGATTTAGGAAATCTAAATCAGCCATTATCAAACCAAATTCTACCTCTTCAATTTGTGAATTGAGTTCAAAAACTGCCTTTGGTTAAAGAGTTTGCCAATGCGGTAATACACACTATTAATTAGTCATTAATGAAACATTAAAGAGCCGTCAATTTTATTATTCGTTAATTTATTTTAATCAAAGATCAATAATTGGTTCTAGCGGAGTAGCAGCGCCTTTTGTAACCTCTCTAACCTCATAACAATTTTAGTAATAAAATTTTTATCATCATGCTTAACGTTAGTTACGATAAAAATAAAAAAGGTATTTAACAAGTTAAACAACATAGCGTTGTAATATTTCATGTTATTTTCAAATATGTGGCATAAACTTATGGATATGAATCTCTATGTACACGAGTTTACTAGCATTATAGTGAAATCGGAATCCTTGACAGGTTTACAAAAAACTCGATACTAGCAAATTCTTGTTTAAACCCAGATCCAAACACACCCTGCGGCTTCGGCTAATACAACACACACACACAACAAAGTCAAGAATCAAAACCAGAATAAATTCCATTTTCCCTAAGCAATCTTTTCTCTTCTTCAACATAGCTTTTGCCCCTGCTTGCCTGTCCAATATCCCTTTTCCTCTTTTCCTTTTGTGAGAAAGAAAGGTTTTTCTCCTTCTGGGTTCGGGCGTGTGCCAACTGCTCTCCTTCAAGTAACGCTGCTCTCGTCTTTTGACGTTCTTGGTAACTTTCTTCAGTCTCGTTTGCTCCACGGGTTTCCTCGCCTGTTGACCATGACCAGTCACGGTTCTTGTCGTCTTCTTTTGGTGGTGGGACTTTTAAAACCGATAGACCGCCTTTGTAGCCGTGTTGACTTAATGCCTCAAAGTCAATGCCTTTACTCTTGCGCTTCACGGGTTCGACTGTGGAAATGCATACAACTCAAATCAGATATCAGACACTTCAGGTTAAAGATGGCGAATACGACCCATTACAGACTTACAGTCTATGATTTTTAATAACTAATAAACCCTAGCGCTCTTCAATCTAATGCACATTTGATGGAAAAGTCTTGTTTTTATACATGTTTATTCTTTTAGTACTTTTTTCTATGAACTTAAAATATTTGGCTATTCTTCATACATATTCGGAATTTCACCAAAATATCTAAATCCAAGTAGGCAAGTACTCCCTACCTAGACGGTTTACTCGCTACACCCCCAGTCAACCACCAAGTAGTGCCAAGGTGTATTTCTATGCATAGGACCTCTTAAATCATTATACTAAAAAAAGATTTTGATTTATATAGTACAATTTTGTAATCATATTTGACGGACAAATTATTAAAAAAATTAAAAAAATTTGGACGAAGATGTTCCCAGTCAACCTGACTTGTTTTGGCCCGTAAATAAAGCTATCCTTTTGACCTGCAAGGCTGCAATCCATCCATTTTGCTATCTCTATCTTTTGTGATATTTAAAAGCCATGTCCTAAAGAGCTAAACACCAAAACAGAATTTCGGTATTTCCAATGTGATGTACAAGCTCAAATGATTTTGAATTCTGTGAGCTTTAGAGATGCAAAGAAAATGGTTTAAAAATGCTGATTTGACAAGAACTTGCTTAGTTTACAATAGGATCGAACGAAAAAGAACCAGCTTCCCAAAGATTGAAAGTCAAGATCGAAATGATTATGAAAATGATGAGCTTCTACATTTTTTTTTGAACGGCAAAGTTAGTTGTTAGTAACACCCAGTTAGAATTAAACTCCATTGCCAAGGTTTGAACCCTGGACCTCCTAGAAGGCTTTGCCTCCCCCTCACTCTTAACCACTAGGCTAAGAGATCATTGGCGATGAGCTTCTACATTAACATTATAACCTCAATAATCTTCTTACAGGTGGCAAAAGGGCAGGTTAGGTGATCGCATAACAAGTCAAATTGAAAGAGATCCTACAACAGGTCAAACCTAACGAGCTGGGTTAAATTGACCAGCCAATAATATTTTTTGTCCATCTCCTATGGATGTCGCAAGCTAAAATATTAAATGACAAAAATACACTTACTGAAACCCAATGTGTTTTACTAAAACAACTAGGAGCTGGTAACACTTGTATGTACTTTAAGTTTTTAAGCCCCTCTTAACCTTTTAACCCGAATGTGTTTTAATTAAATTTCTGCAAATTTTATCTGTTTGACCTGTTATTAGTAAAAAATAATCCAAATTGATCTGTTCTCGCATATATGGATTAAAATAAGTTATAAGTCCCCTATACTTCTAACAATGCAAACGAAAGGGGAATCTAATGGTTCTAAAGATAGCAAGAAACAAGTACACATACTCACTATGAAAAGTAACAAAAAACCACCTTTATTTAAAGGGGTTAAAAAAGAAGTTGTAGTGCAAGCAAGGGATGACATATTAGTATATCACCTTTAGATTTTGATGATCCACCGGAATATATTTTGCTCTTCTTTGGAATTTGATCATTATCTGAAGCATCTGAATCAGGACTTGAAGACTCATCAGATGAAGAATCACCATCATTGTCACTCCATGGCATCGTTTTTTTCATGATGTATTACCTCACTGTAAAGTGTGAAAACAAAATAAAACAAAATTAGTAAGAAAACATAGTCTATTATTATGCAGTAACTAAAGTCAATGCACAAAAACGGCAATACTAGAAAGATTTTGAAAGTATAAAGATGACAATGATATAAATTGCTCAAAAACAAACACTTTATATGTAGCTAACCACTATAAACTGATTATCTATGACTTGAAACCATAATAATCAAAATTAGTAGGGTATTGAGTATCAAGATTCAAGGCTTGGATCATCAGTCCATATAGCACACTTCTTAACTTGTATTTCTATCCTTAAGATGGATTATAAAAAGTCAACTCAGAGATGTCTGAAAGATACTTTCTGGACAACTAAATTATGTAATTTCGAGTTTGTTTTCCTATCCATAGACATCCAAATTATGTTATTTTGACAAAATAACTGCCAAAGTTAACCCCTCTTGACCCCTACCTGCTGGCAACCTCCGCAAATACCATAGAAATACTCAACGAAGATGAGAATTAACAAGCATATCAAAGCAAATACCAACATATAATACAGAACCTCGGCAGCTGAAAGTTGAAGATTTCCATAAATGAGATTCGAATGAAATATTATTAGCTAAAAACCCACAGTTTTGTACGCATCGATAACAGAGGGAAATGGTGGAAAACCGTAACCGTGCCTGATACATAAGCAATCTTGCTTATTCTAAAGGCAAAATTGGGGCGATTGAAAACGAAGATATAGGTATTTGTTTTGAGAATTTACAATTGGGAGCAAATTAGGGTTTCAAAGTCGTTATTTCTACCTGTGTTAACATCGTCAAACCACAAGGAAGGGAAACGAGCGTGAGAGCGAGAGAGATACCTTTAGGAATTGCAGACAAAAGTTAGGGCTCGTAGTAAAGTATCGTCGTCGTTCGCCGATTACAAGGGACCGATTCCGATTCTTGATCGAGTTAAACCGGTGATTTATGCTTACCAATTTTTCTAAAATAACTAAAATCGAGATTTAATTGATAATCATAACCTCCAATTTTAAAATAATTCAATTTCAAAAACAATTTTAGAAAGATTAATGTCGAGAATTATAAATCAACTAGTTTATTGACCCGTGCACGCACGGGTATTTCGTAAATGTATTCGAGATATTAAAATTTTCAAATAAAAATAATGCAATAAATGAAATTTCACCGAAAATTTTTAATCTTTTTTTACTTTTAACACGTGCAACGGCAACATATAATTGACCATGTGTAAACACAGGTTTCCTGAGGAATAAACCGACTTCTGAAAGTGACTGTACTTGACTTTTGTTAATCGTCATAGCAAAACACAACATTTGAGAAAATTGTCTTCTTTGAAACTTAACCGAAAGTTTTGTATCTGATGAAATCATTTTCATTTAAGATTACTCACTACTATTAATGGATAACAAAAAATTAAGAATATACTAATTTTAAAAAAGTGTCATTTTACAATAAAATTTACACCAAAACGTAGATAAAAATGAGATGGTCGTAAATATATACTTATTTTTTATCTAAACAAATTATATCACAAGCTATTAAACATAAATTATTTACAACCCATAATTAATTACATTAATTTACAATTTTTATATAACCCTCTAATATTTTCTTAAAAGTCTCTCACATGTTTTATAAATTTTTCCCCTCACAATTTTCATCAAACCCCCTCCAATTGATTTAAAATTGAATCGATCAATTTTGCAATTGATTTAAAATTCCGAATCTTGCCAAAATTGTTTTTGATAATGGATTAATATTGCAATTGAGGGTTCCTATTGGTTAATTAAGATTGATTTAATAATTATTTTTAGAAAATTTGCATGTCTTTTATATAATTATATAGATTAGGAGGTGGTTATATGTAAATTGTGAGAGAATTTTATAAAATATGGGAGGTGCTTTTAAGAAAATATGAGGGAGTTTTATAAAAATTATATATTAATGTAATTAATTATAGGTTGTTTATAAATTATGTTTAGTAAGTTGTGATATATTTTGTTTTCAGAAAAAATAATTATATATTTACGACCGTCTCATTTTTATCTACGTTTTGGTATAAATTTTATTGTAATATGACATTTTTTTAAAATTAGTATATTCTTAATTTTTAGTTATCCATTAATAGTAGTGGGTAAGTAAATTTTGTTTAGCTGAGTAGGTTTTTTTTATGACTATGATGATAAGTTGAGTAGTCAACTTAAATATGTTATTCAAAGTGTTTAGTTATTGATTTTAAAGCCTTTTCAATCTTATTAGAAAGATTGATGAAACGTTTTATATAATAAGGTTTAAAATAAATAGTATCATTAAAATATGATATATTATATATTTAAAAACATAAATTCAAAGATATAAATATAGATGTTCATAACGGTCTTGAAGCTATATTATTAGTGTAGGTAGTTAGCCAAAGGTAACACTAAAATACAAGTGTTAATTTTTTATACAAAAAACAGGAAATCAATCTTGATTTTCTAATATTAACAGGTGAGTCATTATTTTTTTTCTTATACTTGCAAAGTGTACGAAAATTCTGCTTTAGAAGTGGAAATGGAATGATGTTCATGTTATGTTATGTTGGAAATCACAGGCCAAGAACACGAATTTAACTAAATATACTTTATCAAATCTGTAAATTCGACATTACACAATCTGTACATTTTACACATATATATACAAGTACTATGTCGGTTTCCCGGCGGTTCTCCGTGACGGCGGCAGTTGGCCGTGACGGCGGTGGATGGCCGTCGGCAGTTATTGTTGACCGGCGGTATACATCGTCGTTTAGGGCATGGCCGGTGTGACATATCCTAACTTTACATAATACAAATAATACTAATAATATTATATGTTTAGTTTAATATTTAACACTCCCCCTTAAACTAAACATAGTTTAAGTGAGGTCTTCTATTTCTTCAGAACTTGTCCATAGCAGTGTAGGTTCGTCGTCTTCACTCTGAGTCAAGTTAACCTCCTCGTCCTTCTTTGTGCATTCATACTTGAAGTGTCCAAACTTGATACACTTAAAGCATTTGATGTGACTCTTGTCTTGTTGGTTAACTTCTTTGTTCCTCCGTGGCTTCCAAGTTCTGTCTTGTCCTCTTCCTTTGAAATCTTGCACTGACTCCTTACGACCACAACACTCACAAGTGTGCTCCTTGTCTTTATCCTTTCTGTCTGTCTTGGCGTACAGAAGTCCATTATGCATATCTTCTTCCTTGCTTGGCCTTTTAATGCGTTCTTCATAGGCTTTCAGTCTTCCAACAGCTTCTTGAAATGACATTGTGTTCAGATCGGCAAATTGTTCTATTGCAGCAACAATTTGTATGAACTTTGTTGGAACTGATCCTAGCAGCTTTCGAACCAATCTTTTGTTCTCTATTGTAGATCCAAGGTTGTTGGCTTGTGACACAAGCTGGCTAATCTTTCCGGTAAATTCATCAAGTGTTTCAGAGTCTTTCATCTTCAAGGCTTCAAAATCCGATTCTAATGTTTGTAGTCTAGCCTCCTTGACTCTGTCTACACCCACGAATCGTGCTTTCAAATCTTCCCATATGTCTGCCGCTTTCGTATGATGGGCAACTTGCAAAGTAATTTGTTCTGGCAATGCTTGGAACAGATAAGCAATAGTCATTGTGTTCTTGTGTGCATCCACGTCTCCTTTTGGTTCAAGTGATTCCCATAATCCATACACATTAAAAAGTGCTTTCATCTTTACTGCCCAAATAGTATAATTCGTAGTACTAAGAATTGGGCACTGGAATGACATTGACATTCCTCCTTCAGTCTTCTTTGATGATCCTGGATCCATCCCTCCTTTACTTTTCAGAATGAATCGGGTCTGCTTCTTTTCCTAAAAAAACTTTCTAGTTTGCGGGCGAATCAAACCAACTGTCCCAACAGTCTCCTGGTTCTTTTTTCCCCGTACAAACTACTAACTTTCTCAGTGAATCAAACCAACTGCCTATGACAGTCCCCTGGTTCTTTTTTCACAGCCTGTGAATCAAACCAACTGCCTGTGACATTTCCCTGGTTCTTTTTTCACTTCCCCTGTGAATCAAACCAACTGCCTGTGCAGTCCCCTGGTTCTTTTTTCACTTTTCCTGTTTTGCGGGTTAAATCAAACCAACTTCCTCTTAACAGTCCCCTGATTCTTTTTTCACCAACAAATAACTATCTTCCCTTTGGTGAATCAAACCAACTGTTTTGACAGTCCACTGGTTCTTTTTTCAACCGGCAAAACCTACTATACTTTTCTTTTTAAAACAAACCTTATAATTTTATTAAAACATAAAACCTTACAATTCTTTAATCATTAACCAATTTATAAATAAAAACAATAACAAAATTTATTATTTAAAAATATACCTTTTTAACAAACGGTAATTAAAACATTTATTTAAATACCTTTTTTAAGAAAAAAACTTTCCTATTTAAAGAAACTTTTGACCGTAACTTTAAATATAAATTTCTTTTTTTTAAAAAAACTTTCTAGTTTGAAATTTCTTTCCAAACGTCTGAATCTTTTATTTTTTTCTTCAATTAAAACTTCAATAAAATTCAAAAACTAATTAAATCCTTAAAAGGGTTTCTTGGAACTCACAGTTTTGAAAAACCAACCAACGCCTTTTTGTTTCCTTCTGCCTCTTATTCTTTATCGATGATGCCTTCTCTCTCTCTTCTGCGTCTCCTCTCTGTCTTTTATCAACTTCCTCTGTCCCACCGAGAAAAACGAGGGTTTTCTTCTCGGTTGTTGATCGTGATACCACTTCTGATCGGCGATTATGTGTTCCAGTAATATCCCTTGTCGATTGGAGACTGGTATGTTCAGAATGGTGGTTTTCTCCGCCTTCGGTTTTCTGGTACGTCTCCGGTCGTCTTCTCGGGTAAGGTAAGTTACCCTTTTTCGGTTTTGGTGCCGGATGGTGGTAGATCTACTGATCGGCCGCCTCTGGTATCTTTTCGTGATGAACAATCGAACCCTGAAACGATTCTGATTGTTTTCTTCTTCAATCTCCGGTGGACTTTCTCCTTCTTCTCCGGTAGATGATGAGACCCTTCGGCTCTGATACCAAATGTTGGAAATCACAGGCCAAGAACACGAATTTAACTAAATATACTTTATCAAATCTGTAAATTCGACATTACACAATCTGTACATTTTACACATATATATACAAGTACTATGTCGGTTTCCCGGCGGTTCTCCGTGACGGCGGCGGTTGGCCGTAACGGCGGTGGACGGCCGTCGGCAGTTACTGTTGACCGGCGGTATACGTCGTCGTTTAGGGCAGGCAGGTGTGACATATCCTAACTTTACATAATACAAATAATACTAATAATACTATATGTTTAGTTTAATATTTAAGGTGTTACTTAAAAATCTAGACCAGTTTAAGGGTTTATGCAATGGAACAAGTCTACAAATTGTCGGCTTGGTGCACATGTTATTGAGGCCAAAATCATTTCTAGAAAGATCATTGGTAAAATTACATATATTTTTCTTTAATGAAGTTTATTTTATCATATACAAAACTTCCGGTTAAGTTTTAAAGAAGACAATTTCCTCTGATGTATTTTGCTGTGACGATTAACAAAAGTCAAGGATAGTCACTTTCAGAAGTTGGTTTATTTATCAGGAAACTTGTGTTTACACATGGTCAATTGTATGTTGTCGTTTCACGTGTTAGAAGTAAAAAAATATTAAAAGTCTTGATTTGTGACAACAGTGGTAATGTTACAAACAAAACAACAAATGTAGTCTACAAAGAAGTGACTCAAAAAATTTAGTTGTTTTTTTTGTTACAAATTCGGACATATGTAAGTTTTCGATGATATTTTATTTATTGCATTATTTTTGTTTAAAATTTTTAATATCTCAGATATACGTCCGAAATACCCGTGCGTGCACGGGTCAATAAACTAGTATTACTAGTTAACAAGTTTTTGTCACAATGATAATTGTATATTTTGCGAATCTATCTTTTATTCTCATATCTACGTAGGATAATTCAAATAACAACTAATTATTATGAATGATAAAAATATGTATGTTTTCTATTATTTTTTTGCGAGTTAATTGCAAATTTGGTCCTTAAACTATCTTAAAAATACAGGTTTGGTCTTTTAAAGATCAAAAATACAAAATATGTCCTTTTTTTTGCCTAAGTTGATGCAAGAATGGTCCTTTGTCTAACTTCCGTTAGACTTGATCCGTTAAGTGTCATGGAAGTTACTATTCTGCCCTTCTTCTTCTTTTATTATTAATTTCTTAATAAAAAATCATTTTTTATTTATAAAACTATTTTCAATTTATCAATAAAAAATATGCAGGTTCAATCTCATCTCTATATCTTCAAGAGACATGTGCCTTTCATCTTCTCTTTCAAATGGCCACCGTACAGCTGCCATACCTCCGACCATCGCGTACCGCCGTCGCCTTCGCCACAGCACGCCGCCACAGCTGTCGCCGTCTCCATCGCCACCGCCACCACTCTGACTCTCTCTCTCTCTCCCTACACACAAAGACACACCTCTCTCTCTCTTCCACCATCCCTCCGCCGCTACCCTCTATGCCCTAACCACCATTCCCACCACGACGACAGAGGCGGCGGTGTTTGTGCTTTTGTTGTGAGGAACATACAGAGAGGAGGCGGTGGTGGTTGGTGTTGGGTGGTGGTTGACGACGACAGAGGAACATAGAGAGATAGGGGTAAGTGTTTCTACCCAGATCTGCGGCAGTTGTGGTGGTTGCCGGCGTCAGAGGCGGTGGTGGTTGGTGTTGGGTGGTGGTTGACGACGACTTAGCCAAAACCTGGCCCATGCAACCACCATGGATGCTTTGAGCTTCAATAGATCATCGAGATCTGAAAACCCAGATGAGAAATCAAGAAAAAAGATGAAGAAAACATGGAAAAGAAGAAGGATCTCCATCTTCAATCTTCAGTTGGTGATGAAATTGGAAGAATCTTTTATTGATGAATGCAGAGAGAAAATTGAGAGGTGGGTGAGTTTATTAATTATTATTATTATATAATTATTAGAAAAACTTAAAAAATAAGAATAAGGGTAAAAAAGTAATTTCCATAGCAGCTAACGGACCTAAAACAAACGGAAGTTAAGAAAATGACCGAAATTGCACCAACTTAGCCAAAATAAGGACGTAACTTGTACTTTCGATCTTTAAAGGACCAAAACTACATTTTTAGGATAGTTTAAGAACCAAATTTGCAATTAACTCTATTTTTGCTACATAGACTTTCTACTTCTCGTTATACCACACGTTAAATTTATTAATTCGTTTTTATTAATCCATTCATTAATTTAAACATTTGTTCTGTTTGTAGAAAAACTATATATAAAATAATATATTAACTCCCTTGTCTAATTGGTACGTTAACTATCACATGTGTTATTTATTTTATTTAAAAATAGTATAATTAGTCTTATGACTCACATTTTATTATGTGTTGATCCTTTCTAATTAATTTCGTAGAGTCGACTTCCCTGTTTGAAGCGGAAATTCGCCCTCTTCTATTCGGGTCGGGGACATAGAATTTGTCCTTTCATATAGTCAGAGTAAAATTATCATTTTACCCTTATCGAATGACAAGTTTTATTTGAATATATATAAAAATGTAAACCACCACCACGTCTCTCTTTCTCTTTTCCTCACTTTTATCTCTTTACACGTCTCTCTCTCTCTCCTCTTTCTCTCTTCCTCTATCACTTTAGTGAAACAACCACCACCACTGGACACCACAGCAACCAACTAAGCACCACTGCATTTAAGTGTCTCCATATAACTTCTTCTCCGACCAGCTTTTTGGGTCGCACCTACTTCTTCTTGGTTTACCACCACCTTTTTTTGATGTGATTAATGTGTTTCTACACGAAATCTTGGCATATATGTGTGGGTTGGTGAATCATGATGGTTTAGGAGAAGCAAGAAAAGGAGTGTTGGTATTTTTCTTGGACTTCTCTTTCCTTAGGAAGCTCTAATCGACCAAGAGTGATCATCTAAGGTCATCCACATTCCAGAAAAGTTAGTTCGAAACTACGAGAGCTTTTTCTATTCTGTCAGAAAATATTTCTTCGATTGTAAATATGAATAATGTTAAATATTATGT
Source organism: Pulicaria dysenterica (assembly GCA_947179395.2). Classification (NCBI taxonomy): domain Eukaryota; kingdom Viridiplantae; phylum Streptophyta; class Magnoliopsida; order Asterales; family Asteraceae; genus Pulicaria; species Pulicaria dysenterica. Next base: position 70,636,044 of record OX359292.1, on the reverse strand, counting down.
GTAGGTAATACAAAAATATAAAACCCAAATATATTTGAATTCGAACAAATGATGTGAATGCATTAAGAATTCTTTAAAATAAGATTTCACTATTTATCTAATTTTTTGGTATCACTATAATCGGTCTAAGTTGTCTTGTATAATTGTTTAAATTTATATATACTCTATTTCAAATTTTTGTGTTTTGATGTTAGTTGTTGTATTATTCTACCTAGTTAATCATAATAAACCAAGAACAAAACCTAGATTTAGGTTTCAAATTTGATTCTAAATTGATTTTAACAACCAAGAACAACAATCAAGATAAACCATTTAAAAAGAAACACTAAAATCAAAACATACTGGAATCAAACCAAAAATTGTACTGTAACGACGCAAATTTTTTGTTTCTTATTTAATAGATGTAAGAAAGATTCTAGAGTTAATTACACAAATGGTCCCTGTGGTTTACCAAATTTCCCATGTGTGGTCCTTAAACTTCAAAAATTACACCCACAGTCCCCGTGGTTGTTGATTTGTATCAATGTTAGTCCAAAATTAACTGAGCCGTTTAAATTGGAGTTAACTCCTTTATTTATGGGGGTATTATTGTCTTTTTACCCTATTTTAATTTTTAAATCATTAAAAATCAAATCTCTCAGTCAACTCTCTCTCTCTCTCATCTCTCTCCTCTCTCTCTCACTCTCACTTTCACTCTCACTGCCATCGTACCATCTCCTCCTCCGTAACCACCATGAAACCACCACCTCCGCCACCGTACCGCTCTCACTCTCAATCTCATCTCTCTCCTCTCTCTCTCTCTCTCACACTCCCACTCTCAAAGAAATCTCAGATTTCAAAGAAATCTCAGAAGGTTACGATTTAAGTTGTGTACAACACTGTTCTTCAGCGCCGTGCTTTATCACCGTCGCTTTGTTTAGGGTTCTTCAGCGCCGTTCTTCAGAAATCAAAGAAATATCTCGGATTAGGGTTACATTCTTCGGCGCCGTTCTTCAGCGCCATATACACCATTCAAGACCACCACCGTAGCACTTCATGTGATTTGGGTTTTCAAAATCGAACGAACCACCTTCTCCCTTCATGGGTTTTCGAAATCGAACGAACCAATATTTGGACTCTTGTTTAATGTTTAAGATCTATGGTTTGGGTTTTCAATGTTTAAGAAATCGAATGTTTGGGTTTTCATGTTTAAGAAATCGAACGAAATCTATGGTTTGGGTTTTCATGGGTTTTTGAAATCAAACAAACCAATATCTGGATTCTTGTTTAATGTTTAAGATCTATGGTTTGGGTTTTTCAATGTTTAAGATCTGGGTTTTCTCAATCGAATCGAAATTGAACGAACCACCGTCGTGATTTGGTTTTCAATGTTTAAGATCTATGGTTTTTTTTGCAACTCTAGGGTTCAGTCTTTAATATCTGGATTCTTGTTCTTGTAGCCGGCGGTGGTCTCATGGTGATGGTGGTCGGGGGTTGAGATGAAGAAAGAGAGAGAGAGATAAAGGTGTGTGTGTGTGTGTGCAGGAAGTGGGTCTGGTGGGGTGGGGGGATTTATTAATTAATTTTAATTTATTTAAGGGTAAAAAGACAATAATACCCCCACCAAATATAGGGGTTAACGATGATTTGGACGGAGGGGTTAAAAAAGGACTAACATTATACAAATTGACAACCATGGGGACCATGAGTGTAATTTTTGAAGTTTAGGGACCACACATAGGAAATTTGGTAAACCACAAGGACCATTTGTGTAATTGACTCAAGATTCTAAAAATGTTTTGGTTCTTATTATGTCAAATAACACACTGATGCCTGGAATAAGAAATTAGAAAAGTTGTCAGCATCGACACATCTCCACTATTTTGATCATATATCCCTCGTACTACCTTCGTTGATGGTGGCAGTGGAGGAATTTCATGGTGGTGGTGATGGAGGGCCTTGATTTTGGTGGTGGCGGAGGGCTTTCATGGTGGTGGTTGTGGAGTGTTTTGGTGGTGGTGGTGATGGAGTGAGAGAGAATAAAATAGAGTTTCACTTTGATTTTGTTATTGTTTTTGTTTGATAATAAAGAAAGTAGTTGACTGGCCAAGATGCCGTTTACGCATAGAATAATTAACGGTTGTTAATGAAAATGGTCAATTTAAATACTAACATTTTGCAAGGTAAAATGTTACTCTTCATGCATGGAGTTTTACTATAATAAATAATATGGTTTCCTTTTTTTTTTTTTGAAAGGCAAAGCAATACCATTACCAACCAACATGAACTACGAAGTCAATAGGATAAGAAAGTTTGTAAGCAACAAACTTCAAAACACCATGAAAACAGAATTCAAAAAACTAACAGCACTAACCCAATCGACTATGCATTACACTATTCTTGAACCTAAATATATATAATCTGTTGGTGCATACATGGTCATATATTTAAAAGTGCACTCCTTGTTTTGATGATGATAAAAATATACACATGTGATACTATTGCTTATCAAAATTATTCATATGTTCATATCTATATTCTTAAAGAAAATTAACAAGCCTCAAATTGATGATCAAGTGAAGTACAAACAAGTAAAAGACTTCAATTCAACAAGAAAAGAAGAAATCAAGATAAATCAACATTCACGGTCGATACCACGGTCGACCGTGAATCAACCGTCGCTGCTCAGCTCACAACTCTTAAATGTTGTTCTTCTTCAAGTCAACCGAACTCGTACTTAACAAGTGAAGATGATATCTTCAAAGCCGATGACGAAGATATCTACAAACAAGAGTTCGAATTATATGAGCTTACAAATAAAATAATTAAATTAGTTTATGTTTTTATAAAATTATTTTTATAAAAACTTTATAAAAATGACAAAGATTTTATAAAACTCAATTGTGTTGGTTGGTTAAATCTAAGACTTCCTATTTTAAGCAAATAACAAACACAATCCTACTTTGAAACAATACACCACCATAATTAGCAAAGGAATCTCCCAAAGGGGTAAAATTCCAACATGCTTTGTGTATTGGTTTCCAAACTTCCATATATGTGTTTAAATTCAAACTTTAAGAGTATGGGATCAACCAACCTTTTGAACATATACTTTTCAGTTGATTTTTATGGTAAAAATGAGTTGAGTGTGGTTTTAAATAAAGTCCAACGTCTATATTGCAAAGAACAAGAAAGTTCAGGTACCTCGCGGTTTTAGCCACGGTCGACCGTGGATCGACCGTGAGGGTACTGGACAGCTTTTGGACTTTCACCTTTTTCCTTATTTAAACCAACTCAAACCTCATTTTTTAGAATCTCTTGCTCAAGCAAAAACACATAACATATATTCTTATCTTGTGAGCTCATATTCTTTGATAATTCATCTATCATTCAAGATCAAGAATCAAGCAAGAGCAAAGCTTTCAAAGCTTAAACACTACATCATCTTTCTATATATTTTGTAATAGTGTAAGGATCAACTCTATCCTTTCAAATTAGAGTGAAGTAAGGATAATCTCTAGCCTTTAGAATTAGAGAGAAGTAATGATCAACTCTAGCCTATAGAATTAGAGTGAAGCAAGGTTATCTTTACCTTACTTGCAAGTTTGAAGTGTTAATTCTTGCAAGTGAAAAAGAGAAGTGTAAAAGGTTTATCTCTACCTTCAAAGAGAGAAACTAGTGGAGCAAACTCTTGGTGGGTGAGGCCAAGGAGTGGATGTAGTGCAAGTTTGTTAACACTTGCATGAACCACTATAAATCTCTTGTCTACTAATTGGTGATATCTCTCTACCCTTACTCTCTTTATTTCAAGTATATACATTTGTTGTGTTATAAACTTCAAGAAAAATATTTTTAACACAACTTACAAATTTTTATTTGTGAAAAATTGGTAAACTAAGTAAAATAACCTATTCACCCCCCCTCTAGGTTTTAACATAATCCAATAACCAACTTGCACATGAGCCTGCTTTTTTCCCTCCTCGATGCCACAGCCAAAAGTACGTTTGTTGTTGAAAAGATGTGAATTCCGTCTGTAGGGCTTTCTTTTTACCTTCAAACACAAGGGAGTTACGATTTCGCCAAATTAAAAATAGAAAACACCAAATCAAGGCCACAAATATTTCTTTGACTCTTCCTTCCATCTAGTAAATCCGTCATCGTTCAACAAATCTGTCAACGAAACCTCATTTTGCTTTTGATATCCCCACCACGTATAAACTTTATCCCATATGCCCCGGACCTCCGAGCATTCTACAAAAGCATGATCAATGCTTTTAATTGCGTTCTCACATCTTGGACATAAAACTGTGCCTAAATCTATATCTATCTCATCCAGCTTCGATCTAACCGGAACTTTCCCATGTCTAAGCCTCCAAACGAATACCCCTACTTTTCATGTTATTTTATTTACAATTTTGATTATGTGTTTTTGTATTATGCTTTTTTTCATTTTGAACTCTTGAATATTCCCTTTCAAATTAACAAACTAAGGAAAGAACAAGTCATTTGATTTCTTTTTTTTATTATTTAGAGCCATGTAGTATTACTTACGGTGGTTTTGTTTTTCCATGCTGAAGCTTAGTTATGCGTGGAACTTAAGAATGGGTGTGGGTTGAGTGTTTGAAACCATGTTTACTTTTAGTTGTTGGTTTCATCTGTTTAGTTATGTGATTCATGTAGTTCTTTATGCTAATTCTTTCCATTTTAGTTTTTATTCACCACAAGATAGTCTCAAGCAAAATTTATACTATGTGATTTTAGTTATTCAGTTGGATTATTAGGTTTGAAAAGAATACAACTTGATCTTGGCAAGTAGGATGGTTAAAAAGCAATTTGAAAAATATTTAGTTAAGTAGAATCAAATACAATTATATTTGTGGATGTATGGAATTAAAACACAAAAAAAGAGTGTCATAGCTAAACTCAGTCTTCATGTACAATCTCTTAATTTAAGGAAAAGAAATATTTAATTGGGTCTATTTTTTGGTTTCATTGAACCCTCTCTTGTGTTTTGCAGGATCTTTTTTTATTTAAAGATTGTATTCTTTGAAACTCCACGTCCACACCAATATCCTTAACACAATGCTTGATCTCGGTTTGCTTTTCCTTTTAATTTTTATTTTAGGACTGCATTTATGTGTCTCTGGGGTGGGGGATCACCAAATCCAAGTTAGGATCATGTTCATCGAAGGGTTGATTTGTAGAAGCAGGTAAAAAGAGGTGAGTAAACAGATTATAGATATTCGTATCTAATCCTAACTTTTTAGGTGTTAATAAACACTCAAAATGCACATTCACACCTTTATCAATATTTCGATCATATTTCTATATACTTAGATTACTATTTTGTATTGTTGGAATAACAATGCAGAGATTATGGATCCACCATATACTCTTTCAAAAGACAAGATCAAACTACAACTTGCAACTAACTATTTAGGTATGTTGGATTCACATACTATTTGTCGATTGTTTCTTTGAGGGTTGTTTGGGTATGTGTGGTTCTATTGGGCTGGATTTAAGTAATTAAAGATGTTGATGTCTAAAGACTAAAACAACTAATGAAATGACTTGATAATCATATAAATCCAAATGTCTATCAATTCATTAGTCTAGTGGGTTTAGCACGGGTTGTTGAAATGGGTTTGGGTTGGGTTTGGGTTGGGTCATAACATAAGTAGACTCATTAGACTTACAATACTCATTTATAACTTCCATGAGCTGTTTACTCGCTCTAACCCCCTCACCCCTTTTAACCTGCTTAAAATGATAGAGCGGTATGAAAAAGACATTATTTAAATGGTATTTGATTAAATTTGACAGGTTCATCTGTTCTGGCCCGTTTACCCCTGCCGACCCACTTAAAATAAAGAACTGTGTCAACTTTGATGAAAAACACCTTTTACTGAACCTAAGTAAATTAATTTGGAACTAAAGTTAATTTTTACTGTTATATTGGTGTTTGTTAGCTATTGTATTGGATCAAAAGTTTGTACGTGTTTTGAAGCTAATGTCCAATATGAGTACCAAACAAACTCTAATTTGGTTATACTTGAATGAATTAGTGAGAGTTAGATGGTATTCTATTAAAGGTTGTTTGGAGTTCTTATGGACTTATTGTCTTCTCATGCATACTTGATTTACAATATATGCTGTAAGATCATGCCACTGATTTAGGTTTTAACCATTTATGCTTTTGAGTACATATTACACAAAGTTACTAAAACTAACTATATAGCTCATTAATATGCTTAAATTTGCCGAACTATTTTTAGCCAAGTAAATAACTTTTTATATGCTATTTAGCATATGAAATAGCATAATGATATGCATTCTAATGCAAACTAGGAAGTCCAGGGGATCAAAGATGCCAAAAATGTTGTAATATGCTATTAAAATGATATTTAGTCATTGATTTTTGCTTCATCCTATTAATATTTTTGAATGAAAAATAAACATATCCACCTAAACTAAACTTTATGTTCATGACAAGACTTTACCCTATTAATTAACTAGGGAATGGTTTCTTTTTCGAATGATAACTACGAGAACGAATCTTAGCCTTTAATTAAAATTAATCAATAGCTAATAAATTTTGACGGCTAATTAATGAGGGATTTCTTTGCAAATCAAACATATCAAATTAATGACGGCTTATCCGGACGTAATTCACTGTTGGGTAAATATATAAATGACTAAAATATCCCTATTAATGAATTATCAATAGTGTTAAAAAACAATTCTCGCAGTTTTCGTACGAAAAAACAGTTCTTGATTGAATTTTGCCTAATTAACGAATGATATTTTTTTTCTTATTGGCTTTGGTAGAGCTTAGGAGCATTTAGATATTTTAGTAATTTTTTTAAACTCCGTGACAACGCCTGGGCTTTATAGCAAAATGCAACTTATGATGATACCAATATAGTTTAAAATATACTAGTATAGTACTCGCGCAGTACTGCGGCGGTAAATAGTTTTTGTTTTACAATATGTCGATTTTAAAAATATAATGATATGTTATTCGCGCGATTTAATATCACGAAAAAGTTTGTACAACAATATGTCCGTTTTTGTCAAATTTTCTTTTATTAGCATCAAGCTATTTTATTAATTTTAAAAATAAATTTAAAAGACATTAATATAAGAAAAAAGATTTATATTGATGAGATAAAGAGAGAGAAGTTAATAAGATTTTGAAAATTATATTGATGTGGGTGGATAATTATGTTTGTTTGAAAAAATGTGTTAGTATGAGAGAGTATATTTTAAATAAATAAAAAGTTAAAGTAAATTAGGAGAGAGAATGAAATAGTTAAAAATTGAGTGGATGAAATTAATTTATTAGAATGAATGATCAAGATTTTATCTTGATTGAATTTTAAAAACTTTTAAATTTAAATAGAAAAGAGAATGTTAAATGATTTATATAGTAGTATAGATAAATAATGAAAATAAAAATTTTAACATTTTTTTATCAGGGTCTGAGTCTCGCAGAAGTGGTGACGGTGGAGCTCATTTGAAATTTTGAACAAAATCACCCCTTCAACACTTTTCACAGTGGACGGCGGCGCTATTTTCCGATCATCTGGCCGTCGCTTCCTCCTCACCCCATGGAATCTCTACACGATACTCACGTAAAGCTATTAGCTTTCGACTTCTTATCACTTACGTCATCATCCTCACACCCGGCCGCCGTCTGCCGTAAAGGCACTCTCCTCCTTTCTCGCGCCGAAACCCTAGGCGTCGTTACCAACCGGGAGCACAAACCCGACAGATACCTTCGATTCACCATCGATGATGGCACTGGTTGCGTCCCTTGTGTCCTCTGGCTCAACCAACTCACGTCCCCTTTTTTCTCCCGCCGTAGCCCACCAGATGTTCGATCAATTGCCGAAACCGCTCGCAATTTCGCAAGCCTAATTCAAATCGGAGTTTCAGCTCGTGTACGAGGCAAGGTCACGGTTTATCGAGGTAAGATCCAACTTACTGTTTCTGATGTTTTTATCGAAAGAGATCCCAATGCAGAAATTCTACATTGGTTGGAATGTATTCGATTGTCTAGAAAATGTTACGATATTGTTCCTGTGAATAAGAATAAAAAAGCTAACTGTTGAGTGAATTTGATTTGCTACTTGTAATATAAACAAATGTATAATCAAACAAGTCTTACAATGGTGACCTTCATATGTTGGAATTGGTTATGGATACCTCGAAAGGTAGAGCATTATCAGAGTTTATGATCCATAAACCTGATGATCAACTTAGGGAGTGCTTTGGATTGTTTAATGAATTGTTTATATAAGTGTTTATGTTCTTATTGCTTATTTCATTGTTTTCAAAAGCATAAGCAATCTCAAACACTCTCTTGAAAACAGCTAATCTGCTTACAAGCTTACTTTTACTTATTTATTTGGCTTATGAGCCAATTAGAATTCTCAAATTCTCTTAGGCTCTTTTTTCGCGGCCTATGGGCTTTTGAGCTTAAGTTTGTAAGCTCATAAGCTGGAAAATAAACCAATCCAAACACCTTTTGTAAAGCAGATAAGCACTTTGAAATGAAAACACTCCTTTAATTTGCATTGCGGCTTGTGTCCCGAGGTATTTGAACAAATTGTGCTTGGTTTGCATAGCCAAAGAATCAAGGTCTCTAAACAATGAGCTAGATTGTGTCTTATTGACACAATTTAGTTTACTTGGTTAGGACATCATTGCATATACTAGCTTTAAAATTGTAAGGTTGTCCTCAACTTTCTTTCATCATGATGATACACACTACATGTAGAAAGTATGTCTTGTAAACATGCCTTGTCGATATACATGGCTTACACATTTTCTCTCATGTTACATTCACATTGGAACCGGTCACATGTGATGAGGAATAAGTAACTCCATTGACCGACTCCGATATGAAACCATGGGAACTTGAAAGACATGTAAGAAAACACGCCTTATGAACAATCTTTGATTTGAATGGAGTTATGAAGCCTACAACCAATTTATACAATGGTCTAGACTCTAGATGAGCCGCATGTCACATGCCTAGGAACCGCTTTGACCTAAATCTCATCATTTAGTACTCTGAATGAAATTTTCTTCAATTCAGAAATTTCCTGCTTTTATTGTACCTCGTTTCTATGTAAATCACATGAAATTGGGGATTTCTGTTAATCAAGGTAGCATATTTTTAGTAGTCTAGAAACACTTTTGAAATTGAATTTAAGTTCAAATTTTGAAAATTTGATAGAACCTGCCAAAATAGCAATGTCTTATATAAGGATACCTTGCTTGTATGCCAAGAGATCATTCTAAACTATAACATTTTCTGCTCTAAAGACTAAAGCGCTTCTTATATGTGCTTCTGTCATGCACTACATGTAGTAATCTGAAGAAATCCTTCTTGAGGATTTAAGTTTCAAATCAACCGTATTTTACGATCATTTGAGTTGGTCGTCCTAGTCATCTTAATCTATACTATTGCATCAGGTCATTTTTGAAATTTCCCTCGATGTATTGTTGATCTGTTGGTGAACTTGTGGTTTGTTTTAGCTATCTGATATAAAAAAGTTGTTGCTTTTGTTTCAACTTTCAAGAAAATTGTGTTTTCTTCATTAGGTGATCTTGCACTTGAATAAACTGAATTGACACATAGGTCTTAGCTAGGACTGAACCAACTTTATCTTTTTTATTTTGGTCTGGTTATATTCGTTTCGGTTTCAAGAACATTGGTCCATTTTGTTGTCATGATTTTAACTTCTGAAGTCGGCCTGCTGCGGTTTTCTGGGCCGAAAGACCAAGGATAAGAACAATGATGGGAATGCGTTATGCTTCTAATATGTTACCGTTAACATTGATTGATTATAAGCTAATTTAAGACCTGCAGACATGATTTAGTTGATGTTTACAAAATTATACCCAAGAAAAGGAAAAGAATGTCATTATTTAGGAGATGATTGGTACCATTGTACTTTCACAATCTTATCCAAGTAAATACAAATGTTTCATTATCCATCATTTCCTCTCCCCCATGCTGATGTTTTCCTGGTCACATGCGTTTGGAGCAAGTGCCTCTTGAGGCCCTATTGGCTGGCCCAGCCTTACATTTATTGATAAAGTTTGGGTGATAAAAGATTCATACAAATATTAAAAGGAAGCTGATTTGTAAGTAACAAAATTTCTTCTTACACAATAGGTATAAGTGATTAACAACATATGTCCCAAGTTGATTGATTATGTATCAAGTTGTGTATGGCTAATTTTGTCATGTATGGATCAGTACTCTAATCAAAAGGGGTGATGTATCTATAGGTTGGCAAATTTTTTGTATCTAAGTACACCTAAAAATTCAGAGCTCCTTTTTCTACTTATGGTGTTGTAGGAAATACTCATAGCCCCTGAAAACCAAAGACTCCTTCAATAGACTTCATTATGAAGAATAATGAAAAAATTGTAGATATAATGTATTACATTGAGCATTTTATAGAATACAAGGATACAAAGGACATCTTAATGGACCTTGGCCCATCTAAACAAGTGGGTCGGTCTATCCTATACTAAATCTTAATATACGTATTTCCATTAATCTATCCTATACTAAATCCTAATATACGTATTTCCATTAATCTATCTTATACTAAATCCCAATATACGTATCTCCATTAATCTTCTACAGTGAGAGCATGTAGAAGATTGGATGCTCACTCCAAAGCAAAAAGTACAATGAATAATAATATATAAAAGAAAAGAGAAAGCCATAGATATACAAAAAAGAAAACTCCGTGGCGGCAAGGCATCAATGGGTTAGCGGTCAAAGGGGGTTGCAAGAACAACGATGTGTAGGAGTTATGTCTGCATTAGCAAGTGCTACGGTGGAGGCGGGTAGAAGCTACAACTACTATATATGGCAGCAAGAAGCGTGACGGCAATAAAGGAGAGAAAACTAATATATTTTTTTATTAACGATGCATCCTGAGGCAGGAAGAGCGGGTAAAGAAAAGAACTTAAGGGGATAATGGGGAGAAGAAACATGGTGGCAACCAACCGTAGTTTGGTGGCAGTGGCGACGGCGATGACAGAAAGACAGTAGTAGGGAGAGAAGGAGAAGATATGACCAAAACCTTGAGGCCTATGCAGTCAATAGCGGTGGAATAAAGGTGGGATAGCGGTTAGCGGACCTAGGCAAAATAGTGGTGTGAAATAGCGGTGGCGCTAATAGCGCCGCTATTTCCGCTATTTGAGCACTATTTCCGCTATTTGAGGCAAAATAGCGGTGGGATAGCGGTTTGCATATTTTTTTGATTCCTTTTTGTTTTTTTTTGGGCAGATTTTTCTGTTTACACTCCATAGTCGATTCCGTTATTACTATTTACTATGTTAGTGTACTAAGTTTTATACTATGCTTTTAAGTAATGTCTTATAATTTTAATTTTATTTATATAAATATATATTTTATGTAATATTAAAAACCGCTATCACACCGCTATTCCACCGCGATAACCGCTATCCCAAATGAGGGACTTTGACCGCTATTGAATTTCCCACCACGATAACTGCATAGCTTGAGGCCTTGATACCATATAAAATAATGAAAACTCTGTAGGTACTATGTATTACATTGATCTCAATTCTTATAGTACAGATATAGTACAAGGTACAAAGGAATCCTAATAAAACCTCCTGAAATATCAAATGGTAGAAATATCCTGAAATTGATGTTTATGGGAGGTGATTAGTTTGTGAAAGAAATTACTTTTCCACATAAGATACAACGCTCTTATGTTACAAATTAAATGAAACATATATTTACTGTATAAAAATCAATTTCTTTTATATATAATAAATTAATAGGCAAGATTCTCTCATGTTTGATTAAACATGATCTATCATTTCTCTCACAAACATGAGAGTAGACCCTACAAAGGGGATCCACTCTTAAATAGAATGAGAGACTCACTCTCATATTATGAGAGAATATGATGAATTATATTTAAACCAAACATAAGAATATATTAACCCTAAATTTATACAACAAAGTTGTTTTAAAGAAGAAAGGAGACTCACCTGTTTCCAAAATTCCAAAGAAGGGAACCATATTTTTATAGCGTCTCATATTTAGAAGAAGCATCAACTAGTTCTAATTAATTTTAAAAACTATCAAGTAAAACTCATCACTAACTCATTCTTATAACTATTGAGAAATAATTTATAACGTTAGTCTAACTTGGATAATATTACACTCATAAACTATTCTAATAAATAGTGGTTTAGGTATTTATGTAATGACTCATTAACCTATTCCAATTTAGATGAGTATATTTTTAATTTATAACCACTTTAAAGTGGTTGTACAGTTTTTGTTGCATTTTATTTTGTCATTGGTAGATTGTGAATTAGGAAAGCATTGACCCCTTGGCTCATGTCAATCTGGCCAATGGTCCTCCATGGTTTGAGTAATTTATTAGGTTTATGGACCATCAAACCCTTGCCCCCACCCACACCCTTCTCAACCACACCTATTTATTCTTTTTTTTCATATTTATTATTTCCACCTAGTCTATGATATACATCCCTACATGTTTAAGTGATAAAGTTTTACTTCAAAGAAATTAACCATCACGAGATCAAGTTTATATAAGACTATAACTGCTTTATCAAACGCTCACAGTGACGTACACAACTTATGCACATGGTAACTCGTGTTATCTCTTAACTTCTTACATGTATTATTACTTTTTGACCGATTTGTTTTGTATATAGGTATAAACCCTTTTCGAATCTTTTTTTAAAATATATTTGTGTTACTTGTGATCAATATGTCCGAATGGCTTGATGATAAGAAATCTATGACAAATCAATTGCATGTATATGTTTTGTCTTTGCAAATGTATTTTTAGATAAAGCTTTTAATAATAATGGTTAAACTTAGACTTCGATACTTTATTTGGTTTTTTGAAAAACGAGAAAAACCAAAAAAATAAAGATATCAAGAGAAACTTGTAGTTAATGGTTAAGGAAATGATTTGTATGTAACATAAATTAGTCACGCATAATAAAAAGTGATTCTTTGGAGTTTGGACCATCATACCCTTAAATCTGTAGGTGAGAATAAAAGACAGTGTATGATTAATTTGTGTTATGTATAAATCATGTCCCTATATAGTTAATGCGGACAATAATTCTTTGAAGATGACTAGCTAGTCAAAGCCAAAAAAATGCCATAAAGACTCATTGATCTTCTCTAGCATAGTAGCATTATATCCAGAAAAAATAAAATAATAATAACGTCACAATCGAAAATTTGAAGATATAATGAAGTACGTTGCATCTTCTTGAATGCATGTACGTACACTTGTTTCCTAATACATGTATGTTTTATTATTTATTATTATTAATATTATTTTTTATTTTTAACTTGAACTCTATACTTGATCTTGAGGCTGGAGATAGAACTAAAAGCTGTTTTTTATTTTGTAATCTATAGAAAACTAACAAACAAATATTGACAACAAAACAGTCTTATCTAAGAATTAGAGCTCGAGTTTATAAAAAATACAAATATATGTTATTGTATGTATCTAATTTAATATCTATCATTTATTATACTGAACTTTTAAAAGTTGTCATTTAGTTTAACCGGTATGTAATAGCAAGTTACCAATCTCTCTGATCTCACAGAAAGATCTTCTTTAGGGAATATGCCTAACAAATTTGTATCTGATGAAATGATTGTTAGAAAGGTGTCTTCGATGATTGGAGATGATGAAGATGACCGGTATTTAAAAGGAATTTTAATATACTAAATAATATGTTTTAATTAACTAAACCCTAACAATAAACTCAAAGACTTATATATAAACTTCATTGACAACATATATAATTTATATAAAAATTATTAAAAGAGTTGACAGTGTGCTAATACCACAATAAACATTTTTCCCACAAAAAAAAATGATAGGTTTGATTGTCTAATTAATTGAAGTGAAAATATTTAAGTGATAGAGAAATATATAGTAGTGGATGATGATGAATGTCAATCAAATTTGAGCCAAGTGATAATCAAATCAACCAGAATGTGGCATTTACATTATGGTCAATGTCACATTCACCGAATCATAAAATCATCATAACTTCCAGGCCATTCAATGTTATGCACCACAACTTCCAATATATATTAATTCATTCCTAACTAATTTATTTTGCAATTGCTTATGTTTCTTTTATGCACTATTTTACAAAAAGAAAAAAGAAAAAAGATTTAAAGGAATTTTCAAGAACACGATTAAAAAGTGTTTCCTTTAATAATATGGATTACTATGTGTTACATTTGGTCCATTTAGGAGAGAAGAAATGATCTTGAGTTTACAAAGAAATAGAAGTTGAAGTGGGATATCTTTTTGAGGAAATACAAATTCGATCTTTTGCATGGCTAACATGTTAGAATAAAAGCATAAAAGATGGATAAAATTGAGTTCATCCGCTGTTAGGTGCTCTTATACTTAAGTTAGTACGTTTCATTCTACCTGTTTAGTTTTGTATTCATTTTGTTCAATTGCTTTATCTACTTCTGATAGCTTGTCTGTTTCTTGTAGACAATCTTGTACATTATATCGGCTCTTTTCATGTTGTTTATTAGATTTGGACTAAGAAAAAGTAAATCTTGGTTCATAACTCATAAAGTTCGAATGGTTTTTACTAATTCGCATGCATTGCTATAGATCAACAAGTTTATGCTTATTGTCGACACATGCACCACCTTTCTCTTCACCTAATGGAGTTAATTAAAACTTCTAAGTCTTCAAATATACTTAACCTAAACAAATAATGAACATTTCATTTTCAAATGTTAAACAAGGTTATCTATTATCATAAATTAAAAATCTATCACAATTAATTAAAGTGGTAATAGGTAAAGGGCCCTTTGATTAATCCCCCCATGTATTATACTTTTGGACAAGATTTAAAAGGGACAATTCACCAACCAACTCAAATTCTATGTACTACTAAAGTGACCTTATAGTTAATTAAAAATTATATTCATTCTTACTATTCTTTATACTCATCAAACAATGATATGTGTAATATATTACTTTTTTTCACCCTTATTGATTTAAACAATTGTTTTGGTCTTATAAGTAAGAGGATAAGTTTGAAGATTTGTAAAAAGATATAAAACCCCTCTTACTCTTTCTGTCCTAAAATCAAACAATACCATCACTCTTGCTTACATGTAGGTGTCCATGTTACAAAATGGGCACCATTAATAACTATCTCCAACTAAAATTAAAAGAAATGGTAATAACTCATATAACTTAAAAGGGTCTGGTCATAAAATTGTCAAAAAAACATATGCAAGTGCCAATTTTATTAAATCGTTCTCTCTTCTTTTACACAAGTACTATTTATACAGGAATAAAAAAATTTCCTAGTTGATGCAAAACGGTATCTATGTTACAGTAATGACATTTGTCCTAGGAAAAATAATTAAAAAAGCCCACAAAGTTTAAATAAATAGAACATGCCAAATGGAATTTAAAAATTATTCTATTAGTTGGTTTGTCATTTTGGGACAACTAAGATAAAATGGCACATGCTTAAACAAAACTTGACATAGACTAAATAGCTTTTTTGTAATGTTAGTGGAACCTTCATTTGGCTAAATAGTAGAGTAGTAGTGGGCTACATGAGAGGGTTTGTTGAAGGATTCCCATTAGTTTTTTTAAGAGAGACAATAAATAATCACTTATAACTTAGTTTATATTATTTTAGAGATTTGTCTTTATAACTTTTGTACTTCAAATGATATGCTTAAAAAACGTTTAGGGGACAAAACACATGCACCATGATTAGGCTTTTTGAAACCATCCATTAGCTTAATCCAAAATTTAACTTTGGTCTTACCTAGCTTGATTAGTAAACTACATGATAAACAATAAAAATGTTGATGATCAATAGCACAATCCCCTAAAGCGACTGCGGTGCATGTGGGGTGAGTTTTTTTTTAACAGTAGAACAATATTATTAAAACTAACAAGTTGTTAGAGAAGAACATAAAATATCAATAAAAAAAAGTTTACACGCTAGTTAAACCATGATAATTTTCTAACAAGCTTTCCTCTAGAATTAATTGTATTCAAGACATGTGATGATATATGTTGGGTTGGGACCATGCATTGCTTTTGGTTCTATAAAGACAAATTTCTTGAACAAATGGTGAGTGCTAAGCAAGATGCATAAATTGTTGCATTCTTTAATTAGAAGGTGGTAGCTTTTAGGAACCTGCACCTATGAAATCTCCCAGAACCCCAAAATTATGTTGAACCAACACTCATTCTTTATGCATGGACTTTATAAATAAAGCAAGTTTCTATAAACTTGACCCTTTAAGAAAGGCATGCATGCAATGCTCACAATTCAATGAAATCCACTTCATTTTGGTTTTGGACACACTTAACTTCCCAATAACCATTCCAACTCCAAATACATCCATCTCAAAATCATAATCTTGAACTCCTCAATATATTAAATCACTCATTTACTCTTCGTTTAGAAAAAAAAATGTTATGTATACCGAAAAGAAATGTTGTCTACGGCGTTTTAACTTTGTAAAAATACAGATTTAATCCAAATGTTAGAATGGTATATCTTTCATAATAAGATTAAGAGAGATTTTATATAATCCGGCCTACTAAAACTTTCCATTGATCTTTATACTTACTAGATCACGACGTACATGTGACAAAATCAAGAGAGAATATAAGAAAAGAGGAAAAGTGAATTAATTTTTTTTTGAAAGGCAAAGAGGATATATTTTATTAATTATAAAGGAGATACAACCACTAAAGAGAAGAGAACAAGACACCAAGTTGGAGTCTTTCCATTAAGTCTCTTAATCAACTAATGCAACACTCCAATGGGTTAGAGAGAATACGTAAATTCAACATCTTATAATTTAACGGGTAAGAAGATGTAATAAGAGTAAATAAAAATCTTCAGAATAAAACTATGTGAAGTAGATTTTACATCTTAAATTTTATTTCTTTCTAGACTTTTTCTTGTTATCTATTTTATAAAAACATTTTTCTTGTTATTGTGAGTTCTGTTTTTTTTTTTAAATTTTCTATTTTAGTTAATAAAAAATTCAATAGCAAAAGACTAGTGGTTTGTAGAAGGAAGTAAGACTACCATCATTTAAGGAAACAGGTTGGAGCAATGCCCCAAACCCTAACTCTCATGCGGGACTTGAAGACATGGACATGCAAATGTTAAATTGTTTATGTTGGTACAAATAAAAAAGTTTATGTAGTATGAAAATGTGAAAAATAAATATGTTATTTTTTTCGAAAAACAAAGATATATATGTTATTACTTGTTACAACCATGTTCGATTAATATTTCTTTGGTTGTCATCACACCATGCATCAAAAGTAAGTTTCTACTTTCAAATATATAATTTATCAATGCATTTTTCTTAGAAGTCATTTTAAGAAGGGTTTTTTTTGTAAAACAAAATATATCAATGCATTTTTTTATTTGTCTCGTTTTAATTATTGTACTTTTTTCTAAACTGAAGCTATTAAAAATGGTTTGTAGTGTTGTCATTATACAATTAGCATATATAACAATATCATATAAAAAATTTATTTTTTACTAACTAATATTCTGCATAGTTTAGTAACTAAAATGTAAAAAAAAAACTATACTCTCCAATAATTGGACATATGAAAGTGTATGTTGGTATTTTATTAGAAGAGCATTTCAAAAAAATTATAATGATCAATTTTTTGGATATTATTGTTGAGTAATGTCCACATTGGACGGAGAGTGACTTTGTAATCTACTTAATAAGGGTCATGGGCTACTAATCTCATAACCAATTTGTTTTGAGTTGGAACCCCACAAACTTACATGGTATCAGAGCAAGGTTCACCCACTCCACTTAACCCCTAAGTATCCACGTGTTAGGCGTGAGAAAAAAAAGAACGCCACATGTGAGAGGGTGTGTTGAGTAATGTCCCACATTGGACGGAGAGTGACTTTGTAATCTACTTAATAAGGGTCATGAGCTACTCCTCTCATAATTAATTGGTTTTGAGTTAGAGCCCCACAAACTTACAATTATTAATTATAATTAACAAAACAGAATAAAAAAAAATCAACTTATGCACACTGTATTAGTGTATTATGTGACCTTAAAAAAATAATAAAAAAACCTCACTCTCTCTGCATTAGCTTCTTACCCATGAAAATTTCTCTATACTCACCTGTTTACATACATACACATGATTATTTGACATTCACTTAAACTTTCCCCCATAGTTTCTCTGTCATCATTTTCCCTCTTGTTCCCTGCAAACACAACTAATAGGGGTTACACACATACATACATATATACATACATACATACATACATAAATATAGGCTGCAACACTCAAGAAAACCCAATTGGGGCTTCTCTTTGATTTGACTCTCTGTTTGCATTTCACGAAACCAAAATGCCCAAAAACTGCATCTTTTTTCTCCTATTTATAACTTAAGATTCAACAGTGCAACACTCCAGTTTTATATTCAATTTATGGGCATTTACTAAAATCAGTCTTTTATTCTCTTTCATCTTTTCCTTGATTCATTTGGGATACATTTGGACCCAATTAGTCAAAGGAGAAAGAAAGATTCAACTTTTAGGAACCTTTTACTTTGAATCAAACATTTTACTCCTTAATTTTGTTATTTGATTTGTGGGTGTTAATCTTTATGAGGTTTTGAAGCAATGAGAGATGAAATCTGCAAGAAAAGCAAGGTCTTCTTTCTTTGTTTGACTATCAAGATTTTGTTTTTATAGTTATATGTTATGAAATTTCAAGAGTTTGACTTTATGTTGATGATGGTGAAGGTTTCATGGCCTAAAACAATCAAGAAATGGTTCACTGTCAAGAACAAAGCTCAAGATTTTCATGCAGATGATGTCAGTTATGGAGGTAATCTGTGTTCAATCACTTGTAAAGTTTTCTTTTTTACTTGTTTTTTATCCTTCAAATTATCAATTTGGAACATCAATTGACTTGCAATTTGCTTTATTTCAACATCAATCACTGTCTGTTCTTCTGTAAAAGTAGCAATTGATAATTTCAAAATCTGTTTGTTTGTATTCTTTCTTATTTACAAGTCAAGATCTGCCATTGATATTTTAATTTTAATTAATTAATATTTTTGGTTGTTGTTGGAATGTTGGGGTGATCTAATTGTGGTGAAATTACATGCACATGTGGCAGTTACTATAACTTTAAAATAACTTTTTTTTTATGGTTTTCTTTTTCAGGTAGAGATGAAGTATGGAGGAATGATTTTTCAGAAAAAGAAATGTGCATCATCAAGAAAAGCAGAAAACCAATAACAGGTGCAATTTCAGACCATTTTATTTGAAGTATTTATTGCTTTTGGACCACTGATCAAGTTAAACCCTTTTAATTTTACATGATTATTATATATACCTTTAAATGGAAGCATACAAAGGAAAAAAGGTGGTAACTTCCGACCCGTTTAGACCTCAATCGGATTCAACCCATACGAACCATTTTGACTTGTTACTTAACATGTTCAACGAGTCCATAAGGCATTTGACACTCTCATTGACACATAAATGATTACGCGAGTTAGTTATATTGTTTTGTTTCATAATTTCAATCTGTTTTTCATGTTTCTACTTAACATCTTAAGAAATGAACAGAAAAATCAAGCAAGAGGACTGCAGATTGTCTTCGGGGAAACAAGATGGATTCTGATCTTCCTGATATTATGGATGTAAATAACTATAGGTTTGTTCGAATTTTCTATTTATTTCAAGACTGTTTTTTAATTTGTTTTTCAATTATTTATAATTGCTTTCGAATTTAAAATAGGATATTTGTAGCTACTTGGAATGTGGCTGGAAAGTCTCCTACAAACTGCTTGAATCTTGAAGATTGGTTACACACTTCACCTCCTGCTGACATTTATGTTCTTGGGTGAGTTTTAGTTGAACCCATTTTGACCCGTTACACAACCCGCTTGACCCACCCATTCATTATGTTTACTTTAACTGTGAAAAGAGTTTGACTTCTTTCTGATCCCTTTTGAGTATTAGGTTTCAAGAAATTGTCCCTTTAAATGCCGGAAATGTACTCGGTACAGAAGACAACGGCCCGGCCAAAAAATGGCTAGCACTCATTAGAAAGACATTAAATAGTCTTCCAGGAACGAGTGAGGGAATCCATGCCCCGTCACCCACTCCTGATCCAATTATTGAAATGGATTCGGATTTTGAAGGATCAATAAACCAAAACACATCATCTTTCCTCCACCGCCGGTCTTTTCAATCACTAAGTCAAAGCATGAGGTTAACCAAGAGTGAAATGACAATGCAACATCCAAGACTCGAGCCGAGATACAGTGTATGTGAACAGACCATCTTTGGAAACCGACCCAGTGACTATGACCAGGGTATTGGGTCTTCTGATGAAGATAACGCGCCAGATGACTCACAAAATAGCCCAAACTATGATCAACTACCATCTTTTGGATCTTTTTGTGTTGAGGAAAGAGATAAACATATGGAAAATTCAAAATATTGTTTGGTTGCTAGTAAGCAAATGGTTGGAATATATCTTACAGTATGGGTAAAGAAAGATCTTAGAGACTATGTTAGTAATATGAAAGTTTCCTGTGTAGGTAGAGGATTGATGGGTTATCTTGGAAACAAGGTGAAATATTTGTTGTTGTTGTTGTTGTTGTTTGGCCTTCAAAACTTGTGAATATTGATATCTGTATTTCGAATCATTTCAGGGTTCAATATCAATAAGCATGTCGTTGCACCAAACGAGCTTTTGCTTCATATGTAGCCACTTAACATCCGGGCAGAAGGATGGAGACGAGCTTAGAAGAAATTTGGATGTGATGGAGATCATGAGAAAGACTAGGTTTCCTCGTGTTCAAGAAACAGGAGACGAGAACTCTCCTCAAACAATTCTCGACCACGAGTAAGACCACTAATTATTATCAGATGAGCAAAATAGGTGGATTGGATAACGGGTCAACACAAACAATTTATAGTGTGTGTTGAAATGGGTTGGGTTGAACAAATAACAACACACCTATTAATATAATTACAATCTTTAGTTATTACCATGCCATTTTCAGAAATGTTTTCAAACTACATTTCTTAACACAAAACTTTCCCTTTGAATGACTCTAGTCGAATCATATGGCTTGGTGACTTAAATTACCGAATCGCCCTTTCATATCGGTCTACCAAGGCGTTGATGGAGATGCGAAACTGGAGGGCATTGTTGGAAAATGACCAGGTATGTCCTGTTATGTTTTAAATTTCTATAAAGTTCAAATCTTTCCTATCTTTTAGCCTCAGGTTCTTGAAAAGTTTGATCTTTTTCATGGTTGCAGCTTCGGATAGAACGTAGGAGGGGGCGAGTATTCAAGGGATGGAATGAAGGAACTATATATTTCCCTCCAACTTATAAATATTCGAATAATTCAGATCAGTATGCAGGTTATGATACGCATCCCAGAGAAAAACGAAGAACTCCTGCATGGTAAACTTGATATACTGATATATGTGGTAAAATGGGCGGGTCGGGTGGGTTGATGGTCAAAACGGGTACTTTTGATGACTTTTGACCCGTTTGACCATTTTATTTACCTCTATACAGTATCTTTGTAACTTTATTTTAGGATTGATCTTTGATGTTTTCGGATTCTTGATACCATTAATATCTTTTAAAGGTGTGATCGTATATTGTGGTATGGTAACGGGCTCTATCAAATGTCTTATGTTAGAGGGGAGTCGAGATTTTCAGATCATAGACCCGTGTACAGCGTATTTTTAGCTGAAGTTGAGTCTATAAATCGTACTCGATTCAAGAAAAACATTAGTTATTCAGCTAGGATCGAGGTCGAAGAACTCTTGCCATTTTCAACAAGATACAAGGATCTTAACTTCCACTGATGCTTGACCATGGATGATGGATCCCTTGTTATTCATTCAGTGAGGGTGCCCCACCTGGTGCATGTTCTTGCAGCAATATTCTTAAAAAAAGGTTAACCCTTTGACTCTTTACTAATCATGGTTTTTGTTCTGGAATCTTTTCAGGGGTGTTTGGAATTGCAGATTGAAACTTTTTTTAGTATCCAAACACACCCAAAACAGTGTATTTCTATATCAAACCACAGTTTAAACAAGCCACTCCAAACACCCCCAAACTTATTTAAAATTTTGATCTAATGTTCCAAATTTCTTGATAATACAGAACTTGTGAATTTGACTTATGGTTGGGCGATTATTTGGCGGTCGAAACACAGAAAACCATCGTAAATCGGGTAATTACGCTTGACTTAATTTTAGGTTTCGTTTGTTTGTATCATGTTAAACCCAAAATCATGTAAAAAATAAGCTGTTGATGATTGTTTTCTTCATGGGTTTTGCAGAAAGATATCATCTTTACGTGGAGCATCAGATTGGTTTGGTGATTATATTTGTTTAATAAAAGATTGCAAGTTGTATATCATATAAGAGTCAATAAACGCGATATAAAAAATAAAAAATTATTAACCTTTCAAAAGCATAACCTGCTTTAGACTAGACTTCTCGTACCTGTTTATCTGGATTATATACTGTTGTTGTTTTGGAGAGTTGGTCAAGTGTATACAAACGCATATAGAGCTATAAAGTTTATAACAATCAGAATTCCTCTAAATCATTCTGGCAGATGTACTTTCTATGGATTATGATAAAATTTAATAAAAAAACAAACAAGTTCTGAAAATGATACATGATTGGAAGGTCCTTTTGATCTCACCTGATATAGGTCACGTGGGAAGGGAGTGGGCCAGTGGGGCATTCCCTCCACTTCAAGACAATCCGAATGGTCAAGTCAAGTCAAATCCTATATCAGCTTTAGAGCATTCATAACGGGGGTATTATGAAGATTGTATAAGGTTGTATGAGGATTGTATGGATTATGGGGGTGGATATTGGTAGAGGGGAAATACCTTTTTGACCTAAAACATTATTTTTTTATTGAAAAATATAGAATGGTTAGTGATACTGTCAATTATTCGAAGGAATAGTTCTCTCCTCAAGATATGAAGTAGATTTCTAGCTACATCACATTTGGAATATGGTTAAAAATCAACCAAAATGGTAACGTGTGAGCCCTGTATCTGCGGCCACTAGATGTTCATCAAATGTAGAACCTTCTATAAACTTGGATAATATCGAAGTTTCAACTCGTCTAGTTGGTACAAAAGCTGCTAAGAAAGAAGCCAAAGGTAAAGATGCAAAGTCCATGTTCTCATCAAAAAGCGAGTTGACGAGTTGTTTGAAAAGCATATAGCCGAAAATAATAAAAACTTTGAACGCTACCAAAAAAATTTGAATTAAAAAAAAGACTTTAAAAAAGAAAAAAATCAAGAATACTGAGGTGAATTTTTTTTACATGGATCCTAACACAATGTTGGAGGAGAGACAAGAAATTTGGATGAACCGTTATGAAAAGATCAAAATAAAGTATAATATATAGGTATCATCGTTTTGATATAACGCATGTTTAATTATTTTTATTTATATCATTTTTAATAACTAGGTGCTTAATTATTTTATTTTCTAGATTTCGTGATTTTTAATTAATGTATATTTATTCTCGTACTTTTTATTTAATGAATATTTAATTCCACATTTTTTATTTATGTATTTTGTAGCTATATAAATATTTTTATGAAATTATATATGCATATATTCATCAAGTTGCTACAAGTTTCTTTAATGTAAATCAAGTTACTCTCAAGCGACTGTTAATGTGTTTAACCCCACAAACAATTGACACTTTCTTCGGAAGTTATCTAGTCATATATATTAGTTATGTTTGGCGACAGAAGATTATATGAGTTTGAGATTCTAGTTTTTATAATCTCAGCCCTTTAACTTTGTTTGGATGAGAGGATTATTAAAAACATAAACCCCCATAATCCCCTATAAACCCCAAAAATAAAAGTCTTTCAAATAGCTTATGACTTGTGCTTGAGATTATCAATTAATAAGCCCCAACCCCAGCCCCATCTCCAGCTCCAGCCCTAGCCAGTTTCACAAAACATACCCTAGGGGTATGTTTTGACGACGGGCTTATAGGGAATTATATGAGCTTGGGATTCTAGTTTTTATAATACTCAGCCCTCTAGCCTCGTTTTGGTGAGGGGATTATTAAAAACATAAGCCCCCATAATCCCCTATAAACCTTCAAAATAAAAGTCTTTTCAACTTGCTTATATATGACTCGGTCTTGAAATTATCAATTAATAAGACCTAGCTCAGCCCCACCACCAAACATACCCTAGAACTAGTTGATAGCTTCTTCCAATTCTCTTGTTTCTTCTTACGGGCCATTGAGAAGCCTCTATCTTAACCTCGACCTCGACAATTCAACATCATCATCATCATCATCTTAATTGTTTAATTAAAAACTCTAACATTTATCAAATGTTAGCCACTATTCATAGCATGTAGCTTATGAATAGTGTTTTTTTAACTTTTAGGTTATATATATATATATATATATATATATATATATATATATATATATTACTTCTTAGTTAACTTATTTAGATATAAGACTATTTATGTATAGTTAATTTTATATTTATTTATATTTTTTGGTGTGTATAGTCTTCTAGAAATTTGAAAATGATAATGCTAATTTTCAAGGTTAATAATAAATTGTCGTTTCAGCCATAATGTCGTATCAATTTATGTTACATATATAACAACTACTTTTAGTTGATTTATGTCCTTATATATATTAGTTAACCTCTTATGTCAGCCCCACTCCCGCAACGCAAGGTCGAAAAACCTTGTTTACAACAAACATCAACAGACCCGGTCTTCTAATTTTATGAATGCAATATTTCACTACCTTTGAATCTTTGATATTTAATATTAGCTTAACAGATTGGTGATTTCTTAACATTTTCTAATACAGATATAAAAAAACATGCATAAAATTTATTAGACAATTCTTCAATATAATATGATCATTTAATTAACCATTTATTTAATCAAAAACTAAAATACCAATTTTCACTAGAGAAGTTGTATAAAACACTTATTAAAACTTAATATCATATTCGTCTATTTTAATTATGAATATCAAAATTACTCATTATAATATTTAAAATATTATATTTAATAAGTGTCATATAGCAATTTAATTTTTTTAACATATTGTTTTATAGAAAATCCATCTCCTGTACCAAGGAAGTGAAATTATACAACTGTTATTGAAATTATACAACTGTAATTATTTAGAAGGAAATTGTTTTAACTTTTTAACTTTTTATCTTTTTGTCTTTTAATCTTTTAATTAATATTATTTTATTATTAACATTATGATTATTATTATTAACATTATTATTATTATTATCATTATTCATAATAATAATAATAATATTATTATTATTAAAAATAACACTCGACGCGTCGGGGGCTTAAAACCCTTGTCACGTACAATTCACTGGAAAAAGAAGAAACAAAGAAGTGATCTTCCGATATATAACCAACAAAGAAACAGCCGCCGTTTTATTTATATAAACATGTTAGCATATCAACACTCATTACAACGTTAAACAACCACCGCCCCTCACTCACGCAATAGAACGCCCACGCCTCACCGGAGCTTTAAAGAAAAGCTTCTTGCTCTGTTTCTGGATCACTTTCTGCACCTCCCTCGCCGGAACTCCAAAAGCCAGCTCCACCGCCTCATCCTCCCACTGACTCATCACGTTATTCCTTCCAGCCAACGGAAACCACTCGTTCTCATCGGAATTCATCCCAAAACTCACCACCTCCAGATTCTGGTTGCCGGAAGCTTCAATTACAACTGGATGACCCGCCGGAATTACAACCACCGTTCCCCTTCTTAGCTGTGAGCTCACCTTCTCGTACGTTGGGTTAAACTCACCGCTGCTGCCGCCGGAAGCTTGCTCCGACAAGTGAGGACACGCCATTTCAAAATTACCTTCACCGTTTGTCACCACCAGAGCCACCGTCGCTTTTGTGTGATAATAGGGCCCCGCCATTGATCCCTATAAAATTAAAACCAACTTCTAATTAATCCGCGATATTAATTACACTGTAAATTGTGTATCTCTAATCTGTAAATGAAGATTTTGAAACGAAAGGAATTACGTACCTGGGTTATATTGAAATAAGAAAACGCGACGTTGATTTCCCGGAGATCGTTGAAGTCGTCGGAATCCACCTCATGCAGGATTCCGTTCTCGTTTGCCACCGATGGAGTTTTCTTGTAGATGTTGAAGGGCCCACTTTCCTTTTTTTCTTTAAACGGCCATATTCCACCTTCATCTTCACCACTCAAGGATCTGATTTGCTCCTCTGTAGCTTTCTTGAATATCCCCTGTTCTTGCTTCTGCTGCCAGAACACTCTCTCCAGCGAATCTCGATCAATCTACACGAATTCAAACACATTTAAAACAATTGAAATGATTAATTGTTCAATAATTCACAAAATAAAACTACTTACATCGAACGCAGCTTCAAGAATTTCGGTACTAAACGCATTGAAGAACGAGGATTCTGGATTATTACCGCCGACGCTGAAGAATGTCTGAAACCATAGATTTAATTAGAAATTAAGCATAACAAACTGGAATATGAACTTCTTGTTAATTTGCTAAATTGTAATCGCCTTTTTACCTGCAATTCACCGGGAACAGAAACAGAGTGTAGGACTTTGGCCAACACAAGCCTCTCATTGTTGTGTCTGTTGATTAAATAAGCACTTATTCCGGCAGGTATTCGGAAAATATCACCACGTTTTATGTTATGGCTTTGTCGTGAATCTTGTTTATCGACTATCGTAATTGTTCCCTCGCCTGTAAAAATAATCGGAACCCATCATAAAAATCGACATAACTATACGTTAGTTGAAGTTTAAATTTGTAAAGATTAACGAAATTGATACCATTCACGACGAAAAACAGAGCATCCGCATCCCAATGATTTGGTACTACGAAAGTTTGAGGTTCGGCTTCAAGAAACGCCACACGATATTTCTCGATTCCTCGGAAAAGCTCAGAACGATCGGAGAACTTTTGAAGAACTTTGATATTACCCTGTTCGGTTTCTAGGCGTGTGGTGAAATGATGATCTTCGAAAACGAAAGGATTGTTTGATCTCGATTGTTGTTTTTGTTGTCTACCGGTTCTTCTGACCATTTCCGGCCGACTGGTGTCGCCGGATTTACGCCGTTGGCCGTGCTCTTGGATGCGTTTTTGCATGCATGATTGAAAGCATTGTGGATGTTGTTGTTCTCCTTGGCTCCCCTGCTGACAAAAATATTAATATAAAATAGAAATAAATTATTAAAAATAAAAAAAACCTTGTATTAGTTACACATTACCTGGCAGCTTTGATGGCATTCTCCGACGATCTTCTGCAAGTCCTGCTCTTCGTCGGCGAAGATAATGTCATACTGACCGCCGCCGCCGCCGCCGCCGCTACGACCACCGTGACTTTGTCCACTTTCTCTCTCCCTCCTCTGCTTCTCCTGATGGTACTTTTCGCATCCCTGCTTGCACCTTAGCTTCTCATCTTGCTCTACACCCTTTATCTCCTCACACTTAAGCTTACAAACACCGATCTCGGGATCTCTTTCACTCCGGCCAACACTCACCGCCGCCGAAACGAGAAACACCACCGCAAACACCAAGAAAATGACGTTAACCCTCATTTTTTCCGATCAACTTTGACTTTAATTAGCTTGCTGTTTTTACGATCAACCCACCGTGCATGGCTATTTATACACTCGCCGGAGAGTAGGCGCAGAAGATCATGATATGAGGTGGCGAGTGAGAGGGTGAAGTGTGAGCATGCGTGGTGACAGGTGTCAATGTGGCTTCACACGTGTCAATAGGAGAGTGCCAGCAAGGACAAGAAGGGGAAATAGTTGGTAGTTTGTGAGTTTCTGCAGTACGGTTTTGTATTTTAGTGTGTTTGCGATAGTTGTGAATGGTGGTCACGTGAGAAGAAGAGGGTGGTCACGTGGCTGTACGGCAAGGATATGTAGTAAACGACAAAATACGTGTATGCAGCAAATTGTGATGAACGTTAAATTGCTTTATTGGGGCTTGGGAGATTAGATTTTGGCCATTTCCTGTTTTGGACTTATTATCTGTTTTCCTCTCATATCATAATTGATAATTCATAAGTTGAATTTAAATATAATATAAACTTACACTTACATACTTATCAAGTTTTGTTATATTGAATATATGGTTTCCTATTATTATTGTTGAGCTATTATGGTTTTTTTTCAAGTTTATATATCTTGAGATGTGTTTAGTATTTGAGGCTAATTCTTGAACTTGTAGGATTATATCGATATCGTATCGAATTCGACTGATCGAGTAGTTTAAGGTAGTTTAGATTTGAATCGACCCAACTTTCATTCCTTCGCAACTTCAATATAACCTATGTAGTGAATGTTAGTTTAGTTTAATAATATCTTATACCCTTTTAATTTTACTTTAAATAAGTTTTTTTTTCCGATTAAGGATCAAGCATTTACTCATATATACGGAGTCTAACAGATAAATTGCATGTTCTACTTTATGTTAGTTTAAGGGTTTTTTATAATCATTAATTAATTCTTAATAAATAGCCATCACATTCCAAAACATGTTCTTATGTATAAAGACAAGATCTATTGAGTATTGACTAACAAGATGAAGAAGACACTCTTTCTTCTGGTTTACATATCATTTCATCATAATAATCATATATATTTCTAGTTTCACAACCCTTTACAAACACAAAATAGAAAAATAAAGAAATGATAATAATAACTTGCACAATATTTACATGGATTAATTTCAACTAAATATTAGTTAGACATAAAATTAATAGAAATAATATTGAAGGAAAATAACTATAGCATTAAAAATCTTGAAAATAAAGATAATTCGAATAATGTTAAAGAAAATAATGAAAAGACGATTAAAACTAAACCACAATTAATCAAAGAAAAGAGATCAATAATAACAGTACGTTTCCAACATATGCATGTACTCGATCGATCTGGCCATGCATGCTTATATATGGTTGAAATGCATTATCTGCTAAAACGTCGAGCTGAAAACAACAACAAACGTACGAATACAAATGAAAAAAATCTGAAAATATTTCATAGAATTTTAACATTAAACTGTAAATGAATCACGAACCTATGTGTCCTTTGACACATTCTTTCTCACACTTTAACGTGCAAAAAGAACGGGCGTTGCCTTCATCGACACAACTCTTTTCGCAATCTGCATAGCATTGATCATGATTTTGGGCGTCACTAACGTTTGCAATGACCAAAATGATAACACACACAACAAGGGTTGCAGAAACCTTCTTAGATGCCATTTTTATGTGGTGATTAATTCAATTAATGGGTTGGTTTGAGTTGGCCGGTATTTATACAAATGTTGGTGATTTGAGTCTTGTGATAGCCCTAAAAATTTGGAAGATTTTGTATGGTTTGGTTGGTAGAAACCGATATATATGCATGATCGATCACCTTTTAACATACATTAATTTGGTGATTCTAAAACAAATGATAGAAACAAGTTTTCTTCCGCCCGCACGTTGTGTCGGAAAGAAAATCAAATGATATGTTAGCTTTATATATGCTTGTTAAATAAAATGTAACAATGTAATATTAACGAAATTTTATTTGTTGTAGTACACTAATCATTGAATTCTCTTTTCCAATTATTAAGCAACTTAAGTATTTTTTTTTTCATCATACAAATTTTCACAAATAATTGCAGTTAATTATCATAACTTAAGATGTACCCTCAAATATTTACTCTTTGTCATACAACACAAAAAAACATAATAAATATAATTAAATAGATAATTAGAAATGAAACACATGCATTCCACATCTTCCAATGACATCAATTTGATTAGAAAGAAATTATCATGATATTGTCAAATTCTCATGATATTTTGATAAATTACCAAAATACCCTTTAAATTCTCATGATAATTTACCTAAATAGTTTGCCAATTGATATATAAGATAATTTAAGCATATTGTTATATGTATTAAGTATTACAGAAATATTCAATATAGTCCATATATAATTCATAGTCCAGAGAGACTAATTTTAGTCTTTAAATCAACCCCGTCAATGGTCTAGATTGAATTTTAAAATTTTGAACGGAGTGACATTTCCGTAATTAATATGTGATGTTTTTACAATCGCAAGCGATTGTATACTGAATCACATGTGATTAAACATCAAAATTTCAGGACTATGCTTTTTATATGGACTTTATTGAACACAACTCTTAAGTATTAATATATTATTTGAAGAACTATATATGTTATGAAAATAATAAAGACAACGTTATATTCAATAACTAGACTAAATTCCCGTGTGATACACGAGCTGGTTTAAAAGATAATAAATATTAAATATTTATAAAAATGTATTAAATAATAATAAAACACGAATTTAATGGAAAATTAAAAAAATGACGATATATGACATCAACACTCTAAACAAAGGTGGGAACATCAGCGCGAGTGGAATGACAAACTTGACGCAAGAAACATAGTTCATGATACGAAGAGACGTGATTTTATTTCTTATATAAGTCATCAATCATTATTGTTACAATTAAGGGTAATAAAGTTAAACGTTATTAGTTATAATTAAAAAGGATTTTAAAATGTTTATAAAATATTTTAGAATTATAAAACTAATAATTAGGTCAAATATGATGTTTTGAAATATTATAAAGGAGTAATATGATATTTGTAAATTAAGGTGGACAAATACGATTTTATAGGATTTAATAAGGGTATATATGAAATTATCTTTAATAATTTTGACTCTAAAAAGTCAAAATTAATATTTTAATTTTAAGTAAATGAATGGTCAAGGTTAAATATTTTTTTAACAAATGGTTTAGATCGTTTAATAAATTATATCAAATTAGTCTTTTATTTATATTAGAAGATATATTGTTTATAAACCAGAAAGAAACTTTTGATGTGGTAAAAAATGATGACTCATCGATGACGTATACACGCGACTTTGACAAATCTTGGTGTCTCAGATCTAGAAAGTGTGCATATGTGCATAATCATAACATCAAATGGGTTGTATATATGAAAATTGTGAGAGT
The DNA here is from genome assembly GCA_947179395.2 of Pulicaria dysenterica. Lineage (NCBI taxonomy): Eukaryota > Viridiplantae > Streptophyta > Magnoliopsida > Asterales > Asteraceae > Pulicaria > Pulicaria dysenterica. Next base: position 70,604,825 of record OX359292.1, on the reverse strand, counting down.
GTTTAACACATCTTGGTGTCTCAGTTCTAGAAAGTGTTAATGTGACAGAAATTAATAACTCATTGGTGACGTATAAATATGACTTTAACAAATCTTGGAGTCTCGGTTGTAGAAAGTGTGGATGTGTACATAATCATAACATCAAATGGGTTGCATGAATATTGTAAGGGGATTTATGGATATCGTGAGAGGGTAATATGAAAATAGTATTTTTATTATATTAATATAATAAATTATAGGTAGTTTATGAATTTTATTCAATAACTTGTGATATATTTTATTTAGAGTAAAAATAATTATATTTTTGTGACCGTCTCATTATTATCTACGATTAGACATAAATTTTATCATAATATGATATTTTTTAAAAATAGTGTATTTTTAATTTTTTTGAATTACAATGGTGGAAACAATTGTTGATAATAAAAAACTTAAAAAAAGACTAACTTGATAAAAAAAAACTATTAAAATGGTAGTGAGAAAACTAATTTGTAATTTCCAACGAGTAGGGTTGTGTAATGCTTTTCGGTCAAAATACTCACTCTTAGTGTTGGTTAGTAAGCAAGTGATTAACTGTCTAGGACCTATAAACCAACATAATTACCGGCTAGTAGAGTTAAACCAATAACCTTCACGTAAGTGGTTTTGTAATTACCCTTACAACTTAAAATTTTATATAATGATTTGATTTATTTAAGTTTTTTTATTTGTAAACTAATAATTCCCACATGAAATTAAGATTATTGTATGAATATTTGAATTTGATGTTATCTTGAGTTTTCAATTATATTATTAATTATACCCAAACAATTTACGTTTATATAAACATAATCTATTCTTTTACAAGGATCTTAACAATATGTGATGTATAAATGATTAATATAAAGTTTAGTCTACGTACTCAAGCACCGCACGAGTATACACCGATTATTAATGGTTAATAGTTTTTTTTTCCGGTGTGAATTTTAGAATATGTTTGTTTTGGAGAAACACACAATAAAACTATATTAGAAACTCGTTTACTATACGTATTCGCAGTGGCGGACCCAGATTTTTTTTTGACCGGTGGCACCATATAATGCGGAAATAAAATTAAATAAAATTGAGGGTGTGGTTCGGATTTTTTTCTCGGGTTTTCGGTTAATCGGGTCGAATTAACGCGATTTCAGCGGTTATTCTGGTATTTTAGGGCCAAAATTTAAAACAAAACACAATTTATATGAAGTCATGTTAACTAAAATGCTATTTGAAAGGTATAAATTGAAAGATTAACCTATTTTTTATCATTTTTTTTAAAAAATTCGATAATCAACACTGCGAACCGTCAAAAGACCGGTGTCGCTTGACCCCCCCCCCCCCCAAACATGGAGGTCCGCCACTGCGTATTGGTTTAAATAATTTATAAAAAAAATATAAGATAATAGTAATAAGTAAATGAAAAATAAGAAACTCGTGTACAACATTAAGACGTTAAAGGCTTATATGTTAGATCTACTATACCGATTTCTAAACAAAAGGGAAATTTGGACCCACAAATAAAAAGATTTCTGGTTTGAAAGCACTACTAATGTCCATATACGCATTTCAATACTCATCCACTTTGATGCGAATTGGTGTCTTACAATCTAGTCAACGGTTCTAATATCTCTAAGTTCCCGTTTGTTTCACCATAATATGAAGAAAAAGAAATGATTTTAATTCCATCCATGTTAGTTATGAAATGACATTCTTCTACCTAAAGGAATATAAATACTTTAAAGAATAAAATTTATTTTCAAATAATGTTACCAAACACAAAATACAACGGAATTTGATTTCAATTACATTACATTTCTTCACATTACGGTGAAACAAACTAGACCTGAGAATCTTTTTCTTTTTGATCCGGTCTTGGCCCAACGCTTAGTCGCTCACTTGATCTACATGCTTTCCTTTCCCTTCTTCGCCAACGCTCTAGCCGTTTTCTTAACTTCCACTCCTGAAATTTATCACGATTGGAAATTCGACACACAAGTAGGAAGTAATGCAAATTTCAGTACATTTTTAAAAAGATTGTCATAGAAATAAAATATTAAAATCGAGATAACCAGACACAATGTCGATTATTTGTAATAATATATATTATCTTTTCGCACTTAACTAGCCTCCTTTTTCGAATATATAATAGATTCTTGATTTAAAATCATATATAAAAAACAAGTTAATTAATTTTAAAACTACAAACTTCGTGTAACTTGCTTAGCTATAGTTGTTTATTAGAATTTAAGGGAAGTAGGTGACCAAAGTTCCTCATAAACATAATTTTTTATATACCATTTTCCATGATTCATCGTATAAATTCCCCTCCCCTAAAACTTTATGAATTAAATTACCAAATACCTCACTAAAAATGAATCCAACCCGATTCGAGGTATTTGGTCTAGTCTTGGTGATGCTATATGGTGTAGCCATGGCTCAATCAGGGTGCACCACTGCACTAGTGAGCTTGAGCCCGTGTCTTGACTACGTCTCCGGGAACTCATCAACTCCGTCGTCTTCTTGTTGCTCGCAACTAGCTAACGTGGTTCAACAACAGCCACGATGCCTTTGTGTGTTTACTGGCGATGGTAGTGGTGCACCAACGGGTTTGAACATTAACCAGACTTTGGCAATGGCACTTCCGGATGCTTGCAATATCCAAACTCCCCCGGTTAGTCGATGTAAAGGTATATGAATCAAATTAAGCAAACGATATTTTTAATTTTTTTAACAACACACAAAACATCCCCTAATTCACAACTAACTTCATAACGAGACTAGAACCCTCAACTTGAATTCATAAAGAAGGAAGATCTTAAGTTACATATTGATACTGCTAAGCTAAAGACCTCGTTGTATATAATCGTTTGTACTTGTACTAGATAATGCTAATGGACCAACAAGCTCTACACAATCAGACGATTCACCTACACCCACAGGTGAATGATTGGAGATATTATCTTCGTTCTCTTTTAGATCAATACTTTCTTGCTAGCTCTTTTATTCATGTGTATGTATTGCAGGAACTGGGTTCAAGACTACCCCAGGAACATCTAATAATGCGACTACGAAAAAATTATCATTCTGTGCCACTTTTGTTTCGCTATTCATAGCTACACTATTTTCCTCTTATCTTGCTTAATTAATTAATTACTCTTTAGATTTTATATTATTACGATATTATATATTAATTAATATACCTTATCTATGTTTTTATTCTGAATATATGGCAAACACACACCGACCTTGTCTATGTAATTGTGTTGTGTGTAATTTAATCTTGTACGTATGTGAATGTGAACTCGTAGTATTGCCTTTTTAAAATTTGTGTATGAATTTTAAAAGTGTTTTAAAGATAAAACTTCTATAGATGTTGTAAAGATCAAAACACCACTTTGTAAGGATCGAACTTGAAACTACAAGAAGTTGTTAGGAGATGCGGATAACAAAAACAAGATAAACATGACTCCAAGATATAACGGGGTTCGTTTGTCAGGGTCACGACCTACGTCCATGGACATGAACTAGTGACTTCTTTACTAAAGTGTTTACATAGATGTCACCCCAAAGATGCATAAGTTGAATGAAACCTAGCTACGGTATTTTTAATAAACAAACTATCCTAATACAACTCGACTAAACAATTATAACCACCAAAATTTGAAATTTAAATTTTATCATTCAAATTTCAGTCATATCCTTATTTTATTTGAATTAGGCAATTCAAATTCCAAGCTTATAAATATGATCCCATTTGAATTTCAATTCAATTAATTTTTTATCCACTGCCTTTATTAATCAATAATTAAAACCGACAATCATCGAACTTCTCGATTAATTCTAGTTTCGAATATCGTACCATTAATTTCTAGTCACACCTATCAAATATCCGATCTAACTTCAAATAAGCCATAAGATGTGATACGTGTGATGGAGTATATGTCAGTTTAAATACGTCTTACAAGAGAAATTACTTATTTAGTGCAGAAAATTTTTGAAATCAGTTAGTACAATTAGTGACATTTTTTCGTGCAACATTTTTTTTTCTCAATAATTATTTAATCATTAGCAAAGAACTAATCCACCAACTCAATTAAAAGCCCAAAAACTCAAAAAGAATAAGAATATACTATAATCGGGGCTGCCTCTTGTGATTAACATATAAAAAAAGGTTTAATTCAGAATACAAATAATCTTTTAATATATATAAAAGATTAATTTGATAAATATTTATTTTACGACCTGAACTATACATTTTAAAAATGTTTAATCTTGACAATTTATCCACTTAATAGCAAAAAATCAATTTTGACTTTTTAAAGTCAAAATTATTGAAGATAATTTATATATTTCCTTATTAAATTATATAAAATTGTATTCATCCACCTTAATTTACAGATATCATATATACCCTTTATAATATTTTAAAATATCATATATATAACCAAATTCTTAGTTGCAACATTCTAAAATATTTTATAATAATTTTAATTCCTTTTTAATTATAACTAATAACGTTTAACTTTATTACACTTAATTGTAAAATAATGATTGATGATTTATATAAGAAATACAATCACGTCTCTTCGTATCATACTTCCATGTTTCTACCGTCAAGTCTGCCCTCTCTCTCGTGTTGATGTTTTCACCGCTGGTTAAAGTGATGATGTCGTACATTGTCATTTTTTGAATTCTCATTTGATTCACTTTTTATTAGTATTTAATACATTTTTGTTAATGTTTAATATTTATTATTTATTAAACCAACCCGTATATCATACGGGTATTTAATCAAGTCATAAGAATAAGAGACTTAAACATTAATCAAGTCATAGATGATTTACATTCGACCATTCATTTTATTCATAACCCAACCATAAATTACAACTAGTGAATTATGACTGTTATATCTAATAGATAACATTTAATGAATAGCCTAGAATATATTCTTCTTATATTCAATAACCATCCACTACAAAAATAATAATATAATTACACACACACACACACACACACACACACACACACACACATATATATATATATATATATATATATATATATATATATATATATATATATATATATATATATATATATATATATAAGAAGTTAATTTGAAAACCATTCTTAGTGCGAGAACCCCGAGAACCAATCTGAGCTGTCCAATTTCCCCTTCGTCATTGTCATTGCCCACCCATGATTTTCTCACATGCACCCTGCCACACTCTATCCCTCCACGCTCTCCATCCATGAACTTCCTACATCCAAGGAACGACTGAGAATGGTTCTCGCGGTTCTCTTACTAACAACGGTTCTCGAATGAACCTTCCCCTACATATACATACATACATATATATATATATATATATATATATATATATATATATATATATATATATATATATATATATATATATATATATATATATATATATATATATAGGTAGGATCAAATGAGAACACCTTTTAAGGTGAGAATGGTGAGAACAATTTACAGCCATTGGATTATCTTATATATATATAGAAATTGGATCAATAAAGAACCACTTCTTAAACAAAGAACCTAAAGAACCAATCTGAACCATTGGATCATCAAAATCAATGGATGAGATTGATCGATGGCCAAACTGTAATTATTATGTATTAATTTAGGAAGAATAGGGCAAAAATGTAATTATCCCCCCCACACCCACGATTTAAAAAAAAAAACCCCATAAACTTTAAATTGCCATAACTTTTTAAGTTTTTTAATCCTCTTTCAAACAAGATCACTCTTCCTATACTTTTCTAAAAAAAATTTGAAAATGAATTTTTCTTTTGCATTTTGGCAGCTGTACAGGAAAAAAACCTTTTTTTTTGCATTTTGGCAGCTTGTCGCTAAGAGCTGAATGTCGTCGCTAATGAGCTGAATGTCGTCGCAAAAGGTTCGTCTCAGATAAAAAATTAGCGACGATGAAGTTAAATCTGTCGTCGCAGATAAGCAAAGTCGTCGCTAATGACATTGCAGTCGTTGCAAATTGTTCGTCTCAGATCATAAATTTTGCGTTTTTCGTTTTTTGTATTTTGCATGTTTATACGGATTTACGTTCTGCATTCTACATGTTTTTTGCATTCTGCATTCTGCATTTTTTTGCATTATGCATGTTTTTTGCTTTCTTTATTCTTCATTCTGCATGTTTTTTGCATTTTGCATTCTTCATATTTTTTGCATTTCTGCATTCTGCATGTGTTTTGCATTTTGCATTCTTTCATTCTACATGTTTTTTGCATTCTGCATTCTTCATTCTGCATGTTTTTTGCATTTTGCATTCTGCATGTTTTTGCATTCTGCATGTTCTGTACAGATTTTGCATTTTGCATTTAAGTTTGAATGAACCCAGCTCAAAATGCAAATTACAGATTTTGCATTTTGCATTTAGGCTTGAATGAATCAAGCATCTAAGAATTTTGCATTTTGGGCTTGAATGAACCCAGCTCAAAATGCAAACTACGGATTTTGCATTTTGAGTTTGAATGAACCCAGCTCAAAATGCAAACTTTGCATTTCAAAAAAAAAAAGTTTCAGAAATATATCAAGTCCGGTCTTGTTTGAAAGAGGATGAGAAACTGAATCTAATGGTATAATTTTTTTGTTAAAATTGTTAAAAACGAACGAGTTATGGTCATTTAAAGTAATTGGGGGTTTTTTTTACGTTTGTTGGGGGGGATTTGTTTGGGGCTGTAGGCGCGGATTTTTCTTTTTTTTTTAATTTCCCTTTTTGCCCCTAGACTGTGTGACACATGTCATCACCAGGAAGGTTCTTTAGGTTCTTTGTTTAAGGGAGGTTCTTTGTTTAACCTTACCCTATATATATATATATATATATATATATATATATATATATATATATATATATATATACACACACACACACACACTAGCACGGTACTCGCGCAATTCTGCGATGAAGATAATAGTTTGTGCTCGACAATATATTCATTCAAGAATTTGGGTATGGTATTTGTGCAATCCGGTATGAGGAAATGAAATGAGAACATGTCCACTTTTTTTCCCTTTCTCCTTTTTCATGTTTTCTTTATTTCTTTCTTTTCTTTTCCAATCAACCCTTTCAATCTTTCGTTAGTTATTAAAATGGTTTTCAATAAAAATAAAATAAAAATATATTATTAATATTAAATGATTTGAGAAGAAGATAATCTAGTCTTAAAAATTGTATTGATATAAGTGATTTAACCAAAATTAGATCAATTAAATTATTGTTATCATGTTTGTTTTAATAGCAATATGAGTTGCCATAAATTAGTTGAGGTAGTTAAGAAAATGATTAATTATGCTATTGCTATAAATCTATGTACATTATGCATAAAAACATATACTACTTAAAATTAAGTAGTCTTAAAAAGTTTAAAGAGAGAGAAAGTTAAATGTTTTATAATGTAGTATATATATATATACTAGTTTAGAGACTCGTGTATTACACGAGTTGGTTATAGATAACTTATAAATATAAAAAAAATACATAGAACAATTACTAAGGAAATGAAATACAAAATCAAATATAAATCATAAATTGGAAATTTCAGCAAAAGTAAAAATTATTAGAACCTTGTCTTCAGTATTATTATTATTAGTTGTAACATAAGGCTGCACTCTCAAAATGTTTAAATAGTTGTTATGTTAGTTTATATTTAGAGATCTTAATTTGTAATAACGTTGTATCTCAATCTTTGAGACTTTTTTTATAGATATATCTTTGTTGTTCATGAAATAATAAGTTAGTTTTGTCTTATATTGTTGTTCTTATATATTCTCAATTCAATTAATGGCATACACAGTAGCCATATATTATTGTATTTTTTTTAAAAAAAGTTACATAGATAACCGATCTTTATGTAGAATTTGATTAGGGTCACGTATGATAAAAACCGGCCTATATGTGATTTTGGAGACCAGTTTATAACCGGTCTTTATGTTATAGATAAGACCACCCCTATTAAGACCAAAGGAAAATCGGTCTTTTTATCCATTAAAACCGGTCTAAAAGACCACTCTATTAAGACCAAAGGAAAACCGGATTTTTATCTATTAAAATCGGTCTAAAAGACCACCCTTATTAAGACAAAAGGAAAACCGGTTTTTTTATCCATTAAAACTGGTCTAAAAGATCACTCATATTAAGACCAAAGAAAAACCAGTCTTTTTATCTATTAAAACCGGTCTAAAAGATCACCCCTATTAAGACCAAAGAAAAACCGGTCTTTTGATCTATTAAAACCGGTCTAAAAGATCACCCCATTAAGACCAAAGGAAAACCGGTCTTTTTATTCATTAAAACCGGTCTAAAAGACCAGCCTTTTTATAAGTCCAAATGAAAACCGGTCTTTTTATCCATTAAAACCGGTCTAAAAAGCATGCGTGTAATAAAAATAGGACACGGGGGCAGATGTACAATGTATTGGAAATAAGCGGAAAAATGAGAAAAATGATGCCTAAAAAATGGACATGTGGCAATAAGTTAGATGTTTATTAATATAAAATTTAACACTGTACTTTTTAAACATATAATTTACTGCACGCGGAAGCTAATTACATATAATAATCTTAATTACATAATAGGTACAAAAAGATTTAACTTGTTTGATGTACAAAGACCTATACAGTGTTAATACAAAAACAGACTCTAACAAAATATCTAGCATCAGAGAATTGGTCCGTCCATATTCACAGCCCAAAAGCATCAAGCTCACCAAAGAGTATCTGCAAAAAAATCTAGTGGGGAATTAACACAAAGCTAAGTGAGGGAACAAATATCTAAACATACACAAGACAAACATGCCTAAACCCAAATAGCTCATGAATCCCAGGAGAACCGGCGGTGTTACAAGCACCTACAACCAAGGTCGGCCAAAACCAAGGTTTACCGATAGCCCTGCTAACATGGACAACAGTATCAACCCCCTTGAGTACCACAAAGGTACTTCAAGATCAGATACTGTAAATCCCCAAGCAACAGGCCCAGCATCATACCGATCTCCAAATTAACATGTATATACAATCCAAACAAGAGCATTCCAAATAGGATATCATATCCTGTTTATCCGAAGATATAAATCCACTCACCACAGTCTGCACTGTTGATTCCCACTCAGTTGACTAAATTCACTGAGTCTTCTCAGTTCCTGAGATTAAGGTAACATAAGTCAGTATTCAATTCATAATACTGATCCAAAATAAATATCATATTTATTCATGATTCTCATGTATATGCACATATACATATTTATTCATCATACACAAACCCAAATAGATACACAAATTCATGTTTATCTACAAATCTTCAAATCCGATTGTGTTCAAATCTGATTAAGGTCGGATTCCGAATAAAAGACCAAATCCCGATAAAACCCAATTCTGATAGAATCAATCCCGATAGAATCCAATTCCGAGCAAAGGCAAAAATCCGATAAAATGCACAATCCGATAAAATACACAATCCGATAGAATGCACAATCCGATAGAATACAAAATCCGAGAACATGCACAATCCGATAGATCTCAATTCCGATAAAATAGAAATCCGATATAAGTGTTAGGTCATTTAGTCAAATACCGAGAGAGGGTCCAAATCCGAGAAAATATCTAATCCCGATAAAATCAATTCCGAGAAAATGTTAAGGCCAACAGTTCATCTTCTATCGGTATTTAATACAACTCCTATCAATTTTCCCGGATTCATCATCATTCCGAGAATATTCTATCGGATTTCATCAATACCGATACATTCATACTCGAAATCCGACAGATTCATGTGTTCATGCATAAAATCGATTTCTAACTTAAATCTTACTGATTTTAAACATGCAAGAGTTCTAAGTTTCCAGAAATCATTCTAAACATATAATGAACATAATCTATCATCAATACCTTAACATGCATTCATCCTAAGATCAACAAGAATCAATCGGTATTCATATAAATATCCAAAACCGAATATATATAGCAATTAATCAACTACAAATCAGTGTTCTAACCTTTAGATAATATCAAATAATCAACTTAAAATGCAAACAAGCTAGAAGTTGCTTTTCCTTTTCTTTTCTTCCTTCTTCTCGGCCGAGAGCAAACAAAGCACACACACACACTTTGGTTTACAAGAAATGAGGTATGGGTTGTTGTTGACCAACTATATCACCCACCATACCACTTTTCTTCAAAATATCTTTCTAAATTAATATAATAAAAATAATAAAAACAAATAATACCATCAAATATTAAATACCCAACATGGCAAGTAATACTCATAAATAAATATAACTCCCAAGATTAATTAATTTAATTACCTTAATTAATCTAGGCCGGTTGAGAGGGTGTTACAATATATATATATATATATATATATATATATATATATATATATATATATATATATATATATATATATATATTGTTGGTCCCGAATGGATACTACAACAACAAATGTTTGTAGAAGGGGGGTTGAATACAAACTTTAGCAAATAAAAATTTAAGAGACACACGGTTTACTTTTATATAATTCTTATTGATGTGAATCAAGAATTACATGAACTAGATGCGGAAAATCTAAGTTCAATAAAAGGTGACAACTAAATTCGTCTAACACATAGACTAAGCTAATCTTAAACAACTTATGTCTAAGATGTTCAACACATGAACAAGTTTGTTATACTGAAAGTAAAATGTTAACTCTTCTAATTCTCAACAGATGAGATTTTAGTATTCAACTATCTATTCGAATCTTTAACATGTTCCCAAGCATGAGTATATATAAGCTATATGGTGTCTGGGTTGATGGAGTGGAGAAGGAGACAAAGGTACTTGGTTTAATAATATTATAATAGATAAAGTAAGTGGGTGAAAGGTAAGTTAACTTTGTACACAAAGTGTGTAAAGTGAACATACTTTTCAGTAAGGTGTTTACCCATTATCTATTATTATATTATTAAAGTACTACCTTTATGTCTTGGGAGAGTGAGTTTTCCTTTCCATGCTTATACTTTTATCAACACCATGCTTTTTGAAGACTTGACTTAACCAAGTATAGAGTTGCCAACCATACTTAGTTGTTGAAGCATATCTTCGAGATCTTCTCTTCTAAAGTATCATTCTCCTTTTCCAGAGGATAAAGATCTATCCTTTTTGTCTCTTTGCAGATACAAAAAGTGCTAAGTACTTTTACAAAGAAAGATCTAAGGCATAATAAGAACAACACATGTTCTGCCTTTGACTAAAGATAATTTTATAATGAAAAACTATTAACTGAGATATCGTATAAATACTCAGCTACTCAGATTTGCTCAGCTGATCTAACAGCTCAGCTAACAATACAAATCAGAGTACAACTAATAGACTAATTAACTAAACTATCAGCTGATCCCAATGGCTCAACTAATCATCTTAGTATCATCAGCTTATGAAGGAAAGATTGAATAGGTAACAAATACCTTATCTGACAGATGGGAGACATCAGCTGATCAATGTGATTGTGTCAGCTGATCTTAGACAGCTCAGCTGAACTTGAAGCTTTCCTTAGCTGATGCTTTTGGACAATCAGCTGATCCATTGTAGATCCTCAGCTGATGCTTTTGGACCATCAGCTGATCCATTGTAGATCCTCAGCTGATACTTTTCGAAGCTTGTCCTTTAGCTGATACTCGGTGTTCAGCTGACACTTTTGTTCTTCAGCTGACATTTCTTTCTTACAAAATTCTTTAAGTCTAATATGAAAAACAACACATGTTTTTCATTAATCTAAGTTCAAAACTGAATATGTGGTTTTGTTAACATCAAATCCTATTTTAATTAATAGACATGTTTGATTTAGGTTTGATATTGCTATCTCCCCAACATATATATATATATATAATATATATATATATATATATATATATATATATATATATATATATATATATATATACATACATACATATACCACATTAACTTTTACCTATATAGGGGAGAGTTCAAAGAAAAAATGTTTTTCGTACGAGAACTGCGTGAACCAATCTTAGTCGTTGATTTGATAAGTGGAACTCATGGATGTAAAATGTGTGGGGATCAAGTGTGGTAGAGTGCATGTGATGAATTCATGGGTGAGTGATGACGTTAAAAGAGGGGGAATTGAACGGTTCAGATTGGTTCTCGCAGTTCTCGTACGAAAAACAGTTCTCGTTTGAACTTTTACCTATATATATATATTCAAATATGCAAGAATTAGGGTTGTAAACGAAACGGACGAACACGTACATGGCTTGTTTGTGTTTGTTCATTTAATTTTAACCGAAGAAATAAACGAACACGAACGATAAACGAACAAGCATTTGTGTTCCATTGTTTGAAAGATTGGTTAGTTTGTTTACATTTTTGTCCGTTCATTTTAATGATAAACAAACGTAAAAGAAGGAATACACATTATAATACAAATCCAACATTATTAAAAACAAATAACACTATATGTGAACACACACATATAATATAAATAAATAGATAAGTAATATATATAAAATATAAGCGAACATAAACAAACGAATAACCGAACATTTACAAACATAAATGAACCAACAAGAGTTTTGTTTGTGTCGTACATTTATTTAAACGAATAAAACATCTTGTTTATATCCGTATATTTATTAAACAAATAAACATAAACGATCTTTCGATCAAACAATTTAAAAAAGGTTTTATAAATGTTTTGTTCATTTACCTCCTTAACAAGGTATTGTCGACATCTAAATCAGAAATTTGTGGTTTAGGGAATATACCTTTGGTTTTATGCGACATTTTTAAGTCGTCTAATAAAACCCAATTTCACATATTTCACACGCAATCTCTCTAGAAACAAACACGTTCCGTACACCTTACCCTTCTTTCTCTTTTTCCTTCTTCATCTATAAAGAAAACCGACTGGAATAAATTTCGCCCTCTTCTTCACAGCCACTTCGCCTCCGTTTCTTGATAAATTAGGGAAGAACTCTGCGTCAAATCTTGACATTTAAGGTAATTTTTGCTGTTTTGTCCTTTAATTATCGATTATTCTTACTTGTTTGATAAAGGTTTGTTGGATTTTTGAAGTCCCAATTGTTCAATTATTATCTTGTTGCAATTGGGAACACGGGTTCTTGATTTTATTCGAGAATGCTAAAATCTGGTAAATTTTGATTCGATTCTTGGTTAGGTTTATTCTTGTTGTCGAATTTTTTGTTGGTTTTGAGGAGCGATTACGAGATATTGATGCTTTCTGATTGTAATTTTATCATCTGGACTTACTAAAACACACAGACAGATATGAGTCTGCTGGTTGTGAATCTAGTCTTGTTCTTACAACGATTTTAGTGTGAAATCATATTAGTTCTTGATAAATTAGGGAATTAGATTGTGCATTGTTAGATAGATACCCAAATTTTGCAAGATCAGAACTTGGGTTAACTGCCTTTTTCGTCGAATTTTGCAACTTCATTTTCTAATAGATTTACCTTCACACTAGAATTATTTGCAAAGCCCTTGCATTTTCTCTTTATGTAGTAAGTTCTTGGTTCAGTTGTTCATGCAAGATACCTACAATTACTCAATTACAGTATCATATTTGCTAAGAGTTGTGTGTTTCAATTGGCATTTAGCTGAAGTTTTTGTTCTAATCAATTTGTAATTTTGCTCTTTTTTATCAGTCTGTAATTTTTACTTTCAAACATGAGCTTAAGAAATTTGAAATCTTGAAAGTGAAAAGGATTATTCAAGTTTTCGACTTTTCTCTTTGATTATCGTTCTCTTTCTCTTCCATGTTGCTTGGCACTTCTATATTTTACATCCCTATTTGCAATTTAGTTTCCTTGTTTTTACATTCTCTCTTTACGGGTTCTGGGATTTCTTATTTGAACCATGTGTCTGCTTATTGAGTTTTGGTACCATAACTATATAATAAGTTGTTCTGAGGGTGTTTGGGAATTGGGATAAGCGGGTAAGAAGTTATGATAAGCAGTTCCTAACAACCCCTTTACACTCTATGCTGTTCTTTTTACATTTCATTTCAAGAACTTTGCATTATTTGATTCTAAGGTATGCTTATGTGGTTCTTGTAAGTTAGTGCAGTAACTCGACGAGTGGTTGTTTATAACAGGATATTTGGATCTGTGTTTCTGAAGTGACTGCGTTTAGAAGTATTAGAACGAAATTAGATGACTTTTACATTTATCTTATTAATCGATCTTTCTTACATCTACATGTTACTTGCTTCTTCAAATTTCATTGTTTTGACCTTGAATAAACCGCTAAACAGAATCAAAATCTCCAAAATGCATTGCTTTATAATGTTATAAACAAGATAATAAACTTTGGTTTTCAATTTTCTCAAGGGAACTGCTTAATCAAAAGCAGCCATGAACATATAAGGGAAAACATCTCGAGTCGTATATTAAAGGGTATTCGTGTCTTTTTGGTCCATTGCAGGTTGCTATACTAATGTCGGTTCTAATCGAAGGTCTTCCTGATGCTGTTGCTATCAGATGTCTAGCTCGGGTCCCGTTTTACCTTTTCCCCAAACTAGAAACAATCTGTCATTCTTGGCGGGCTGCTGTTCACAGCCCAGAGCTATATAAAGCCCGTGAAGAAGTCAACTCGAGAGAAAGTCTTTTATGTGTATGTGCGTTTGACCCGGAAAACGTGTGGCAGCTTTATGACCCGACCCGGGACAAATGGATCACTCTCCCCATACTTCCTTCAAAAGTTAGAAACTTGGCCCATTTTGGTGTAGTCTCGACTGCAGGTAAACTGTTTGTTCTAGGTGGCGGTAGTGATGCTGTTGACCCATTAACCGGGGACCAAGACGGGAGCTTTGCAACAAACGAGGTCTGGGCTTATGATCCAGTGATCCGGCGTTGGGCCCAACGGGCACCCATGATTGTTCCTCGGGCCATGTTTGCATGCTGTGTGTTGAATGGGAAGATACTGGTGGCTGGTGGGTTTACAACGTGCCGAAAATCGATCTCGAAAGCGGAAATATACGACCCCGAAAAGGACGTTTGGGTTTCGATTTCTGATCTTCACTTTACCCACAACTCGGCGTGTACTGGGTTAGTGATCGGGGGTGAGGTGCATGTGGTCCACAAGGGTTTGACCACGGTTCACGTGTTGAAGAGTGTACAGGAAGGATGGAGAGTAGACGAGCATTCGTGGGCTCAGGGCCCGAGTGCCGTGGTTAATGGGTCGTTATATGTGCTGAGCCACGGACTTATATATAAACAAGAGAGGGAGTCTAGAAAAGTGGTGGTTTCGGCTTCGGAATTCAAGAAGAGAATCGGGTTTGCTATGATGGGGTTTCGGGACGATATTTATGTGATTGGAGGTGTGATCGGGCCCGAAGGATGGAACTGGGATATCAAAAAGATGTCGGATGTTGATGTTTTGACACTCGGGAATGAGAGGCCCGTGTGGCAGAAAGCCGCCCCGATGACCCGATGTCGGGGAACGATTCTTGGTTGTGCCGAGATGAGAATTTAGGTGTTTTCGGGTTTCATATGTTTTCGTCTTTTCTTGTCTTAATAGTGAAAACCGAATGTAACATGTTTTTCTTACTGTTTGGATGTTAGTATACCATATATTTCAGTTGGTTAAAATTTATCTGCATCTATAAAACCCTTACTATTATATCGTTGGGCCAGAAATTCAATCAATGAAGATCTTCATAAACTAAACATTCTAGTCATACTACAGAAATAACCATAATCCACTTCCGAGAATAAAGAAAAGTTCAAGTTTTGAGAAGCACGGTTGTGCCTTGTTAAGGCGCACAACCATGTTTGTGTCAAGGCTACGCACCCTCAAGCGCCACCTTTGGTTGAGTAGCTCGGCCGTGTCTGTGCCTTGGGTGTCGAATGCATCCCGGATTTAATTGTGAAGCACGGTCATGCCTTGTTAAGGTGCACTGCCGTACGTTTTTACCAGAATTGAAGATAATCTCAAACTTGATAGAATTCGACTCAAACTAGTGGGAGCAACATGATTTTTCTTGTCTTGTATGTTGATGACATACTACTCATATGAAACAATGTCCCAACGCTGAAAATTTTCAAGACTTGGTCAAGGACATGTTGCTATGAAAGATAAGTGAGATATGTCGAATATATTAGGAATTAAAAATCTACAGAGATAGATCTAAACGCCTAAGTGAGATTATCGAGAGAACGTACATAGATTAGGTCTTGGAAAGATTCGGGATGGAAGAATCCAAAAAGGGATTCCTCTCCATGCAATATGGTTTAATAGTGAGTAGGGCTTAATGTACTATTTCTACTGAACAACTAGAAGAAAGAAATCATTTTCTGTAAACCTGATGTATCGTGTGCTTTGAGCATGACGAGTAAATATAACTCTAATCCTAGCAAAGCTCTTAGATCACAGTGAAGAACATGCTTAAGTACCTTAGAACCAATAAAGATGCGTTCTTAGTTTTCGGTGGAGAAAAGGAGCTCAGTGTAGTGGCATACACAGACACTACTTTTTAATGGATAGGGATGATTCTCATTCGATGTTAAGATTCATGTTCCTGCTAAATGGAAGAGTGTTAAGCTGGGAAAGCTTTAAGCAAGAGATAGTGACTGACTCTACAACAGAAGCCGAGTATTAGCAGCAGGTGATGTTGAAAAGGAAGATATCTGGATAAAAAAAATCATCAAAGATCATGGTGTTGTCCCTAGAACGAAAAAACCTATTGAGATCTTTTGTGACAATGAATTGGTTGTCGTTCTTTGGAAAGATCCCTTGTTACATAAACATACAAAACATATACTCAGGAGATAGATGTTGTCACAAGCGGTGAAATAATCATCAGCAAAGTTCCTACATACACGAATTTGGCAGACCCATTCACCAAGCCACTGACACGAACCAAGCATGATTCTCATACTAGGTCTATATGTCTTAAAGTAGACATGCACATGGCTTGATGTAATAAGATTTAGTAGGTTTTCGATAACTCTGATTTAGGACTATTCCCGTGTCTGATGCAATGATTAATAAAAATGTTTCGAATATATTGCATTAATTAATAATATATCAAAATCGTTTTGCATGTTTAAAATACTTGTGTTGTAGAACTTAAGATATTCTACGCCCGATCATTCTTCATTTGGCAAGGAAGAATTAAATAAAGATTGTGGTGATGGTGTTAGTTGAGTTACAACTGAACCCTATCCAAAATAGTAATATTAAATGTCCTTAGACCAAATATACATGTACCGCTTACCATAATTCTATCATACTTTGACATCTCTCAAATGTTGTTCGTAAATTGCCTGAAGAGAATGGATTACATAAAGGGAATGTTAGTGCGTGATCTTACGAAGTAGATAAGTGCTACGTAGTCAAAGGAATTTGTTTCTCGTCATCAGACATGAGTGATATCCTTGTGTCCCTTGATGATTTTGTGCTAACACTGAACGCACCACACTCAAATAGATATGATTGTAGTGTTTTAGTTGGTTACCACAAATCTTTATCAAGAAACACAATATATTGGTAACAAAGGGATAATTTTGATCACTTCACTTAGGACTGATTAAGAAACATCTGAGTTCAACTAACATTTAAATAAGAGATACCCTATGCTGACTTAGTGGCAATGATGTACTTTAAGGTACCTTCATTGTCAATGTCACTAACGTTACCCCATGCATGTCCTGTGCAAGTTGGAGTTTATGGGATAATGTCCGGTGACATGTGAACCGATGTCATGGCCAACGATGAAAGGGCCTTCTGATTACAAGACAGGAACAATTGCAATCTGCCTTCGAGAATGAAGAAAAATTCAAGTTTTAAGAAGCACACTAGTGCCTTGTTAAGATGCACGGCCGTGCATGTGTGAAGGTTATGTGCCTCATGCAGCACCTTTGTTTGAGAAGCATGTCGTGCCTTGTTAAGGCAGATGTCCGTGCATGTGCGCATGCGGACCGGCTTCAATTGTAAAACATGACCGGGCGTCGTTAAGGAAGGTGCAAGGCGTTTTTTACTAAAATTGAAGATAAGCTCACCAACTTTACTTGATCCTCTATTTAGTATATATATATATATATATATATATATATATAGGATTATGATCAAATAATATTTGATTTTGGGTAAGATGTAACCACAGATCGACACGTGTCCATTTCTAAATAAGGGTATTTTAGGTATTTTATTTATTTTTAATTATATATTATATATTTCGTAAATTACGCCTAGTGAATCAGTTTTCAACCTCTCTCCTTCTTTCTCTCTCTTTCTATACTTTTATAATCACCCCATCGAGATCTACCCATTGAGATTTGGAGATGAGAGTGCCGCCGGAATAGGGAGAGTCGCATACGAGAGATGCTGCCGGAATAGGGAGAGTCGCATATGAGAGATGCCGGAGGGTATCCACCACCACATCTGCAGCCGCCGCTGCCTCCTTTCTCCGACGACCCCGGTGTTCAACTGTACCACCATCCGCCATGGATGGGGGTTTAGTAGCCACCACACTCAGATCAGGGTTTATGCTTCGTTCAACCATGGCCATCGCAAAACCACCACCGCTCTTAACCCTAACCAGCCGCTGCATCCGCTCTGTAACCCTAACCCGCCGCCGCGTAAGCTCTGTAACCCTAACCTCTCGGGTCGTCGACAATGGCCATTTTGAAACCCGATTTCAAGACCGATTATCACCACTGCCGCATGCGTCATGTATACAAGTCGATTGGAAGACCGATTATCACCAGATCTGGAAGAAGATTTGATTTTGTGAGTGTTTTCATCAATTTCATGTTTCATAACCATGTGAGGATGAAGAAGATTCGATTTCTGGAGTGAGTTTTATGTAGTTTTCATCAAAATTATGTTTTTGTTTTTGAATATAAACAAACGAGAGGTTCTCAATTTGTTGTTTGAATTTTTATGTTCATCATTTTAGTGCAGAGATGGTAGCACTTGACTGTAAAACCAAGTTTGGTCGGCTACAAAATGGATGAGATTATTCAGTTTTGTTTCTTTAGTATGAATCAACAATGGTGGCTTATTGTTTCATTTTCATCATATTATTCATCTCATGAATCATCAGACTAGGGGGTGAGACCAAATGAGTGTGGTTGATAATATTCATCAATTTTCTTCATAATTTTAATCTCATGAATCATAATATTCATCTCATTAATCATTTTCTGGATTCATTAAATTATTAAATCAAGATGAATTGGGTTCATCAAGATTCTGATTTTGTTTCTGAATTTTCATCAAAAGTTTCAAACAGATTACGTCTGATTTTGTTTT
Organism: Pulicaria dysenterica; assembly: GCA_947179395.2. NCBI lineage: Eukaryota > Viridiplantae > Streptophyta > Magnoliopsida > Asterales > Asteraceae > Pulicaria > Pulicaria dysenterica. The sequence continues at coordinate 70,585,489 of OX359292.1, read as the reverse complement.
TGAATTTTCATCAAGATTACGTCTGATTTTGTTTCTGAATTTTCATCAAGATTACGTCTGATTTTGTTTCTGAATTTTCATCAAATGTAAAAATGGCAACTCCTTAATTTAAGTAGTTATAAAAAGTCAAGAATACCATTGCCTACCATTATTATTAAATTAATTTAAGAAATAAAAATCTGTAATAATTTGAAGATCAGATGAAAAATGAATAGTCCAGATCGCATCTTACACATCTTACATTAATTTACATCTTATAATAACCTCACCCTATATATATATATATATATATATATATATATATATATATATATATATATATATATATATATATATATATATATATAGACAAAAGTTCATGCGAGAACCGTTGTTAGCGCGAGAACCGCGAGAACCAATCTAAGCCGTCCAATTCTCCCTCCTTCAATGTCATTGCCCACCCATGAATTCCTCATATGCACCCTGCCACACCATATCCCTCCACACTCTCCATCCATTGTACTTCCCATATCCAAGGAACGGTTAAGATTGGTTCTCGCGGTTCTCGCACTAACAACGGTTCTCGCATTAACCCTCCCCTATATATATATATATATATATATATATATAGGGGACCTAGGATCCGGTTTTAGCTGCTTGAAAATACAAAACATCCAAAATCAAATCAGAGAGGTTAGGAAGAGAGTCAAAGGCTTCTTGGAGGTACATTATCTAGCACCAAATATTGCACCAAGTTCTTGTGGTGATAAGGGAAGGATCTTCTTCTCTTCTGTGCTGATTTCAAATTCGTTACTCTTGAGGTAACCTTCTAATTCTATCTTTTGTTGCCACTTTGCGTGCATGAGATCCATTTTACATGTTGTGATAAAGTTTTTGTTTCCATTGCGTTTAAACCTTTGAAAAGATCACCAAAAGGTTTGTCAGGTCTTCTAGTAATCGCCCACTTTCCTTAAACGCATTTTTCGTGTTTATCTTGGACCATAGGCATGTCTGGTTCAATTGATCAGATAAATGCTTGCATAGGTGGTATGAAGTGTATTGACGTCCATAGGCATGTCTGGTTCAATTGATCAGATAAATGCTTGCATAGGTGGTATGAAGTGTATTGACTTGGTGATGTAAGGTTTACTTTTGATAATACCCTCATAAGTCATCTCTATTTTATCTATAGCAAAAAAAAAATTGAAACATTTTGATATTAGATTTGATATACGATCTCTATATATGGCGCATTAATTGTTAACACAATTAAAAAACTTCTTTAGGAAGATCTGTTTATCAATTACATTTTTTATTCTTATTAACGGTTTTAAAACTCCTAGTTACCCATACCAGACCGTGTGTATGTGTATATATAGAGAGAAGCATTGGCGGAGACATGTTTGCATGAGAGGGTTCCATTGACCGAACCAGTTAAACAAAAAACATCTGTACCATTTTTATGCGATTTTAGTATAATTTAGGTAAAATGCTAGTTATGAACCCATTAATTTAGGTAAAAGGCTAATGAATATGCTTCAAGAAACTTCCATTTCAAGATTCAAGAAGGATGCTTGGCTATGGAAAGGAAACAAGGTGGAAGAGTACTCGGTGAAACTTGTGCGAAATTTTCTAGATGACAAAGAGGAGTATCTTAATCAACAAAATTCGGGAACGTTCTGGTCAAGTCTTCTACCAAAGAAAGTTCTCATTTTTGCGTGGAGGCTTGACTTAGACAGGATACCGGTCACTTCAAAACTGATAGACAAAGGTGTTGATCTACCTTCCATTCTTTGTCCCAGGTGTCAAGATCAGGTGGAAACAAGTCAACATGCAATATTCCTATGTGAGAAAGTGAAAGAGTTCTGGAGGTCCATTCATAACTGGTGGGGAGTACCGTTCAAAGTGGCTGCTTCACTTTCGGAAATGAAGGAGAACGCATCAGGTTATATAATCAATCGGAATTTAGTGCTTTGGGAAGTCACAATCAGGTTAGCTGTAACACCCGCGTTTAGGGTCTGGTCGTTTCGTGGCGGTGGTAAGTTATTTAATTGTTTATATTTGTATATTTAATTGTTTATAATTATTTGTTATTTATTTATATATTTATTTGATGATTACTTGGTATTTAAATTGGACCGCGAGATAAGAGGTAAAAATATTAGTTTAATATTTTTATATGATATTGGTACCATATGATTCGTTTTTATACGAGGGTCCCGAATAATACCTCGTTGCTTGTTAATGACTTGAGTAGGACCGCTTTAATTAGGTTCATGTATGCTAGATAATGGTATTTGACACTGTGTGGTGTTTTAAATTAAATCCCAGCCAACTTTTGTTGTTATAATTGACTTTGAGAAGTCAAGTTTTTTTCATTTGTGCCTTTCTTGCTTTCTTGGTGAAGTGAAAAGAGAAAACCCCAAGAACTCACATATTCCATCCTTTGATTCTTCATTTTGTGTGTGGGATTTGTTAATTAAAGGTATGTTTTATTGTTTTTGGTTAGTTCTTGATAACTCTTGATGGGTTCTTGATTGATATTGCTAATCTTTGATTTTTAGGGTTCAAGATTATGTGGGTTTATACCCAATCCGAATTTGGTTTATGTTTATACAAGTTCTTGAAGTATTAGTTACTGATTTAGAGTTGGGAATATGATGATTTATGTGTATTTTATGAACTTGAGCTTCAAACCCATTAATGGAGATTTTGAGTTCAAATTGAGGATTAGGATTTATGATTTGATGATTAGAAATGTGTTTTGTTGTTCCTTATATGTTAGTTGATGTTGTTTGAATGTTTGGAAGTGTTATTGTTCGATTTAGCTGCCTGGAAATCGAGTTTCATGTGGGTTTTTGGCTGCTGGTGCGAGCAAACAGAAACTGCAGTTTGCTGTGCGTAAATTTACGCGGCGCGGAGGCTAGGGGTGGCCGCGGCGCGAGATTTCCCTGCACAGCTCTGCAAGTTCTGTTTTGCTTCGTGTTTTCTTGTACGCTGTTAATTGCTGCTAGTACCTATTACATGCATGGTTATAGGATATGTATATATGAATGGTTTTGATGAGGAAACATGTGTAGAACGATTTGAATTAATTATGCTTAATTCATGATATAAGGCTACTTTAATTTTATGAATTGGACTTTAAATGTGTTTTATTGGTTGTTAAACTTTGTTGGTAACATATATGGATGTCTTAATTGGTTTTGGAAGTTTTCCATATTGATTATATGAGTTTTGTGTAATGGCTTAGTTTTGACCCATTTGTGTAGCTACTTGAATTATTGAATTAATTGAGATTAGATTCACTAATTCGGTTGTATTGTGTTCTCAGGGAATCCGAAGCCTCAGTGAAATTAGACAACTGAGCTTGGTGGGTGTCGAGGACACATGTGAGTGGACTTTAATGCACCGGTGGTTTTAGTTGTAACTGTTATGGTTACTTGAATTTTATACAATTAATCATGCGATAGACTGTTTAGTCTGATTTGACTGTTTGACTGGTTATGTGATGATTATTGAAATTGTGTCCAAGATATGAGTATCAAGGCATGAAATTGTGCTCATGATGTTTGTGACAGAGGTCAGCTAAGCGTGGTTTTGGGCTGGGTCAGTTGCTTCTGGTTAGGCAGTTTTAGATCCTCTGTTGTATTTGTTGTAGCAGAGGGGGTTTAACTGTGCCAGTTAGCAGATGGCTATCGGTAGATCATTGCTATGGCCAGCATTGGTCGTAGGCTCGGCAGAGCCGCCGGTCCTTTGATATTTGAGATAAACTGTTCTTGTGATCGTTGTGGTTCTGCTTTAATTGCTTGTGGCTTGATTTCCATTCACTTAGCTTTGTGCTAATTCCCCACCCTAACTCTCTGTTTCAGGTTTTGAGAGCACGGTAGGTTGCAGCTTTTGAGTACATGGAAAGTTTGACCGTAGCTCTGATATTTTGGGTTTTAGAATGATGAGCCATACTTTATGAAATGTTTTGTAACACTAAAGGAAGTACTGTATGTTTGTACAGTGTTGGTTTTACCTTTTGATGTTATTTCCTTTTTAGTTTTATGACGTATTACTTCCGCTGTGATTTAAAAAAAAATATGGCTTGTATTTTTGCGGTGTTACATTAGCAGCGTATTTTATTTGGAACACGAGAAACGATCTGCTATTCCGTTCCAACACAAAAAACAGGGATATTTTGTTTGAGGTCAAGTTAATAGGTTTCCAATGGCTAAAGGTTCGTGGCCCTAAGCTGACAGGGCTGACGTGGGATCGATGGCTAACCATGCCAACGCTAATTGGTGCAATATAAAGAGTTTAGCAAAAAGGGTATGTGGTTTTTGGGCTGCGACATGTTTTCAAGGTAATAGCAGCAAAATGGTTTTTTTTGGTTCACGCACAGCTGGGATGTTAAAATGATAAATGGGTATCTTAATTGTAGGAGTCATTTAGTGTTTTAACATTTCCAGTAGGTATGTAGTTTCCCTAGACATGTCTTGTGTTTGGGGTTTTGGTTGTATATTCAGTTGGTGAAGTTATAATATTACAAGTTGCTTTTCAAAAAAAAAAAAATTGTCAATCCTAATTTTGAACTCACCTTAGAAACTTTCTAACTCCGCCCCTATAGAGACAGATGAACACACATGCATACAACGTACACATGTTCCGAATACTCCTATATATATAGCAAATGAAAGAGAGTTCCTCCATCCCCCAAATAGTCACTTAGAAAATTTTCCGAACAACCATCAAACCAAAGCGAAACAAAGCACATTCGACTACACCCATTACCGAGAGATTAGAGGAAATATATACCGATCCCCACCAACTCCAAACCTTTTTCCATATATAGAGGAGAACCGAAGAACAATCCAACATGCAATATAGTCTATATATATAACACTTTTCTCAAAAGATAAACATAACCTTCAACACGTACAAGTTACGAGGCTACACGCAATCTTTTTTTTCAAACTATCAACACTCGATCTGTCTATGATTGCTACGTGTGTATAGATATATCGTGTGTGTATATATATATATATATATATCTTTAAAAAAGAGATACGAGAATGTGATGTAGATATATCGTGAATAATTATTTGATATATAACAAAACTATAATTAACCACGTACGTACGTATCGTATAGTAGCATTATCACAAACGCCTACGTAGCTTGATACGTGAAACACTAATGCAAGTAATCAACAAAAAGTTTTAATTTCGTATTACTATAACTGTCATCTAATTTAAGAAAATACATGTTTCACCAACATTTGTGTTAGACTATAAACCATTTAGTTATTATTATTACATGATCCGAACTAGGGCTGTAAATGGACAGAACGTTTGTGAACCGTTCGTGAAATTGTTCGGCGGGAAGTTTGTTTATGTTCGTTTGTTTAATAAACGAACGAACATGAACAATATTTTCCGTCCATTTAATTAAACGAACGAACACGAATAGAGCTCTCGTTCGTTCATTTATGTTCGTGAACGTTCGGTTATCCGTTCGTTTATGTTCGTTTATATTTTATACAAATATATACATTTATATTATATATGTATGCTTAAATATAGTGTTTATTTGTGTTTAATAATATTGCATTTGTATTTTAGTGTGTGTTCATCCGTTTACGTTTGTTTATCACTTAAATGAACGAACAAAAATGTACACGAACTAACAAATCCTTAAACAATCGAACACACATGCTCGTTCGTGTTCGTTTATTTGTTCGGCTAAAATTAAACGAACGAATATGAACACAGATTTCCGTTCGTTTATCCGTTCAGCTAAAGTTAAACGAACGAACACGAACAAGCCCCGTTCGTGTTCGTTCGGTTCGTTTACAGGCCTAATCCGAACACTTCGAAGTACTTTTCTAATAACATTTAAAATATTTCTAAAAATTTGTGTTCACCAACATATAATAAAATAGTTAATTAATTCATATTCAGAACAGCTCCTATTTAATCCTTCAAATTTAGAAAAAGATGCAGTGTAAGAATTTCAACTCATTTATCGTAAGATAATATATAGAATCGTTTGTATTTTATTTCAACTTTTGATGCGTGGAATATATATATAGGTAAAGTTAAAATGAGAACTATTTTAATCGTATGAAAATTGGTAAAACTGTTTTTAAAGTCATTAATTAATTTTTGGTAATTTATATATTTACCCAAACATAAATTGTGTTTGGTTGAGCCGTCATTAATTTGCGATACTTGATTTTTCCAAAACAACCCTCATTAATGAGCCGCCAAAAAATCTTTGTAATTGATTAATTTTAATCAAAGACTAGAATTTGGTTATCGCAGTTTTCGTACGAAAAACAAATCTCCTTAATTTCTTAAAATACAGTAAAAATGAATTTATTTACATGATAAGGATCAATACCTTTATTCGAACTGTTTTTATAATTATTATATTTAATTATTATATTCCAATTACACAAGTTAATTACTTGACTTGCCTATTTTGTCTTACATGGATGCAGTTATAGTATTACGTGTGGGAGTTAATTTTTTGTCTATGATATTATGATGCAAACGTCTAGAAATTTAATGTGAAAACGATATTAAACCTGAATTTAAATTAAAGTCTATAAATAAAAGGATAAGTGTTGATGTAAATCGTTTTCAAGGAAAAAGGGCCCCTGGCTATTAAGGATTAACTTTAGTATATGCTAATATATGCCATAGTCTATGTTTAAAAAAATATAAATTGAAATATGATAAACACTTCACAGAAGAATATCAAAAGGCATTTGACATAATAACATGGTATCTGTGCTTTAGATAACCTATAAGGTTTTAAATTTAAACATATAATTAATAATGTATAGATTTAATAGTAAGTTTAAGATTTGTGTGAGTTGTTTTGTAAAAAAATCAAATAGAACGATTAAATATATAAATGACTCATTATTATTAATATGTATATTTTTAGAAAATCAAGTCTCGTTAGATAATGAGTCATTCACCAGTATGCAATCCACAGTTGGGTAAATATATAAATAATCAAAATACATTTGTTAACGAGTAATATGTAGACAAAAGTTCAAACAGGAACCGTTTTTCGTACGAGAAGTGCAAGGTTTGATTTTCCTGAAATAACTCTCATTAATGTGTCATTAATGAAACATTAATGAGCCGCCAAAAACTCTTAGCCCTTGATTAACTTTAATCAAGAACTAAGATTGGTTCTCTCAGTTATCGTACGAAAAATAATTATCATTTGAACCCCCCCTCTCTCTCTCTCTCTCTCTCTCTCTCTCTATATATATATATATATATATATATATATATATATATATATATATATATATATATATATATATGTCACACTTCGCCAAGGCGGAAACGCGAAGTGTGACGGAGAGGATCGTCATAACACATTGATGCTATAATAGAGAAATCACTAAATGCAATTAACCAACGTGTCACAACGTTTCCCCGACACAAGAGGGTACTTGTGCCGCGATAAGTCGATTTCCACGGCAACATCGTCAAACGTAAGAGAAAAGTACGCGAAAAGTAAACCCCACAACCCGGGACAGGTATACGGGGCATCAAGCCCAAAACCAACAATCCAAGTCAAAAATAGATATTTAATAAAGAAATGCGTCCATAGTTTATAGATAGTCTTGCACTAGATGAGTCTCGCTAAAGTCCAACTAGAGTTTTCTAGGCTTCTTAGGTGTTGTTGTTAGCATTACCTGAATATGAACACTCTAAAATGTCAACACAAAGGTTGGTGAGCTCGCAAGTTTAAAAAGAAATAAGTTTACCGTATATAGCAATTTGACATGACAATTGGCGCATGGTAGTAATGTAGTTCCAATTAGAATATAGCAATAACCGAACACAACGGTTCATGAGAAATTAGTCATCAATATAGCAATAACCGAATCTCAACAGTTCATGAGTAATTAGTCTTCCAACAAACTTTAGCCGGCCGGAAACATAAGTTGGTTCATAGTAATATAGTCATCTCATAGGTATAATCAAACACGGGTTCACACAAGCACATAGTCATACATCACACAATTGTCATAAAAAGATTTAAAATTTAGAACACGGCATAAGAAACATGTTTGAGTGTCATTTCCCCCCAAAATATTGCAAGAAAAAGCGGCTACGAGTACTCACCTTAGCGTTTCAAACGATCCTAGTCTTGCAAAATGAATAAGCTCGAAATCTACAACAAGTATGAATGCACATAAGTCACATGTATAGGAGCATGGGACTCCCTAGTATAGGCCAAAGGTGTGAGGAGTTGTTTATGTTAAGCCTAGTACCCCAATATATGTTTAATGATTATGTAATCTGACTTTACGTATTTTTAAAGTACACTAAACATTCGAATCTGGTCTTCAACTTTTCATAACAGTAAGTTTGGTGTCTCAACTATGATATATAATTTTTCCAGAATTAATCATCCTAGATAGCTATTTTAAATAATTTATGAAAGTTACTACTGTTAGGAAAATAGCTGCACACTCGCAACAGAAAGTTCAGAATTTATAAAAATAGTAAACGACATCTAAAATTTATGAAATTTTACAGGATATCAAAGACTCCACGAACATTCTACAGTATAAATATTGATTGAAAATACCACGGTTTGGACGTGTTTCAAAACCAAGACTTAACCCGCATTTCTGTCGGATCGACTGGTAGCCTTGCGCACCCTTACGATAAAAATCTTTTATCAACGAAACGAACTCCAAAAAATGCAAACCTAGTGGAGGTGAAACTAGACTCGAAGCACTACATCCTAGACCCAAGAATCGAAATAAAACACCACGAATGGACCCTGATATGCCCTCCCAAACACGACACAACTTACTGCCCAGAAAACAGTTTCATGAATCTTAACTTTTAAAGAATAAAAATCTAGTTTTTTTATGTATAAACTTCTAAACTCACCATAAAACATCTTTGTAAGTTTATTTGATAAGTTTGAATGTGTTTCTTAAGATTCATGAACAAGATGACCATAGAAGTAGGATGAAGATATCGAGAAGAACATAAGACGATTAAGGATTGAAGGTTTTACCGCAGCAGCCGATGAACAACGAAACCCTAGGATTGAAACTTCTTGATCTTTGTGTGCTTGGAAGAAAAATCGAATATGGGAGAGGGAGGAGTTGTGAATGTCGACAATGAGTGAGAGAGGAGGGAGGGTTGGCCGATTATGAGAGGGGAGGGGACTAGGGTTTAGTTTTTAAATAAATTACAAGATAAGGATGACGTTTGAATTTAAATAGGATAAGCCTAAGGATAATAAGTTGATCTTAACCATATTTAAATTCCCCTCTAATAGCTAGGGCCGAAAATAATAATATATATATTTATAAGTGTATGTTTTATTTTATTTTAATTATTATAAGCTGATACATTGTGACATTCTAGGTAACATGTCTATTGGTACACACAACTTGGCGAGTAAAATGCATCTCATGCTAAACCCTAGTACTTAAATATTTCTAGGCTTAATACTGTTATTCTATAGATATTAGAGATTTACCAAAACATGTATGAGCAAAAAAATAGGGTTTCAGAAGTTGCAGGTCTAATTGACTAACCTGTTTTGGTGACGGATGTCACAATATATATATATATATATATATATATATATATATATATATATATATATATATATATATATATATATATACATATACATATATAGAGGATGGTTCAAACGAGAACCGATTTTCGTACGAGAAATGCGAGAACAAATTAGTCATTGATCAAAGAGATGGAGGATTGAGATTAAAGAGTTTTTAATGGATAACCTAATCTAATCAAACTTATCCTTAATTAATTAAGGGTAGTTTGGACATTTACCCACACATTTTTTAAACTAATATATATATATATATATATATATATATCAAACCGAAAGGTGTTAAATTACGAAAATTATACTAAATTAACGAGAAAATTATGTTTTTTATTTAAGACCGGTCTTGGTATAGGTTTTTCGAAGATTTTTTTTTTTTTTGTGTTTGTTGGGTTTTTTTCTACCCAGCTCGACATATGCACTAGTGCATAATTTGCGCAAGTGCAAAATTTGGACATGTGCACATGCACAGATTTACCTAGTTTTTTCAGCACAGATGTAGATATGCACTAGTGCAAATTTTGTAAAATTTTCACAAGTGCATATGTCGAGCTGGTACTAAAAAAACCCCACCAAACGCGACATATTTATTTTCATAAAAATATAGCTAGATTGGTCTCAAATGAAAGAGCATAATTTTGTCATTAATTTGGTATATTTTTCATAATTTAACACATTTTCGTTTAATGGATATATTAGTTTTAAAAAAGTGGGGGAAATGTAAAAAATGTCCATACTACCCTTTTATATCTAAATTAAATAAAAAAGACATGAAATTAAATGATTGGCCAGAAATGGTTCTCGCAGTTCTCGTACGAAAAACAGTTCTCGTTTGAATTGTATCCTATATATATATGTATATATATATGTATATATATATATATATATTTATACTACTATATAAACCATTTAACATTCTATTTCCTTATTAATTTTAAGACTTCTTAAAATTCAATCAAAAATAAATCTTGACCTTTCATTTATCTAAATTAATCTTATTCACTCAATATTTAACCATTTCACTCTCTCTCCTAATTTACTTTAACATCTTATTCATTTAAAATATTTTTTTTACTAACACAATATCTCACACAAACACAATTATGTACCTACCTCAACATAATTTCCAAAATCTAATTAACTTCTTTCTTCTTATCTAATAGATATAAACAATATATACTACATTGCTTAAATCTTTCGAGAGAGGAGGGCTCAATATTGGTGAGCTTAAATCTTTTAATATGAGTTTAATTGGAAAATGGTTTTGGAAATTCATTTATAAAGGGAGGGAGTTATGGGCTAGAGTCATCAAAAGTATATATGGTCAGTCGGAAGGGTTCGAGTCAGAAATTGGTGTCAAAGTGTCGTCTCTATGGGGTGGTGTCATCAAAACAGTTAGTGAGTTGGAGTCCTTGGGTATCTCATTACGGTCATTTGTTAGTGTAAAGTTAGGGAATGTTATGGGTACTAGATTTTGGTTGGATAACGAGTTAATATACCCGCGCGTTGCAGCGGGATATTATATGATGAAGAAAATAAATAAACCCTTACATCCAAACACAAATAATTCAAAATAAAACGAAAAACAATTTAAACGATTATGAACAAATCAAACGTGGAGTGAGAGACTCTTCGCACTCATGTTGGTATACAATATAGATTTTATTTTTCTGTATTACGTCTATATTTTTTTAATAAATATCGTGTTGTGATAAAATTTATATCAAAGTATAGATAAAAATGACACGGTCATAAATATGCAATTATATTTACACGAAATATTATATATTATAGTTATAAAAAGAAAAATAAATAAGATACAAAACTAATTTTGTTTAATAGTAAAAAAAAAAATTAAACATAAAGTGCAGATGTACCATTAAACCTACTTGGGAAAATAAAAAAAACAGGTCCAAGAGATTCGAACTCAAGACGTGGCAGGAACAAAACAAAGGACTTTACCAGCCCATCTCAAAGAAGATATGTTTATCTCTTTTGAATCCAGCTATATGTATTAATGCTCACAGAATAAGACAAATTATGTACTATTCATCTTTCCTGATTTTTGTTATATATATATAATTGGTCGGGGATGGGTAAACTAGCGGAGTCTTTCCCAAGGTTATTTAATAGAGTCCGGGATAAAAATGTCAAAGTGGGTGATATGGGTCGGTGGGTGGAGTCAAAGTGGGTTTGGGATTGTGAGTCGTTTGATTTGAGTCGTGGTCGGGTGGGTCAAGAGAGTCAAGAAGTCAAGTATATTGTGAAAAACATTCAACTTTGTCAATATGTAGAAGATAAATGGTCCTAGAGTGCAAATAATAAATGTTTTATAATGTAGTATAGATAGTGCATACTTAACACACAAGTGGCTTAAGGATAGTAATCATCGCCGATACTGTGTACCTTGCTTAGGGTATCACCTGTATATATTATTTGAAAGCCGTTCAAACTTTAAGTTCAGTATTATCATCAATAGTTAGTAGCAATGAAGTGGGGGACTATAACTATGGTATGAATTACTCCCCCAATATTATATCTATATCATGGATAGGGATATCATATGTCCAGGATTAGCCTCTTATGCCCAAGATTAGACCATCGTGCCTTTGATCACGCTATCATGAGACAAAAGAAAACTCAAGTGAGATCGAGCGTAGGAATATAAGTCCTGAGGTTATACGGTAACTTCCTCACTATTTTGAGTTATACCATTATAAATATATAGAATGTATTTAATATTTGGTTGGTTCGGTTTTTTAATGGTTTAGTTATTGATGAAAACCAAAATTCGCACCAAACTCATCGTTTTTTATAAAATTTAAAAAAAAAACTGTCGGTTCTTGTAAATTCCAAAATCAAACTATCAATTTAACTTTTGTCGGTTTCTAAAACGAAAACGTGAATAGTAATTAGGGAAATGATTAGTACACAACAAAAGTAGCCATATACAGCAACTAAATGCATCATCAACTTGTAACACGTGTATTTACAACTTGTATCTTGTTGTGTATGGTTAAAAACTGTTATGTACGGATCAGTTCCCTAGTAATTAAGGTGCTTGTAAAGGGTTTTAGAATAATTAAATGAGATTAAAATTTATAGGAATCATATTGATCCATAAGTTTTGTGAGTTTTACGCGTACTACATAAAGATGAGACGACCATGAAAAAGTTGTATCTACCTCATAATCTTTTTTTTTCTATTGTCAAATATTAGTAATATTTATTTATTTTTTACAAATATGTCATACTATGTCACGCATATTTAGATAATTGAAATGTTACATGAAAGGATGGTTCAAACTTCAAAGGTAATAAGAAATTCTCATCAAAAATTAACTTTTACTTCATATTTATTATCTTATTTAGATTAGTTTAGCTTAGATTAGATGTTTATAAGACAATATTATAATTTGTGCACAAGACGACTAAAAAATGACTTGTCATCAATGCTTGGACTTTCGCAAAATTTGACTTTAATTTCGCATAGTTGTTTTTTTGGAACTTGGCTTAGGGACCATATGAATGCTATATTAATATTGTTTTGGTTAATTTATTCAAGTTAGGGAAGTGGTGATGGAAAAAGTCAGAAAGAAATTATAGCAAAGTGAAGATTCAAAAATGTTATCGTTTGGAGGATGACTCATGTTAGTAAAATGAAGTTTTGACAACATCGGTAGCTTGCAATTAAGCTACTAATTGAGGTTTAATTGACAAGTAGTGGTGGTATTTTTTTAAAAACAAGACTCTTTCTCGGAAAAATTATTAAATGTAATAATGGGAAGAGGATGGTTTGATGGAAGGGGTTGCGTTTATGAGTAGTAATCCTACGACTTTAGAAGATATCATAAGGGTTGAGTTTCACCTTCAAAAGGTGGGAATGAAGTTATGGGAGTCATTTGGGATGGAACTATGAAATAGGATGTCTATCAAGTTCTGGGAGGATAAATGCGCAGGGAATTTCTGCTTGAATTAAATTTAGTAGAGTCTATACATTGGATGTCAATAAAAGGTGTTAGTGTCGGAAGAGGGGAAAGGATCAGGAGGACAAGTGGGATTGGTGTGGGCTTGGAGACGAGCTCTAAGAGAGAGGGAGACAAGTGAACTAGAGGACTTGCAGATCTGTTTGCATGGAAAATCTCAAAAAGAATCCTTAGGGGTAGGTCAAAATGGTGGTTGACTATTGATGGTATCTGTAGGAACCTAGAGGGGGTGAATATGTTCTTTTACTTAGTCTACCAATATTTTCAAATGAAAATTAGTTTAAATATTGATTTTGAAGTTTATATCAACACAACAAATATTTGCAAAAAATAAAGAGGGTAGAGATAGAGAGATATCATCAAGTCGTAGACAAGAGATTTATAGTGGTTTATGCAAGTGTTAACAAACTTGCACTACATCTACTTCTTGGCATCACCCACCAAGAGTTTGTTCCACTAAAACTTCTCTCTTTGAAGGTAGAGATAAACATTTACAATTTCTCTCTTTAGCTGACAAGAAATAATCTTCTCTCTTGCAAACAAGGCTATATTGAGCCTAACTTGACTCTAATTATGTTGGAGAGAGTTTATCCTCCATTTTTTCTAATTCTATATGCTAGAGATGATCTTCACTTCACTCTAATTTGAAAAGCTAGAGTTGATCTTTGCACACTTATACAAATAACATTATAGATAGAGATGAAGATTTGCTCTTGAAGACTTTACACTTTTTCTCTTGATCTTGATCTTTAAGATGATCTTTTTGTATATAATATGAGCTCACAAGATCTAATATTTATGTCTGAGTTTTCAGTATCTCAAGGCTTGAAAAAATGAAGTTGCAAGCTTCTTTAAATAGCCACGAAAGGGCAAAAGTAAATTTTGTCCGTATCTCCACAGAAGATCCATGGTCGACCGTGCATCGTCCGTCACAAGTCTGGACAACTTTTTTGAAGTTTACAATATGAACGTTGCACTTTGTATAAAACCAAACTCAAACACTTTTTGTCATAAAAAATCACTAGAAAAAGCATTTAGAAATGTCTCAAGTTGACCTACCAAAAGAGTTTGAATTCTTTATGCAAATTTTGAAGGTTGGAAGGATTTGCAAAAATAATGTTGGATATTTACCACATATAGAAGATGTTTTTCTAGTTTTAGTCGTGTGGTATTTCAATGCAAAATCATGTTTATTTTTTGTCACAATAAGAAATAATTTGTTTTATTATAATTTGTCTTATATTGAATACAAGACAACTTAAATAAATGTTTGGAAGTATTTTTATAAAATATATGTGTGATATATTTATAAAAGTTTTGATAAAATATTCTTTTGTAAAAATTATTTTTGAACTCTTATTTTTATAAAATCGCCTTTTAAGATGTCATCTTCAATTGTCGAGTATGAGATCGGTTGACTTCAAGAAAGACGATTTTTAAGAGTCGAGGGTTGTGTAGCGACGGTTGACTCACGGTCGACCATGGGGTAGACTGTGAGGGTTGAATGTTTCTTTTTTATCTTGTTTTCTTCTTTTCTTGTTGATTTAAAGTCTTCACTATGTTTGTTCTTCACTTTATCATCAATTTAATGTTTGTTAACATTTTAAGAATGTAGGATATGAACATATTGAATAATTTTGATAAGCAATAATATCACTTGTTCATGTTCTTATCATCATCAAAATAGGGAGTGCATTTCTCAATGTGTGACCATGTATGCATTAACAGTATGTTTAAAGTTTAAAAAGTTAAAGAAAAGATAAAGTATGTGAGGAGCGAAAGAAGCACACGAGAGGTCCAAATATCTTTGAATGGACTAGTCCATATAAAAGTGAATATTTTCATTTAGGCTCATGAGAGGGAGGTTCCCAGTTCGAGAAGTGTTGGATAACTTTGGCATCGACGAAAATTCTACTATTTGTCCCATATGCAAGCTCGACGGGAGTTGATCTTTCATGCATTTGTGGGCTGTCAACACAGCAAAGCATATGAGATCATGTAGGAAGATGAAACAACCCTCTAACGAACCTTCAAGACCCCATTGGCAAGCAACAAGATGGTCTTTCTTGTATCTATTATGGAATCAAAGAAACCAGCTGGTGTTCATTAATGACAAAAGAAATCCAGATGACGTATTCGTTATTACCTTTTAAAATGCTTTCAATGGTTTTAGAGGAAGACCAAGAAGCATAGACTAAATTGGCATGTTTGGCTTACTAACCAATACTTTGTATTAGAAGCTATAGATTAGTTAGATTCATACCCACGTTTTTCTACGATTTAACCATGGCTGCTCTGGATCCTATCTGTTGATTCGTGCATATATGTCCACGTCATGTAAATGTTGTTTTTTTTTTTGGTTATGTTTCCTTACTTTGTGTTTCCTTGTGTTGGGATCGATAAGTGAAGATAGTGATGGGTTAGTTTGACTACCCCAACTTTGTATCCCTCGTTTGCATAACACTCTTAGCAATCTTCTTTGTGGGTTGAGTAATGGTATATAAGTTGGGGATAAGATATATGTTTCTAGAAGCACATATGTTAGGTGCTTCTATACTCAAAAACATGTCTAGAAGCACTTATGTTAGCTGCACATATCTTTTTCCTATATAAGTATTGTATTTAAAAAGAGAAATTTTTTAATACATATCTAAAAAGATTTTTATAGTTTACTAGTTATAGCACCGGAAATGGGTGCTTATGATAGAACACAACGAATCAAAACGAGGCTTCAAGCTTATTGTCTCCATTGTGGTAAGCTTGATACTTGCGCGTTGTCTTCTACCTCGTTACCAATGTAACGAGGTTAAACACCTTGTTATCTATTTTCTTAAAAAATGGTATGTTTATCGAGTCTCAAATCTTTTTCATATTCTCTATCACTATCTACGTATTTTAGTTTGAACGTAATGTTATTTGTCTTACTATATTTTAGTTACTATGTATTTTTTTAAAATGAATATTAATGTAGTATTTATTTTATAAATATTTTGTTTTATAAATAATATGATTGTAAATAATAATAATAACAACAGTTATTTTTTATTACATGTAATTATGATACTATCTAGAAGTATTAAACTAATTCTCTTGGTGAGTTGTGACATGTCAAATTAATGCAATAAGACTATTTAAAGTAATTTTTATTGCATGTAATTATAATTATAAACATCAACATAAGGTTATATTTATTATTTTATGAGTTATGTTCAATAAAATCTATACTACTATATAAACCATTTAACACTCTATCTGTAACATCCTCTTAACCGGCCTAAACTAATGAGGTAATTAATTATTTAAGATTGGGATTTATAATTGATTATATAACTTTGTTAATTAATTATTATTGTTTGATTAATTAATTATGTGTTATTAAATTATGAAATTAATTAATTAAGGTAGTGGAATTATGAAGTGTCCATCTTGGACACTTAATCACCACCTAATATTGCCACCACCTCATCACATTACAAACAAATTGAGAATTCGAGTGTGTGTGCATTGTGTGCTCTCGGCCGTATGATCAAGAAAAGAAGAAAATTGAGTATCTTCAATCTTTGAATTTGTATGTTACTATCTTGTTTGCAGATCTTGAATCATCAGGTTAGTTACATGAATCTTTAGTTTATGAAATTCGAATTTATTTCTTGAATATATATGAATTCCGAATGAACACATGAGTATGATGATTTGATGATTTAGGTTGAATGCATGTTAGAAATTATTGTTAGAATGTGTTCATAACATGCTTAGAATGATTTCTGAAAACATGGAATATATGCATGCTTAAAATCAGATGAGAGGTTAAGTTAGAAATTGATTTTATACATGAACATATGAATTATTCGGAATTAGGGCTTGAATCAACCGGAATTGGAGAATTCCGCATAAAATGTAATCGGAATATATGAATTCCGGACAAAATACTCGGAATTGAGATTAAATCCGCTTAAAGTCACTCGAAATTGATGAATTCCGCATATATTGATTTCTGAATGATAATGCCTTAACACTTTATTCAGAAATGGGACTGATCGGAATTAGTGACTATCCGGAATTGACTATTTGCCTTTACTCGGAATTTATAATGATCGGATTTGGCTTGTACTCGGAATTATGTATATGCCTTTACTCGGAATTTCATTTGATCGGAATCATATTGTCCGGAATTGGCCTTTGTTTGGAATTGAACTCTATCCGGAAATGAACTTATTCGGAATTTGCCCTAACATTCGGAATTGTGATTTATTCGGAATTGAGAAGGGAAAACCCAATGCTATTCGGAATTGATGTAATACCGTATGGAATTGCCCTAGCTTATTCGGAAATGTGGAAACCACTCGGAATTATGACAATTCCGTATGATATATCCGGAAATTTGGGACTTTAAAGGTTTCCTTAACAATTCAGATATGATGTACTAATTTTCTATATATATATATATATATATATATATATCTGTGATATAAGTGATATACATGTGAAATATGAATAAGTGTGTTACTTATTGTGAATCAATATTGTGAATTGTATACTGACTTGTGTATACATCTTCTCAAGAAAAGAGAAGACTCAATGATATAGATTCCTGAGTGCTGAGCTGTGCAAGCTTTGGTGAGTGGATTTATATCTTCGGATATACAGGATATGATATCCTGATTGTTACTTGCTCATTGGACTGTATTTTTGATTTTGGATATGTATACATGTTACTTTTGGAGATCAGCGTGGGGGATTTTCGGCTGGGTCTGGTTTAGGGATATATAGTATTAGCATACTGCTTGATTTGCATTTGTTGTATTCAAGGGTGCTAATATTGTTGTTCATGTAACTGGGCCATCGGTAAACCTTGGTTTTGGCCGACCTTGGTTATAGGTGGTTGCAACACCGCCGGTTCTCCTTGATTTATGAGCTTTGTATTTTAGGCATGTTTGCCTTGTGTATGCTTAGATATTAATTTCCTTACTTAGCTTTGTGCTAATTCCCCACTAGTTTGTTTTGCAGATATTCCGTGGTGAGTTTCTAGAGATGTAGGACTGGGAATATGGACAGACCACTAATCTGATGTCAAATATTTTTGTATAGAGCCTGTTTTGTAATTAACACTGTACTGGAATTTTGTAAACTTAAAACATGAAAATTATTGTATATATCTTATGTTCTTAATGTAAATATATGTAATTAGCTTCCGCACGCGTATTAAAGTTAATTTAAAAGTACGGTGTTACACTATCTCCTTCCAACTTTTAAGAACTTCTTAAAATTATGTCAATCTCTAATCTCTACCCTTCTTTTTATCTAAATTAATCTCATCCACCTAATTTTTAACCATTTCTCTCTCCTAATAAATTTTAACTTTTTATTTATTTAAAATATATTCTCCCATTAACACACTCTCTTACACAAACACAATTATCCACCCACATCAATATAATTTTTAAAATCTTATTAACTTCGCTCTTATTATTTCATAAATATAAATCTTTTTTTAATTTTTTAATGTTTTTTAGAATTTATTTTTAAAATTAATAAAATAGTTGATACAAATATAAGAAAAGTTGAAGAAAAAACGGACATGTTGCTGAAATTTTTTTTGTGACATTAAATTACGTGTTACATCCTTGAAAACGACATGTTGCAAAACTGAAACTATTTAACGTCGCAGCATTGCGCGGGTACACTGCTAGTCTATATAAAAACATGGTCATGAAATATTAATATTCAATCACATGTAATGATATGTGATTATAAATCATCACATGTAAATTACGAAATTATATCATTTCATCCAAATTTTTAAAATTTAATCTAAACCATTAATAAGACTGATTCAATAATTAGTCTCTCAAAACTATCTATCAATTATAGAGTATATTAAATATTTCTCATTATTTTATACCTAATTATAACAAAAACTTTAGTCAAATAAACGACGAAACCTAAAAAGTCTCTTGTGGCTTGTCTTGTAATGCGTAGTAATATGGCAGGGCCCTACTTCCCTTGACCAAATATGCAACCATCAATTTCTAAGTATATTAAAAAAAAAACTTTAAATGACGACTAATTATTTTAAAAATATTGTATATAATTTAATTTTTTCAAAGGAGTTTTTTTTTTCGTTTAGGGATGATCCTGGCAATGTTGAACACTTGGTATAAAGGTATAAATTTACCTATTTTACTCGTGATCATTACGAAATATTTATAGACTATTTCCGATTAAAATACGGCTAACGAATAAATATCTATTTCTAACTAGTGGGGCATATGTTTGTAAAAACATATTAATAAAAAGGGGAGATCACTATACAACTTAAATGCTATGAAATGCAAATGATGTGATGTTGATGATTTGATGAGGATATATGACCAAACCATGACAATCTAACCCTTCTTCTTGGTTAAAAATTTACAAGTTAAATTTTTTTATCAAACCTATTTCTACTTAGGTTTACTTTAATGGTTTGTTTGGTAGAGAGAGAAAAAATAAGGAGAATTGGAAATGGAAATGGGTGAGAAATGGAAATAGTGAGAAATGGAAATAATGAGTAAAAAATGCCCTTGTTTGGTATCATCAAGAAATGAAAACGAGAGATGTGGCCCAGGTCACCGGAAACTCGGCGGCGGCGGCGGCGGCGATGACGCCGCCTTGCCGACGCCAGACTATTCTTCATCGCCAAAAACTAGTTTAGGGTTTAATCTCGATGACGACGTCGACAGCTGCGGCGTTGGCCGCCTTGCCGGAAACACGTCACAACAAACATCGACTCGTAAAGGTTCAATCGTACAGCGGCGGTGGCGATTAGGGTTCAATCGCAACAGACGTCGATGACGACAATGACGGCTGCGGCGTTGGCCGCCTTGCCGGAAACACGTCGCAATAGGCATCGACTCATTAGGGTGCAATCGAACAACGGCGGAGGCGATTAGGGTTCAATCGCAACAGACGTCGATAACGACGATGACAACGACGGCTGCGGCGTTGGCCGCCTCGCCGGACACACGTCGCAACATACATCGACTCATTAGGGTTCAATCGAACAGCGGCGGAGGCGATTAGGGTTCCATTCCAACAAACACGCCGGAAAACGTCCCAACAGAAAACATCACAGCAGAACGACGATGACGACAACGGCTGCGGCATCGCCGCCTCACCGGAAACACGTCGCCACCTTCGCACAACGCAACCAGATACATTTCTCCCCATTTCTTCACCTTTTGTAGAGAAATGAAATTACAAAGGAAGTAGAGAAAGAGAAATGGTTGGAGAAACCAATTCTCCGCCTATTTTGAAGTTGAATTCTCCCAAACAAGAGAAAACCCATTTCTCTCTTTTCTTTTCTCTCTACCAAACAACCCCTAAAAGTAAAAAAAAATATATCTAGTTTTTGTTAACCAGAGTGGTTAAAAACTCAACATTTTACACACATTTTTGAAAATAAAAAAATCGAACATTTTATTTCATTTGCTGGTTTATAATCGAAATTGTTATAATGATACAAGCATGTTTTTTTGTATATATACACAAACACGCACACGTTAAATATTAGAGTTAATTACTGAAATGGTCCCTGAACTTTACCAAAAGTATCTGATGTAGTCTCTAGACTTCAAAAAGTATGTAGACATGCCCTACCGTTAAAGATAAGTCCCATGGACAGTCCATGGAGTTAACATCCATCTAAATTGGCTGTTAACCTCCTTTTTAGGAGGGGCATTTCATTCTTTTTACATCACTAGGGACCATTTCAGTTATTAACTTTGTGTTCTTCTTCTTCTTATGTAAACCAATAATAAACCCATGAATTAATCAAATCTCAATCTCAAATGAAACAATTAAAGAACCCACAAATCTTGTAAACTAAATCTTGTAAATAATTAGAGAACCCAAACAAATTTGTGTTCTTCATCTTCATATGTAAACAATGACAGAACCTAAACTAAATCTTCACACCTGATGTAGAACACAAACAATTACAGTAAACATGGAGTCAACATTCAACCTCTTCATTTGTCTATGATAACCAAAATCTGCCCCCACAGTGTTTCCATTTTTTCAAAATGATCAAATGGGGAAGAAAGAAAACTTTCAAAATGATCAAATGATGACCAAAATCTGCCCCTGAATGTATCCCTCAAGACATGGAGTTTGAGTTCAAGGTCAATTGTTGACAATTCAAGAACATGAATCGATTTGGGAGAGTGGCAAAAGCTTAAAAACATGAAAATCAATGAGATCATGTTAAAGAACCAAAACCAAAGAAATCTGTTGATGGAAGCAAAGAAACACATAGAAAAAGGTCAAAACAGAGTCGTAAAGTCAATGCTTACACTCCAAGAACACTAGCCAAGGTTGAATGCAGAATCAAAGCTCTTGAAGACATGAAGAAAACAAGAGCAGCGGCTAAGAACCCACCCACTTCAATCTTGTTCTTATCAATGTAATCATGAATCCATTCACCTTGGCTCAAATCACTCACACTGGCACAAGAAGATAACATGTTAACAAGTATACACATCCTTGACATACCCTGAAATCGTAAAGTTCCAAGACTTGAAATTGCATTCCATGATATAGCATCTGTCCCAGACATTCTATCAAGCAGGTTACGAGCAATCTCAAAAGAAACAGAAACAGTGAAGTTCGAGTAGAAACAGAAACAGAAATCGCATTCCATGAAATCGTAATGACGAGGGGCATAATGGTAGCTTAATGAACCTTCTTGAAGATCTGCATCCCAATATCTCCAATTCGAGCAGAAACAGAAACAGTGAAGTTCAATAAAGCGTGAAAATCAGTGAAGCAAAACATTACCCTGCTTCTGTCGATGTATTAATGCTTGATTAGTGTTAGGAACAATCGATGTTTGATATACCTTGCCGCTGCAAAGTATCGATGCTTGATTAGAACTCGAACAGTTCAAACTCGGCGGCTGTTCTTGGGTTTCTCCGAGCATCGCCATCGTTTCCCTGTGTGCCCTGTGAATAGTTTTGATGGAGATCGAAACCCAAATCCAGTTGTAGCAGATCGAAACCCAAATCCTCTCTGCTTCTGTGCAAAGAACCAGATGGAGGTGCCGTGTGTGGGTGTGTGCGAAGAACAAAGGGAAAGGGAAGAACTTAGGGTTTAGGCGGTGAAAAGACTAAAATACCCGTCCAAAAAAGGAGGTTAACGGAGCAATTTAACAGATGTTAACTCCAGGGACTGTTTATGGGACTTATCTTCAACAGTATGGACTGTCTATATACTTTTTAAAGTCTAGGGATTAAATCAGATACTTTGAGTAAAGCTCATAGACCATTTCAGTAATTAACTCTAAACATTATACTAAAAGCAAAATCAAGTTGCTTTGTTTGTGAAGTTGTAAATTAAACCAGCAATTGTTATTATTTTATTGCTATTGTCTTATCAATTAAACCATTGAAAATGAAACTTTTGAAAAACCGGCATTTCTATTTGGCAAGCTCGATAAATCATTTTTTTAGTGTTTAAGTTTTATTTCTTAAATAATGATAAGCTAAAATTAAAATATTATAAATTCTCTAGTTTCACTATCTTGTTTTTTTTAATGTTTTCAATCAAAATCAAATCAAAATATTTAATAAATTATGATGTCATTTAAATTTTTAATACCCGTCGCCGTTTCTATTAAACCATCATCGATAGCGTGACTAATCTCCAAGGCATTACTCTTTTCTAAAATAGAGATATATTTATATGTTTTAAACATTTATTTTTATAATTTAATAATAGGGTTAAATATGGAATAATATTAAAAGTTTCATTCGTTGTACATTTAACCTTTAGAGTTTTTTTAACACGTAATAACCAAAATGTTTTATTTAAATTATGTTTTAATCCTCAAAGTTTCACTTGTATTTTGGTTTAAACGTCGAAGTTTTTTTTAACACGTAACAACCATATTGTTTCATTTAAATTATTTTTAATTTTTGAAATTCCCACTTGCTTTTCAGTTTGATCCTCAATGTTTTAATCCTTAAGTGGACGAAATCGCAATTAAACTAAAACTTGAAGGATTCAAACAAAAACCAAACTAAACTTTATGGTTAAACCATTTTGTTGGAACCTAGAGGGGGGGTGAACATGTTCTTTTACTTAGTTTACCAATTTTTTCAAACAAAAACTAGTAAGTTGTGTTTTAAATATTGAACTTAAAGTTTATAACAACACAACAAATATTTGCAAGAAATAAAGAGAGTAGAGATAGAGAGATGTCACCAAGAGTAGACAAGAGATTTATAGTGGTTCGTGCAAGTGTTAACAAACTTGCACTACATCCACTCCTTGGCATCACCCACCAAGTGTTTGCTCCACTAAAACTTCTCTCTTTGAAGGTAGAGATAAATCTTTACAACTTCTCTCTTTAGCTTACAAGAAATAATCTTCTCTCTTGCAAACAAGACTAAGATAAGTCTAACTTCACTCTAATTGTGTTGGCTAGAGTTAATCCTCACTTCTCTCTAATTCTATAGGCTAGAGATAATCATCACTTCACTCTAATTATAAAAGCTAGAGTTGATCCTTACATTATTACAAAATATGTAGAAAGATAATGTAGTGTTTAAGCTTTGAAAGCTTTGCTCTTGCTTAATTCTTGATCTTGAATGATAGATGAATTATCAAAGAATATGAGCTCACAAGATATGAATATGTGTTCTGTGTTTTTGCTGTACAAGAGGTGAATAAAACACAAGACTTGAGTTGGTTTAAAAGGGGGGGAAAAGTGCAAGCTCAAAAAGTATCCAGACTGTCCATGGTCGATGCATGGTTGATACACGGTTGACCCTCGGTCGACCGTGGCATCTTCCGTCAGCATGCTAGAACTTTTTGAGCCTTGAAAATAAAGGCTTTGGCCTTTTACCAAAACCACACACAACCCATTTTACCATAAAAATATGTTGAAAATGAACTTAGGAAAAGGTGGGTTGGGGACATACTTCTTATGTTTGAATTTAAACACCAATATGGAAGTTTAGAAAACAAATGTATAAAACATGTTGGATGTTGGAACTTTTTTAGTCTTGCAAATAAAGACGTTGGCCTTTTACCAAAACTACACACAACCAATTTTTACCATAAAAATGTGCTGAAAAGGAACCTTAGAAAAGTTGGGTTGGTGACATACTTCTTATGTTTGAATTTAAACACCAAAATAGAAGTTTCGAAACCAAATGCATAAAGCATGTTGGAATTTTGCTTCTTTGAGAGATTCCTTTTACTAAATTTGGTGTTTTATTGTTTCAAAGAAAGATTATGCTTTGAACTCTTGTTTGTAGATATCTTCGTCATAGGCTTTGAAGATGTCATCTTCACTTGTTGAGTACGAGTTCGGTTTGACTTGAAGAAGAACAATATTTAAGAGTTGTGAGCTGAGCAGCGACGGTCGACCGTGAGATCGACCGGTCGACCGTGAAGGTTGAATGTTTTGCTTGTATCTTGTTTTCTTCTTTTCGTGTTGATTTGAAGTCTTCACTTATTTGTTCTTCACTTGATAATTAGTTTTAGGTTTGTTAACCTTTTAAAAAATGTAGATATGAACATATGAGTAAATTTGATAAGCAATAATATTACTTTTTTATATTTTTATCATCATCAAAATAAGGAGTGCATTTCTTTATGTGTGACCATGTATGCACTAACACATTTAAAAACAAAATTTGAGGGTTAAACCGAAATACAAGTGAAACTTTAAGGATTAAAACATCATTTAAATGAAACATTATAGTTATTACGTGTTATAAAAAAATTTGAGAGTTAAACCGTAAAACAAATGAAACATTAAGGATTATTCCGTGTTTAACCCTTAATAATATTAATAAACATTTGAGAAATATAAAAGTAAACATTATAAATAATAAAAAATGATAAAAACTTATATTAAGATATGCAAGATCTTTAAAATAGGATGTATAGATCATTACCATAGTCTTTTTATAGGTTTTTGAGAAAGAAGATGATCGAGCCGAAACTCTATCTTTTGTAACTTTTTGCCGTTTAAAAATTACTAAAAAGCTATGATAAACTCAATTAAAACAAACAAAATACTATATATTTTTGGTTGCGTTAGTAAGTGTGATGATCATGCCGAAACACTTTTCTAGCGTAACTTCTTGCCATTAAAAAAAACAAACAAAATCCAAGGCACAAAATTAATTATATTTTTTAAGGGGATTCCCTCATTAGTAGTTTAGTAGGTTTTTGTTTTTCAAAAAGATCAAATTATTCTTCAAGTTTTGAACATTTCTATAGCCGTTTTCTATAATGCATTATAATTATTCAAAATGTTTACACTTAACAAGATTAAAACGTGTCAGATTTTTGTCATACACAACAATTATTTGTTGTTTGGACCATTATACCCTTAAATATCTAGAGTAAAAGATAGTGGGATTCTAGGGGCATAAAAGTCACAATTGTTGTGCATGGCAAAAACTTGTTGTGTACAAATCAACTACATTTTCAAATATGAGACCAATTAGCCATATCGAGATGATTATAATTTTGAAAATTACTCTAACATAAAATTGTGTTCATCAAGTTGACCCATCAATCCCAATACAACCCCAAATGATTTAAAATTGATGAATTGATAATTAACTAAATTATAAATTATATATCCAAATGTTACCCAATTAAATTCCAACTTTCATATAAGACAAAAGATATAAATTAGACAAGATGCGTGTGACTTCATCATTAGAAAAAATCAAATAAAAAAAACAGCACATTTTAATAATTAAATAAAAAGATACGATATATGTTTCGGATTGTATACATAGTATAAGTTTTTATACTTACAAATATTTTTAATTAAAAGTATATTAACATTTTATAAATTACCTAATTAAATGTTGTAAGTGTAGAAACGCATTATTATACATGCGAAAAGTGATTTATCTTTCTATTTTTGATTTTTACCTATCATCATATTACTTGATTAAGACAAATATTAAAATTAGAGTATGATAAAGGAAATATAATTAGTACCTTATATGTTAACCATAAAATAGGCATAATAATAGTGTAGGCATAAAAAGTAGAAAGATATATCATTTCTTTCTAAAACTAATTTGTACAAAACAATATTTCTCCATATATAACAAACACAAATAGCTAATTATCATATGACACAAGTTAATAATAAATAAAATTATCATGTATAACTAATTTTATTATATACGAATAATTATGCTTTCTGTATGAACACTTAGTTGCATATATCTTTTTCAATAAATAAATACAAATATTAATTATTATACAATAAATTTTAATTTAATAAAACTTTATTTGACACTGAACTCTCGAGGCACACGCATCTCTCTCTCTCTCTCTTCCTTATCTTGTTTTAAAAAGCCCCAACCCATGACAACCAGATGAAAAATCTCTCTTTCTTTCTTTCTTTGATGAATTGATGCTATTCGTGTCGCCATTTTGGAAGAAGAGAGATTGAAATTAAATGGGAAGATTGAATCTTCGGAAATCAAATTTTAATTTCGTAACCAATACTTGGGTTTTGATTCGAATCACTTCTTGTTTTTCTTGAAAAACCCCATTCATTCATTCATGTTGATCATCATTTTCGAGTTCTAAAATCCTGTTGCGATTTTTAATTTTTGATTCTGGTAGTGATGCTGAGGAACGGATCGAGAGCTGTAACAAGACAATCACCGATCATGGCGGATCACCAAGCTTCGTCTCTTTCACCCGCACCCACACAAAACCCGATCCGATCAATTTCTTCTTTCATTAGTTCTCCAAGGTTCTTTAATGGCTTCTTCTCCACTAAAAACCTCTCACCAACTTCGATTCTTGACACCAACAAACAGTTTTGTGATTTCACCGGCAACCCATTTCGATTCAGCAAAAACCCAGAAAAACCCTCCAAGATTTTCGAAGGAAGTAAACACAAATCTGAGAATTTTGATTCTGAAGGAATTGCTATTGTTCTTGTTCAAGAAAACCCTAATGGCAATATCTTTAATAAACCTAACACCACTAGCCGAAGATTTTTGTTTGGATCAAATCTAAAGGTTCAAATCCCATCACTCGAACCGTTTCCGAACCGGTCGCCCGAATCACCCGGTGATTTTGGGATCAAGACCCGGAATTCTCAGTTTTCGGGTACTCCGACTCCGACCCCGACCGGATCCGGTTCTCCAAAATTGTGTACTGGCCCTCTGTCTTTGAGAGAGATGGAGCTCTCTGAAGAGTATACTCGCGTGATCTCTCATGGGCCTAACCCGAAAACGACCCATATTTATGATAATTGTGTTGTGAATAGCTGCTGCGGTATGCGGGTCGGGTCACCTCCATTGGAGAGTAGTTTTGTAAGCTTCTGTCAGACCTGTAAGAAGAATCTTGGAGAAGGCAGTGACATTTTCATGTACAGGTTAATAATAATCCCAATTTTTAATTCTACTTCTGATTTAAAAAATCAAAAATTTATCTAATCTTGGTTTGATTTATAGCAATCACATGATCACTCGTGATTATTCAAGATTTATGAGGATCTTCTATTGTTTTCATAAAATGTTTAACTGAAAATAAACATGTATTAATCTACTTATTATTAGTGTTCTTTTTTTTTGCTTGAAAAGATACTAAAAAAGGATCTAAGATTGTTAATCTGTTTCAAAAAAC
The DNA here is from genome assembly GCA_947179395.2 of Pulicaria dysenterica. Taxonomy (NCBI): domain Eukaryota; kingdom Viridiplantae; phylum Streptophyta; class Magnoliopsida; order Asterales; family Asteraceae; genus Pulicaria; species Pulicaria dysenterica. The sequence continues at coordinate 70,557,236 of OX359292.1, read as the reverse complement.
ACAATGTTTTAAATAAAAAATATTTATGTTATTTCGGTGTTTAATAATTAATATTTTTTCAAGCTTTTTTAAGAATATTTTTAAGGAAATTCCTTATGAAACTTGATCATGTGTAATGAACTTATGGATGATTGTATGTTTACAGGGGTGAAAAAGCATTTTGTAGTGAAGAATGCAGGTGTCAAGAGATGGTTTTGGATGGACTAATGAACCCTTAGCAATGCTGAAATGACTATTTTACCCCCACCCCATCTCCATAAATTCCAATTTCTTGATGATAGAGGGCTTTTTATTTTTATATTTTTGTTCAATCCAAGGTTAAATAAGTTTGGGATTTTGTTTGGTTGGAAGATGTAGTGTTAGAAGTAGGTGATGATTTTGGTTTTTCCTTTGTTTAACTTTGTTGTTTTTTTTTTTAAAATTGATTTGCAGTTCCAGTATCCTGGTCTATTGTAATATCTGTGGGAAGAGATGAGAGAGAAATATATACAATGTAGAAATGAATAAATAAATGAATAAATAAATAAATAAACAAGGAAAGGTGTCCAAATAATGTTAATGTGGCTTTCTTTGAAATGATTGTTCATGATGCCTTTGTCTTTACTTTGCCTTTTACATGACAACTGATTCCATTTTTCAGTCATTGGTACTTTTTTCTTTTTACCACAAAAATACAAAACGTAATGTTTGTAATGTAAAAAGATTTTTTTTAAAGAAAAATAAACTATGGATAAATAAAAGGTTCTAATCTTCATGTTATGTTAACACGACGGATCATGTTTTCTTATAAAACAAAAGAATGAATTCTACAAAAAAACTTATTCTTATTAAAACAAGAGACTTGCTCTCATTTTGTTAGATAACATGACCTATCATGTTTGATTGAGAAATAAATAAGATAAAATGACAATAAGTATTATATCAATTAAGTTGACCTCTAATTTGTACTCAAAATTGTTATAAACATGAACTGGAAACAATATAAAATCAGAATTAGTATGAAATTGTAAAACCAACCCTTCAAATATTTTATTATTCTAATTTCTTAAAATCTCAACCTTCAAACCAAACAATTGCTTAATTTATATCACAGTTTTAAACAATTAAATAGGAATTAACAGATATTTTCATGTGTCAATAACAGTTTTAAATAATATAAATAATATTACTTATTTAAAAAATAAAAATAATAAATGCTATTTATGATGTAGCCGTTTGTTAAGCGAAATTCAAGTCTACATAAGATGACTTATATATCAAGTGGCGACACACAAAATCTATATAATATAATTTAGTTATTATTGTTACAAGAATAGTGTATGTTAGTTTCTTTGTTCAGAAGTTGAATATGTATGAAGTGACCAACAATTAAACAAATAGTAATTATATGTTTCTTTTTCTATATTTGAACAATTTCATCTCATATATATCGTATAGTTGAGAGTTACTGTTAGAATATATACATTTAGGTGATAATGGAAGAATAAATCTCAGCAATCAATTATATGTTGATCTACTAGATGTAACGGTCGTAATTCACCTGTTGTAATTCATAGGCGTCGCAATTTATGGTTGAGTAATAAAAATAAGTATGACCAAATATAAATCATCCGATCAAATCAAATTAAGGATAACTAGTTTATTGACCCGTGCACGCACGGGTATTTCGGAAGTGTATTTGAGATATTAAAATTTTTAAATAAAAATAATACAGTAAATGAAATATCACCTTTGTGATGAGAATATACTAATTTCAAAGAGGGGTCATATTACGAAAAAAATTATACCAAAACGTAGATAAAAATGAGTATACAATTTTTATAAAACCCCTTCACATTTTCTTAAAACCTCCTTATATGTTTTATAAAACCCCCTCAAAATATTCATTTAAAATTAATATTTCGAAATTGAAATTGAATAATTTGAAATTAAAATTTCTTATCCACGTTTTTAATCTTTCCAAAATTGTTTTGAGAATGAAATAATTTTGAAATTAAATGTTATGATTGGTTAATTAAGATTCAAATTTTGATTATTTTTGGAAAATTTGCATGCATTTTATATATAGATATAGATAGATAGATAATTTAGTCTTCTATTATCATCTAAATATATATTTTTATTTAAGCCTTCCATATATTATATATATCAACAATTACTATTTATAATACAAATTATATATACTTATATATATCATATTGCGGAAGTCAATTATGAAGTGTGTTAAAATAGAATCACTAAACATTTATTATAAGTATAACAAAAATATGTCAGTCCATGATTATGCTATGTAGTTTGTATGCATTCGTGAAGTGGGAATTCAGATGTCCGTGTTTTTGGTCACGTGAAAATCACATGCTTACGACTTGTTTTTCTTGTTTCCTTAGGTGATGGAGGAACACTGATACGTCCCACTCTTCAAACCTGATTGGCTTCGTCTTTTGGCTTCCACCTACCCTATAAATAAACCATTCTTTACTTCAAAATTTTCATATCAAATTGGATATTTCTCTCAATCTCTTTTTTACTAAAAAATATTAATTATTTTTTTATACACCATATAGATTCACCATCCACTTATCAACTGCATCATCATCATCATCCATTACACCAACGAGTATATTGAAGAGGAAAATAGAATTTTTATAGGGTTGGTGAAAGCAGTGGCAAATTTAACCTTTTAGACTTTTTAGTAACGAAGCAGAATCGTTGGGAAGAGGAACGAAGATTGAGAACATAGAAATAGATCGGGTAGTTGCAAACGAATGTCTTGTGCAGAACTACTTTGGTGATAACTCTGTTTATACAATGAAATCGTTTAGACGAAGGTTCGGGATGAGAAAACAACTATTCCAACGAGTAGTTGATGATTTAGATGGAGAGTATCAGTATTTTAAACATGTTGGAACGCTAAATGAAAAAAGGGTTTGTCTCTAATACAAAAGTGAACTTTTGTTATTCCGCAATTGGCGTATAGGGTAGCCGCACTTCACAAGTACTTTAAGATGGGAGATAAAACATTATGCGATTGCCTAAACAACTTCTCCTCAAGTATTACTAACCTATATGGTAGAAAATATATACGCAAGCCTACTTATGATGATATTCAGCACTTGTACGCCGCACATGAAGCAAAACACGAGTTTTTTCGGCATGCTCGGCAACATAGACTATACTCACGTGGGAAAATTGCTTGGTAGCATGACAAGGTCAGTTCGTGAGAGGTGATCATGAAAACCCACAATAATGCTAGAGAGAGTGACCTCCCGTGATCTATGGTTCTGCGACACATACTTCGATGTTGCGGGTTGTAACAACGACATCACTCTTCTTAGTTATTCATCCATTTTCAACGATTTCTATAATGAAAAAGCACACGAGTGTCCATTTGAGGTGAATGGAGACACGTACAAGTATGGATATTGTATAGCAAATGAGATATATCCAACATAGGCTACTTTCGTCAAATCATTTATGTGCCCACGAAACGATAAACAAAAAAGGTTCAAGTCCACGCAAGAATCGGAAAGAAGATTTATTGAATGGGCTTTTTGCGTGCTTAAACAATATTGTCACATACTTTATAATCTGGCACGAGGATCGTCTCTAACAAAATTAGAAAACATTATGTATGTTTGTATCACATTACACAATATGATACCCGAAACGAAAACCATGAAATTTATATTTTCGATGAAAACAACCTTCTATCATTTAATATTTAAACGCCAATGGCGTTTAGCCCATTTGGTAAGGCGCCCCCTTCCTCGCAAGAGGTTAGAGGATCAAATCATGCTTCATGCAATGGGGTTGGGGGTTTTTCCCTTAGGGTTTCCTCCATGGAGTGAAGGTGTGATGCTCGAACCTTAGTTAAAGCCAAATAACGAGGGGCGGTTGAAAATCCGCCACCAAGCAATTCGAACCCACACTGGAGAGGCGGGGAAGTGTCCCCATTTGCCGGTAAAAAAAATTAATATTTAAACGCTAATTTGTGATGAATAACGCGCGATAATTATTCGAGAGGTCAAAGAGCAGGAGACTCATAATAACCTTCGGTCGTATATGGTAGCACATGTTTAACGTATCCAACTTCCTAATAGCGAGGATGATCACATTTCTTGATCCTTTCATTATTTATTATTTTTATATTTGTATTCTAGTTTTTATTTTCTAATTTTTTTTAATGTTATAAAAAATATTTTTATTATATGGCTTCTTTTTATTTTTAAGCAATTTATAAACTTTTTTATTATATGGTATTAAGAGAGATATGAGGATGTTTGGATATATTAATCTATAAAAGCAAGTTATAATGGTTAAAGTAATGGGTAAAAGTAACTTTAATTTTAAACCATTTAAAAAAACTCTTATGGTTAAATCCAAACGATAGCAAAACTTTAGTGATTATATCATATTTGATCATATATATATAGACACACATGATGTTCGGGTAGGGTTATTGTATAAAGTAAATAAATGTAAAATGAGTGAGAGAAAATCTTAGCCATAAGATAAGATTTTATCAAAAGTAAACAAAAAATTAGTCAAAATTACTATATATTAAATGCCAATTAATTGAGCTTTAGGGACAAAATTGGATATAAAAATCCTTAAACTGTTTCCTAAAATCATGTTTAGTACATAAACATCAACAATCTCGACCACTGTTGTTGAACAATAAATTCGATTACAAAATTGATGATGATTTCAACCCAAAATCAACAGCTAAATACAAATAATTTGCATCAAAATTAAAATGTTACAAACACATTAGTCATACAATATTGATGAACAAACAGGATTTAACAAGAAAGTTAATTCAAAACTACAAATTATGCATTCAAGTATATTAAGGAAGTCGATGAACATAGCTAGGTATACTTGATTATAATCAAAATTGACAAGAAAACTAATGAACACAACTACACGTACTAAGCATAAATGGTGGACATATTAAAGAGAATTTATTCAAAAACCCAAACCCAAAACAATCCCTACGTGATGAATACAACTACACTTGATCATAACCAGACTAAAAACCCTAAATGATCTGACGGAACCTGGAAAAAAAATCAAAACTGGTCACCAATGTAGCCACACTGCTACACAACGGAGTGGATGGCGGATTGGTGGTCGACGACAACTACGGGGATCTCTACGGTGGGTGACGTAATTATACATATAGTAATGGTATATTTCAAAAGTAATAACATATTAAATAATTAGTTTTTAGATATACAATGTGCAATTATTTAGTATTCATATGAAAATTATAAACCGTTGCAATATATAGCCATCGGAGTGAATTTTATCTAACTAAAGTGCAAATCTATCCGTTATGCTCATCATGTCCTATTGTCCTTGATGAGCCCGTCATAACCACACAATGAGGAGGTTGTCCTAGCTAGTGGCCATGACGCGTACTTGCTCCGGTCATTAATGGATGCCGAGCCCATCACAAACTTCACTACAAGAGCTCTAACGCTCTGTTCTCGAGCTTTTATAGAAAGGAAAAGAAATGGAAAGGAATGAAAGAAAAGGGAAAGAATGAACCGAGTTGTATTCTTGTGTTGTAAAGAAAATGAGGGAAAACTCTTTTCTTTCAAATCATCTCATACTTGGAGGACATGTTTTAAACAAATAGGCCCTTTTTCCCCTCCATTTCCCTCCTTAATTAAAAATTAAAATTCAAGACTGTTCAAATATATATATATATATATATATATATATATATATATATATATATATATATATATATATATATACAAGAACACATAACCTTAATGTTTTTCTTCCATTCCTCTCATTTTTCTTTCAAAAAACAACTCGAGAAACAACGTAAGTGCAAATTCAGACTTTTCATCTATAATATCATGTATACTTGTATCTATAGCCATGAATACTCATTCAATTTCTTAATGATTCACAATAATAGGCAAAAAAAAGAAAAAAAAGAAATGGAAAACCAAAGATTGAATAATGAATGATCATTGGATTATCGACCATCGGCTTCAAGTTTATTGAAGAATGAAAAGTTAACCCAAATACAAATGATTTAGAAACCACTAAACATGTTGATAAAGACTTGAGTGAAATCATTGGAATAGGATGTTAGTTGGGTTGTGGAATCAAATCATCGTACGATTTGATGTCCAATAATTCACATGCCAATCATACATTTTCTGATTATATCGAAAATTAATTTTACAATTTATTTTCTTTTTTTTTTATAAAAAGAAACAGAAGATTAAGTTTGTCATATGCAAGAAATAATAAGACGGCATGTAAAGATTATTTAAAATTATATATATTAGGAAATTTCGTTATATTATAACTAAACATGTTTTAATTGTTGTTTTAAGACATATTTAACCACTTATTAATAATCTTGTCTTATTTACAAATATTATTTTTTAAATTATTGTAATCTTTTCAAATATAATTTATTTTATTAATTTAATATGATTTATTATAAAATTTCATAGATCTTAAAAATATGAAATATACCTTAAATATCTTGTGGTGTCTTAATATATATATATATATATATATATATATATATATATATATATATATATATATATATATATATATATATATATATATATATGGGGTACCTGCGTAATGCGGCGGGGACAACAAATAAAGAGGGATGTTGGTAAGTTTATGATCGTCCGCAATAGATAGGACATTGCAATGAAAGCTGCAAATGGTGTTTAACGTCGAAATCATGTTACAAAATATTTGGTGTAAATTAGATTGAACGATTTAACATTCATCACATCTAGTTTATATGAAAGTTTGATGTTAATACTGTGCTAAAAAGAAATAGATTTAGTGTTGAAAACTTGAGTAGATGACAATCTGGATGGCTACATTTCTACATAATTATCTATCTATAAGTAGGAAAAATAAACATCGACACTGCCTAATCTATCCGCAAGGTCAATCATTGACTTGAAATCCACATCAAATAGCAAGCTTCCTCCACTCGTAAAGTCGAAAGGGGCACAGTAATGCAAAATTTCAAATTTATGGAACCTCTGATGCATGAACTCCAAAAACTCCGAAATATTCCAGCCAGTAATGTCGAGATCCTTAAGTGTGTACATCTCACCGCCTAAGTAACAAAGGAATGGGTCACTTGCAACATTACCACTGTGATAGCAATTCACGGTAATAACTTGACGAGCCTGAGCAATGATAGAATGGTTAATTTTTAAATAAATGCATTAGTTTATAACAATCGATAATATTATGTTCTATAATAAAACAATTCATCAATTTTTATAGAATTGTAATGATTAAGGCAATAATTTTTTTAGTAGCTAAAATAAAATTTTAAATTTCGTTTAAAATTGAATATTTTGACAATTGATCTTCTTGTGTTTTCTAAACATTGTTTGTTAATAAAGATTTTTTTTCAGTTTTTTTTAAATAAAGATTTTAGTAAACTTTAATAATAACCACAATACTGAAACGAAGATCACGTTAGCTTTACTACGTTATAAAGCCCAACTGTTCAACGAAAGTCAATGAAGAATCTACATTTTTTTATTTTAATAAATTTTTTGCCATCAAAGCATCGTTATCAACAATTTGCATTTTCTGTTAACATTTTCTTACAAATTGCATGTTAATACATTTGTGCTACTTACATTGTCATTCATTTATTTTATGTGTTGAAAGAAAACAACTAAAACACAAATATCTATTTATTTATTACAAGTATATTCAAATTCCATCTAAAAGCCCAAACAAAATAAAACAAACACTATTATTTTCTTAAGCTCATATTGGACCACACTTATTTTTATTTCAATTTAAGATCCATTATATTTCACAGCCCATTATATTTTAAGCCCAATTAAATTATTACCTAAATGTAATGGAGTACATCTGATCTTATAAAATCTAATCTATCGAAGAATCCAGATACATACTCCACCGACTGTACCACCGATATATTAGGGTTTCGATGTTGGGGCGACTTTATCTTCATCGACTGATTGACGATTTCAACGCGAAGTTCTCGGTAGGGAGCGAAGTTCAAAGCGAAGTTCTCGGTAGGGAGCGTGAAGCCGTCGCCCGGGGTGAGGGCTGAGGGGGTGTTTGGCTCGGGTTTCTCTCACTTTCTTACAGACACAGACATCTCAACGCAGTCGGTGTGTGTGTGTGAGTCGGTGTGCAAGCAATTAAGAACTCATCGCTGCCTGTTTGTAGTTTCTGGTTCGTTTTAAACGTAATCATGGATCGTTCTACCCATCTGTATGTAACACTGTACTTTTTAAACATATAATTAAATCGCATGCGGAAGCTAAATACATATAATTAACTTAATTACATAATAGATACAAAAGATTTTCTTTTTTTATACATCAAAACTTTTACAGTGTTAATCCAAAAACAGGCTCTAAACAAAATCTTTGACATCCGAGTTTGGTTTGTCCATATTCCCAGTACAAAGCATCAAGATTACCTCCGATAATCTGCAAAACAGTCTAGTGGGGAATTAGCACAAAGCTAAGTGAGGGAACCAATATCTAATCAAATACAAGGCAAACATGCCTAAACCCGAATAGTTCATGAATCCCAAGAGAACCGGCGGTGTTGCAAGCACCTACAACCAAGGTCGGCCAAAACCAAGGTTTACCGATAGCCCTGCTAACAGTGATAACAATACCAGCCTTCTTGTGTACAACAAATGCACCCCAAGATCTGGTACGGTACACCCCCAAGCAACAGGCCCAACATCATGCTGATCTCTAAATAACATGTATATACAATCCAAACAAGAGCATTCCAAATAGGATATTAAATAATGTATATCATAAGATATAAACCCACTCACCAAAGTCTTCAAAGATATGAAGCACACTCAAGTGACTAACTCACTGAGTCTTCTCAGGTCCTGAGATTGAAGTAACCCAAGTCAGTATTCAAATCATAATACTGATCCAAAATAGATATCATATCTAACCATGTATGTACACAATTGCATATATACATATATATTCATCATACATAAACCCCAAAGATATACAAATCATGTTTATCTTCAAATCATTAAATCCGATTGTTTCCAAATCCGATTGAAGTCGGATTCCGAATAAAGGACCAATCCCGATTAGTATTTCATTCTGTGTACATGTACAATCCGAGCATAGGTATAATCCGAGTAAAAGTCCAATTCCGAAAGAATAGGATTCCGAGTAAAGTCCAAATCCGAGAAAAGGTACAATCCGATTAAATGGATTCCGAGAAAATGTAATGTCAATTCTGACCAATCCTCAATTCCGATTAAACAGAAATCCGATACATGTTAAGGCATATATAAATTCCGAGTAAATAAGATTCCGAGATAATGCTAAGGCAATTCATACATAATCAGTCGGATTCCGACTCCATCCAAAGTACGAGTAAAGTGTTACGGTATTTTACTAATATCTTAGTCGGATTCCGATCATATCAATTCCGAGTAAATAAGTTAAGGAAATTCTACAAGTGTTTAGTCAGATTTCACCCAATCCGACTAAATTCTCTCGGATATCCTCAAATCCGACTCATTCAAACCCAATTCCGATTAATTCAATTGTTCATCTCCATTTTCAATTTCTAGCACAATTAATCACTGATCTTAAGCATGTAAACGTTCTATGTTTCCAGTAATCCTTCTAATCACTTAAAGAACATATAACAAGCATAAAATCTATCATGCATACAACCTAAGTTCATCAAACCATTATCATGTATCAATCGGAATTCATCATACATAATCAAAACCGAATATAATCTATCAATTAATAACTGAATTAACTATTCTAACCTCAACAATGAGATGATTTCAGTAACCTAATTGCATCAATTGTTTGATTCTTGTTCTTCTTATCTTGATTTACGGCCGAGAGCAATAAACACAAACACACACTACACCTTTTGTTAATTTGCATGTAGTTTGAAATGAAGTGATGAAGTGATGACTAATACTACCAAAACCGGCCACCTCATAAACCATTACCAATATAATAACAATTAATTGAATTAACCCAAATTAATCAATTTAATAAATTTTAAAACAATTAATCACAATTTCAAGTATTAGACCACATAATTAATTAAATCCCAACTTAAACTTGATTAATTACCTTAATCCTACTAGACCAGGTAAGAGGGTGTTACACTGTAAGTTACTATTCATGTGAATTAGTTTAAATCTTTGTCTATTAGTATCTAGATTTGGTTATTTCTTGCCAATCATGATTTTGATTTGTTGCGGCAGATTTTTGAAATCAAGAACTTGTTACGTCTGTGATTCCATATCTTATTTGGTGTTAATAGTTGAATTAGGGGGTGTTTGGATTGCACGTATTGAACTATTCATCTCTAGGAATAAGAAGATTCCAGCTTTCTTCTATTCATTCCCATGCCTCCTCTAGTAATAACTTTCTTTTATATCCTTGATATCCCTTAATCAAATTTCTTGGTTTTTTGAAATTGGTGGTAATATTATACTTTTACATCTTTAGTATTGATTAGGCACATAGGAAGCTTTGATATTTATGAGGCCTCAAAGCTATTAAGAAGTAGAAAGTAATCTAGGGAAGAACAATTCTTTAGCAAGTTTGCTTCTAAATGTTCAACCAGGTTTATCATGTTGCCTGTAAATTTGATCAATATTTCACAAAGGTAATATCTTTTATGTCCCATAATTTGGCCTATAATTAAAAGAAGTAATAATGAATTTCTGTTGCTTGAATAATGAATTACTGTTAATAGAACTTGGTTGCTTGAATAATGAATTTCTGTTGTTTCATTTTTGTGTTTTAGATGGTTTTTGGTAAAAAGCCATCTTGATTTATGCAACTACTATATTGTCTTATTTCTTTTGTTTTCTTTTTGTTTTTATCAGATCCGTTCCATGAAGTTAAGAGGAAAAGAGACAAAAAGAAGGATGTTTGTTTTTATCAGATCAATTCCATGTCGAATCCAAGATGTTGCTATCAATCTGTTACTGTTTCGTCGTCCGGGTCAAAAAGGATGTCACGATTATCACTGGCTTAGGATCATACGAGGCCTAGAACCGAGTTTTCAACTCGCGAAGGTTATAAATCTTGTGTCCCTATGTTGCTTTTGATTAATTGATTCATGCTATCATGTAGTTGTTTGCTGTTTCTAGGAAATCAAATGTTATAGATATTTGAGTTTTAGTAAATGGTTCTTGGCTTATTTTTGTTTAGATTAATGGAAATTAGATAATCTTTTTTTTCTTGCAAAGAAAAGTTTTATTAAAACTTAAGTATAAACTCACAGTTAATATTGTAGCCTTTAGACATTTGATTTAAATTATCCATTATAATTAACATTTGATTTAAATCAGTCGTTGTATCAATTCACAAAATGATTGAGAAATTTCTCATGATGATTTAAATAATTATTTTAGTAAATTTGCTAGAACCTTGTATTAATGTTAACCTTTTATCACAATCATGCGATTAGCAATAGTAATCTAGTTTTCTGCCTTTTGCAGTATTTTGAAAGGAAAATGATATGAATAATAAATTAATACCAAGAGGCGTCTTAGTTAGATTCAAGTAAATGGGATTTAGTAGAATTTGATCTTTGTTCTTATGATAGCTCAATAGAATACTCTGCTCTGCACTCCCAAATTGTTACGAGTGCATTTGTGCTTTATAGGGGTAAGTGTAAGATAGTGTACATAATTTATGGGTTTAGATATATCTATAAGCAGAACCTTTGCTTTATCTTTAGCGGCACCTTAAACGGCTAATTCTTTGGGATGATAATATGAGCAGAATATGAAAGCATACTTATATAGCTTGTATTAAAAAGATCTGTATTAAGTTCGATAAGTTACTGTTTGATGCATAAAATTTAATTATTAGAATAAGAAACATGAATTAATTTATTTGTTACTGGACTGATCAATAAGATTAATTAACATTGGAACCAAAGTCCAATTGAAAAACGTAGTCTTCCCATTGACATCTTCCCCTATAGAATCCCACTGTTGACACCCAGAACTGGCAGCGAAGCAACTATTAAACCAACAGCACAATCCAGAAAATACCAGCCCACAAAATTGAATCAAGAAAAATTTACCTTCTCTTGGCCACCAAAATCAACATTCATTTCAGTGTTCATGATGTAATTATGCTCGTATATATGATTTTGTGTTGAGAAAAATGATTGAACAATGGACTTTATTAAGTATTTATAGTCGCTACTACAGAATATTGCTTGTTACTGTCTTAATATCTTCCTTTTTTATTATGAATTTCAGCAGGAAAGTTTCCAGCAGAATAAGGAAACAGCGTCAATTGGATCAATTGTGTTTTAATGTTTGCTCTAAAAGTATCTGATATCATGCAATAAAATTATTTTTGGTATTTGAATCAATTGTTTTTTTTTTCCAGCTGTGAGCTGTTATATTTTTCCGGCAGAGATGAAAGTTGTTATATATGTAACAGTTCTTGAAATCAGGCAATTATATAGTTTATTTTTGGTATTTATATATATTTATTAATGATCCAGCACAAGGATTTTCTGACGTGCTTTCATTTCGTGTATATTATTTATGATATTGTCCACGTGTGTGTTAATTATGTGTGTTTGTTCCAGCTCATCCATTTAATGTTTTTAGCTCATCCATTTAATGTTCCAGCGGTTTAAAATTATTTTTGTCCACGGTTTAAAATTTTAAACACTTATTTTTGTCCAGGTCAATTTTGGTTGTTTGAGCTAAGGGTATAATGGTATTTTTAACTGACTGAAATTTAAGAGTTTTAAGAAAAAATGCTTAAATGCTTTATATAATAGTATATATATATATATATATATATATATATATATATATATATATATATAGACAAAAGTTCATGCGAGAACCGTTGTTAGATCGAGAACCGCGAGAACCAATCTAAGCCGTCCAATTTCCCCTCTTTCAATGTCATTGCCCACCCATGAATTCCTCACATGCACCCTGCCACACCCTATCCCTCTACGCTTTCTATCCATGATACTTCCCATATCCAAGGAACGGCCGAGATTGGTTCTCGCGGTTCTCGCACTAACAACGGTTCTCGCATGAGCCCTCCCCTATATATATATATATATATATATATATATATATATATATATAATTGATCAATAAAGAACCATGTGTTAAATAAAGAACCTAAAGAACCAATCTGGACCATTGGATCATCAAAATCAATTGATGAGATTGACCGATGGCAAAACTGTAATTATCATGTATTAGTTTAGGAAGAAAAGGGTAAACATGGAAAATCCCCCTCCCCCAACAACCTCGATTTTAAAAAAAAAACTCTCAAAAACTTTAAATTGTCATAACTTTTTAAGTTTTGTGAATTTGAACAAAAAAATTATATAAATCTTTTAGTTTTTTAATCCTCTTTCAAACAAGATCCCTCTTCCCATATTTTTCTAAATTTTTTTTAACATGAAAATTTTGTTTGCATTTGGACAGCATGTAAGTTTTCGTTTTTTGCATTTTGCATTTACGTTTGATTGAACAACTCAAAATGCAAACTACGGATTTTGCATTTACGTTTGAATGAACCAAGCATCTAGGAATTTTGCATTTTGGGCTTGAATGTACCCAGCTCAAAATGCAAAATTTGCATTTCAAAAAAAAAAAGTTTCTGAAATATATCAAGCCAGAACGAGTTATGATCATTTAAAGTAATTGGGGATTTTTTTTTAATTTGGGGGTGGGGGACGCTAGAAGGCAACAAGATTTTTTTTTCTTCCTTTTTTACCCCTAAACAATGTGTCACGTGTTATCTATCACCAGGGAGGTTCTTTAGGTTTTATGTTTAAAGAAGGTTCTTTGTTTAACCACACCATATATATATATATATATATATATATATATATATATATATATATATATATATATATAAACACTATTATTTAGAGAGTGGTTAACTTACATTAATAAACACCAAAATAAAAGTTAGAATAAAATATAGGAAAATTATTAATGACTTTATTTCAAGATTGTGATGTTTATTTTATAACACACTTATGAGAAATATACTAGTATTAAGTTTGTTTAATAATATATAGTGAATTAGTATTTATAAAGTCTTTTTTGGTTAATGTTTTATTTACGATACTATGAAATAAACTTATTTTGTGCTATTATTCGTCACAAATGGAGATGTTTAGAAACGTTTGTAAATTTCAATTCAATTCATTAAAAAAATAAAGATAAAATTTTTAAGAAGTGATACGAGGTGTCCCTAAATAAAAGTAAATAGAGTGATATTTAAGGAGTGGCTAACTTCTTAAATATAGATAAAAGACTAACATTCATCTATCCAATTAGAAAATATTAACCGTTTATTTAATTGAAATTAAATCTTGACCAATTATATATCAAAAAGTAAAAAATCAATATTGACATTAAAAGGTTAAAATTAAAACTTAATTTTGACTTTAAACTATAAATTTATCAATAAATTTAAAATTTAAAATAAATAATGTACTCTTATTGCTTTAACCTATCATTATAAAAGTAGTAAACAACATATATATAAACGAACTATATATAATCAATTAATTGAATTTTTTTCTACTTTTTTTTCCTTTATTATAACCTTATATTAATTTTTAGAATAAAACACTGTTCATTTATTATTTTTAATTTTAACTCCTAATAAAGTTCTATTTTTCACCCTTATGTTTATATATATTTATCTGTGATCTCATGACAATATTTATTATTATTTGCAAATCAAAGGGTATTTAGTTTAATAATATCAATGTGTATATAGGTGTCTCTATATCTTTAAGGCTAAGAGTTCAAGTCATGTTATACACATTGGTGTGTATTGGACATAATATGTTAACCAAGGAAAAAACTTACTATTACAAACTTATTTGCTAACATAAAACTACTATTAATTTTAATTTTTATCTTTTATCCCTACTTAGATTTCATTTTTCACTCAACCTAAAAAGCTCATTTGAACTAGTGGTACCAGGCCTGTTAAGGCGTCATCCCTCACTTGGATGTCAAGGATTCAAGTTTTATTACAAATATAGATGTGAATTAAAAAGTTCGTATCAGCCAATTCAATCAAGGGTTTCATATGTGATTCATGCAATTTAAAGGGAGTGATCCATGTGTTGATATAGGATTCCACCGATTCAATCTATCCAACGGATTCCAAGTAAGCATCGATTTTGGTACAAAGGAATCTATAGAAATTTTGATCTTGTTATTGGTTTAGATCTACTTTCTTGGTTCACAGATTTTGGTTCAATTTTAGTGTTTTTGTTTTTTTAGTTCTTGGTTCAGATCCGAGTTCTTGTTCTTGTTCTTGTTATTGGTTTAGATATGAGTTTTTGGTTAAATTTTAAAGTTTTCGTTTTCATCGATTATTGTTCATACACATTTCATCGATTTCAATCTTCTTCTTCAAACCAGGTATACGGTTTTCCGATTCAAGTTCATAGTTGAGTGTATTAATCATTTTGAGACCCGAGTTTCATCTTATTATGATATATTATCGTTTGTGAAACAATTTATTTCAAAACTTACACACGATTATCATTGGGATATTCAAGGATTATAGTTTCTAGAAGATGAATGTATATATGAATATGCTTCCAGTTATTCAACTTTGAAATTTTGTATGAATTATGGATTTTAAAGTTTTATTATTAACAATGATGTGGTAGATGAGTTGGTATTGAAAATAAATGGAAAAGTACAAAAAAAGCTCGTTACCTGATCTAATAGGTTCCCGGATATACTAAATGTTAGTTTTAGAAGTTGGATATATACTAAATGGTAGTTTTTGAAGTTTGGTATACACAATAGTAAAAGACGACAACTTAGATACACTTTTGAAAACTAAAGCCTTTAAGAAAGTCTCAAGTTAAGCTTTTTATTCGTTCATATAAAACAATCATATATTTAGTTATTGAATATAAAATAATACTTTTGCATAAATATTTATGGCTACTCATGTGTTACATGAACATCTAAACTAGTATATTAATAATCACCTAACTAGAATCAGGTTCAAGTAAAAAAAAAATCTTAAGGTACTAAATGTAAGGAGAATGGTGGTTGTGACATGTGTCATAACTAAAAAAAAGGATAAATTGGGTAGTTTGATAATTTTTCTCTCTCTCTTTCCTTAAATCCCTCCGCACGTTATTATCCCACCATCAGTTCTGTCGATCTGCTTCTCCTCCAAAATCTAAAATTTTGAAGAGCCGCCACAACCTCCGCCTCCATCCATCTGTTCCTATGCAACCGCCGACAGTCTTCGCCGCCCTATTTGAAGTCACAGTCCCATTCTCAGATGCACACGCCACGTATGTTTCCCGTCCCCACCCCTTACACAAACCCTAAATCCTCCATTTCGCAAAAAATGTCGACTCCCTTGGTTATCGGTGTCGCCTCCCATGGGTGTCGCCTCACAGAAACCCTAAATGCATGCCCGCCGCCGCAGTTGTTATGCGCACCGACTACCGCCGCCGCTGTTGTTATGCGCACCGACTACCGCCGCATAACCCTAAGGTCTTCCGGCTAAACCTCATGCATCCCCTCTGCAACCGCAGCCTCACTCACATCCGTCACCTGCAACCGCCGCCTGCCTCACGTCGCCAACCACCACCACAACAGGAACCTACATCGGAATGAGTGTGCATCAGTTTGATTTGTGCATCGCCAGAAGTTTTTACATGGTTATTAAATGATTTGTGCATCGCCGACCACCACCGCCGCTACACCACCACCATCACCGCCATTCATTCGTGATTTCTTCTCCTGTGCATCATATTTTTGCCAAAGTATGCATATTTTTTATTTTGTGTATCAAAATGGTTGTAATTTGTTCATTGTAATCTGTGAATCAAAAGGTGTAATCGGTTTGATGCACTTTGATCTTCATAAAATAGTTTGTAATTTTGTGCTTCAAATGTAAGCTTTGATTGTTGTATTATGTGCATCTAGCTACTACGGTGCATTTGATTTCGCTGGAACTATTGTTGTAGTTGATCGGAACTGTTTGTATTCTCTAACTCTTTTTGGTTAAATTTACCATTTTAACCTTTTTTATTTTTTTTAATTCTGAAAATTCCGTTATTTTTGGTGACTTTTTTTTTTTGACTTTTTTATCAATCCTATGGTCCAGATTTTTTCTTTATCTTTAGTAGCTTAACAAATTTTGTAGTATAACCCCACCTAACTAACCCTAACTAAAATTTTGAAAAAAATATAAAAAAAGTGAGATTATAAATTTGGAGTGTTTAGATGTATTTATCTAATAACATCCTTCTTTTAAACCTTAAATAAATCGTATCATTTTTTGTTTTCCTTTTTTGAAAAGCAAATCAGTCATATCTAGTACTAAATCCATTCGATGACGTTTAGTGATTAATCATAATCTCAATAAGAAACAAAATCAAAACCTTTATATAAAGATAGCAAAATATATGTCACTCTCGTTTGATCTCAATAAGACTTCTTCACTTTGCATGCATCTACTATAACAAAGACTAAAAAGAGTATGGTTAGAATACATATATTATCGGAGTCTAGATTACAAAACTTAGGCCTCTTTAATTATTCTTTATTTATCTAACTATTTATGAATTATTTAGGGAGATGCCCTTTAAACAAATGACATTCAAAGCATGTAATTATGGGCTCTTTAAAGGCTAAGTCTCTCAAGCAAACAATTAAAGAAATCCTTCTTTGCTACAATTTGTGGATGATGCTTTATTTATTATTATTTTTTTCTTCAGAATGATAACTATAGTCTTAATCGAAAAACTAAACCGAAATCGATAAAATCGAACCATTAAAACCGAACCAAATGAAAATTGATGGTTCGGGTTTTAAAATTTCATTAACCGATAATTAATGGGTCGGTTTCGGCTTTTTACCTATAACGAAACCAATACCAAATTGAACCGATAAGGATTTGTTATTATTATTTTATATATTTAATAATTAAAAAGTCAAAAAAGTAATTAAAAAAGCAAAAAAAAAATTAATTTGGATTTTAGCATAGGCCCAAAACCATCGTGGGTTTCTATGTTTCTCCATAGTCCATTATTCTTTATTCCTTTCTCAAAAGCGTCAAAAACCTACCGTACTGTACTCCCTTTCACCCTCTTGGCTCTTGGCTCTCGACCTCACACTATCGCCTCTCTGCCGGTGCACCGTAAACCCTAGCCACCGGCGCTGCTACTTCGATAATCAACAACTTGGATAACATGAAAGTAAAAAAAAAAGAGCATGACATTGTCAACGAAAGTTAAACATGACAAGTATTGGGACATGGATAACATGAATTTATTGTTGTATGTTGGATTAGACTTGGACCCACGAAACAAAATGTTATTTCTTGGTTATTGCTTAGAGTTGATTTATGGTACCAATGTTGAGAAAATCAATGAAATAAATAACAGTCGGTATGCAACTTTGAATGATTTATTTAACCACTACAAGAAGATGATAGACAAAGATAATGAAAAAAGCACAACTCTTTCTTCACTTCTACTTCTACATCATTTAGTAGTGGTCTAGATTTTGATTTGCATGAAGGTTATGCAAAATATTTGGAAACTCAGCGAAGAGGTAATACTATTTCGGAGTTAGATATCTATATGGCCGAT
Organism: Pulicaria dysenterica; assembly: GCA_947179395.2. NCBI lineage: Eukaryota > Viridiplantae > Streptophyta > Magnoliopsida > Asterales > Asteraceae > Pulicaria > Pulicaria dysenterica. The sequence goes on along the minus strand of OX359292.1, from coordinate 70,538,552 downwards.
GCAACGGAAACGAAATTAAAGGGTGGTGAATTTGGTGTTGAGTTGGTGGAAGATCAATTCGGGTAAATACCCGATACTTTCTCAAATCGCTAAGGATGTCTTGGGAATGCCAATCTCAACCTTTGCAAGTGAATCGACCTTTAGCACCGGTTGAAGGTTGAATACTTGAACTTTTGCCACTTATGATTGCACAAACACTATATTCTATTTTTGTTAATTTATAGTGCATCATGCATGTTATGTTTTTTGTAAAAGCTTGAACTTTTGCTATTTTATAGCACATTTTGTAAATGTTGAAGGTGTGTAGCATTAGGCCAATTTTGTAATTTCTTAGATTCTTTTATGCGGGGCTATTAAATATCAAAAATGAATTTACAAGTTGTGAATTGGTGAAAGACTAGAGATGTGTATTATTAGGCTCATTTTGTAATATTGTTTGGCCCAATTTAATGGCTTCTATAAATTATAAAACAATAAAAAAATATAACCCAATTTCGTGGCCTAGTTCTGAAATAGTGAATCCCAATAAGTTATAACGGTTAACCAATAAAACCGATAACAGAAACCGATCCGCTATCATTAACCATTAATCGCCCCATTAAAAACCGATACCCTAACGGTTTGAAAAATCACATAACAGATATTATTAGTTTCGGTTCAGTTTGGTGTCAAAACCGACTCATGCTCACCACTAGATTTAAGGGGTGTGTATAAGAATAAAAAAAAAGGGATTTTAGATTTTAAAAATGGTAACCTTATTTCATGTGTGATTTTCACTTTTTAAAACTAAGATTTTATTTTTTATTTTTATCCACAACATTTTTTATATTTTTCTAAAATGATCGGAAACTTGACAAAGATTTTACAATTCTTTCAGGATGTCTCGAGACTGAAAATATATAAGCATGGCAAAGAGCAACCTCATGGAGTGATGGGCATTGGGGTTAGAGAGGAAGAAGTTAATTGTTTAGCTTAAGTTCAAATGTAAACCTGCAATTAAGCCTGCATGTCTTCCTTTTACATACCCATTGGTTACACGTGATAAATATATAAGAATTGGGTTTAGGATTTATATATAGTTTAGAAAGAGAATAAAAGTTAGTGGATTTCATTGGAAGAAAAAATCTTATGAATAAATCTTTCATTAGGTGATCTTGGTGTAGCGTTTTGCAGGTCCATGCATTGTCTCTAACTTTGAGATTATTTCTATTTGTCTTCCCATTAATAAATTATATCTATTCTTTGCCTTTTAAAAATTGTTAATGGAATATTTACTGTTAATCTCAAGTATACACACTTTTAAACCATATTATTAATTTCAAAATTATTTCTCTCTATAGACTATTCTCCTTATCAAACAAAACACAAAAAAATATCATCAAACTCTATAATTCATCTTCTTCATCATCTTCCGAAAAGAAAACAAACACGCGGCATAAAATTATTTACATATTTCATATATTTATTAATAATTTCAAATTTTGATTAATTTTTATTTAATGAATAAAATTTAGGTATAAAAATATAAAAGATGCTTGAAGCGTGGGTATCTTCTGGTTTTAAGTATGTTTTAAGCATGGTGTAGGTTATATTGATATGATATGAAGCACGAGATTTTTTTAAGTTTGTACACCTCATGCTTTTAAAGATTTTCTTTTTCAAACTCATTAATGTTTTAAATTGTTTTAACTTGAAACTTTACAATATAGTAATTATTAATTTTTTTTATTTTGTAATCGCCAAACACAGATACACACACCTAATGTTCTAATCTACACATATGTTTATAACGAAACGTACACTCTTAATTTTTATAAAATGAGAAGTATCTTAATCATAATCTGCACACCTATAACCCTCAGATGGTGGTGGAAAAGCAATGACATTAGAAACTTGAGTCTCTACAAAATTTGTTGCCCCAAATTCACCGAACTTTAATACTCTTAATTGCTATAAAATTTATATTTCACGATTCTCGGTTCTTTCCAGGATAACAAGACATTGTCCTCCTACTTTATCATCCTACTAACATTTATACTCACAAGATTATCACAAGTGTCAAAATCAATGGATGGGGTAAAAAAAGAGAATTAGTGAAGTCCACGTGTCATGTTGTGATGATAGGAGGATAAAGTAGGAGGAAAAAGTAGAAAGATACATCACTTTTGAAATACATTACAATGTGTTGTAACATTAGATTCGACATAATTGTCGAAAGTTTATAATTTCAAAAGAAAGGGGTTTATACCCAATACAATTTTGATATATATATATATATATATATATATATATATATATATATATATATATATATAACAATAATGGCTTTTATACTTTTATAAATTCGTTAACTATTTTTCTTGACCACATCTTCAAAAGTACGATGATTTAAAAATACTTCTTATTTTTTAACTATATCTTTGTGTAATTGACTTTTTCCTCAATTATAATGTTTTATTTCATAGATATTTGTGATAAATTCCAAAAAAATAAACATACATCGTCATTTGTCCTTGCATGTATGTCTTCTATCATCAAACTAGATAGAAACATATGCATCGGCGCATCGCCCTCATGCACTGCCAAACAATGTACTTAAAATTCAAGATCACTCTTTAAATTATTATTATTATTATTACTACTTTTTTAAGAGCACTCTTTAAATTATTATTTATGCTATTTCATGTCTAAGCTTTGTACTATTTTCTTCTATTTTTTAATACTATATTGTCATTCCTTTCTACACACTTCCATAGCACTTTATTCAATATAAAAGTGGATAGCATGGTTTACAACATAAATGCATGGAATACATTAACCTTCAAATTACCAATATACCTCTTCCATCTCATCTATTATATTACATGGTATTTAGGTGATTTTGAAAATGAAAAAAAACTTGGTATATAGGCTCAAAAGTCATTTCAAGGTGGAAACTTTATGAGGAAAATAATAACAATAATAAACTGAAAACGTTATAACTTATCTTGTGCATGTATTAGAAAAAAGTCAAAAACTATTATTAGATTTGTGTAATACAGCGGTTTAGTTTTGTAACATATTGTTTTTAAGTATTGTGTTATTTGCATTATTTAATGTCACGAAATAGTTTTTGTTTAGCAAAATGTCCGTTTTTTCATTTCTTTTATTTTCATCAACTCTATTATTAGTTTTAAAAAACAATAAAATAAGAAGAAAAATCTATTTATGAAAAGGCAATGATTTATTTCACACAAAAAACTGTCTATATGTTATAATTTACACATTATGTAACAACTTGTACCATGTGTTGTTAAATGTTTGTATATGATGTGTATTGACGAATTTTGTTATATACGAATCAGCTCCTTTTATGAATAAGAGGAGAGAAAGATAATAATATCTTGAAAATTATGTTGATGTGGTAGGAGAATGGTGTTGGTATGAAAAAGTAGGTTAGTGGAAGGATATATTTTAAATGGATAAAAAGTTAACGTAAATTAGAAGAGGGAGAAATGGTTAAATACCAAGTAAGATTAATTTAAATAGAGTGAAAAGTAAAAATGTTATCTTGATTAAAATTTAAGAACTTTTAAAGTGAACAAGGGAATAGAATGTTAAATGATTTATATTTTTTTAAAAACAAAACACACTCACACTCTAAACTACTCTTAATTCTACACCATTTCCAAATCTATATTATTTTATTCACGATGAGAATTAAACTCATGGCCAGTACCACTACAAGAAAAATACGTTTTTGCCACGTGAACTTTTTGCAGCGACATATGTCGCCGCTAAAAACCAGCTAAACGACAAAAATTGGGCCCACTACCATCTGTTTTAAAGATGTCGCCGCAAAAAGGATTTAGCGGCGACACGTAGCGCCGCTAAAAGGCTTTCCCTCTTTTTTTTCCCACCGAAAACCATGGCGGGATTAGTTCCCCCTAAAATATTCATCGTCGCCGCAAAAAGTACATAGTCGCCGCAAATACGTCGCCGCAAAAGGGTTTTCTTATTTTATTTATTTAATTAAAACGAATTTCGATTTTCTTTATTAATAAAATATATATGTCGCTGCTAAAGGCGTCGCCGCAAAAAAATTTACGAGATATAGGGTTTTTTAGCTTTCTTTCTGCCATTTACTTGCTCCCGTCTCTCTCTCTCTCTCTCGAAACCACCGCCGGCCGGAGCCTCTCTCAGCCGTGGAAACCGCCGAGCCCGGAGCTCTCTCTCACTCTCGTCGAACGCCTCTCGCCCCCGCTCCCTCTCACCGTCGAAATCGCCGCCGCCTCTCACCACCCTTCTTCCTCCGCTGTTCGGCCTCCTCCTCCGGCGCCGGCGACTCGTATTTGAGGTAAAAATCCCCTTTTTTTGTTTATAAATCTAGGGTTTTTGTTTTTAGATTCTTATATGTTTGTGTTTTGTTTGTTACAAGTTATCTCCTCCTCCTCTATTAGCCGCCGCCGTCGACCACCTTCTGCCGCCGCCGCCGCCGGTCAGAATCTTTCCACCGCCTCCGTCGACCTCCTCCTCCCCATTGAGGTATTTTTTTTTATTTATATATTAATGTTATATATTAATGTTAATTAGTTTAGGTTATTATTAGTTTGTGTTTTGATTATTATTATTTTTTGTTAGTAATTTAAATTATTTAATTGTTAATTAGTGGTATTAATTTATTAATCTAAGGCTATTGTTAATTAATGTTAGATTAATTAGTGTTAGATAATATTGTTAATTAATGTTAGATTAATTAGTGTTAGATTAATTTACATTCATTATGTTAGATAATATTTTATGTTATACTTTTATATTATTGTTAATTAGTATTAATGTTTAAGTATTGTTAGTATACTAATAATGTGTTAAATAATTGATTAATCTAGTTGTTAATTTAAATTCATTATGTTAGATTATATTTAGTGTTATAATTTTAGATTATTGTTAATTAGTGTTAATGTTTAAGTATTGTTAGTATACTAATAATGTGTTAAATAGTTTATATGATGATGATGTTATAGTTTATTTGATAATGTTTGATTATTATCTATTGTCAATAATGATAGATTAGTGCTAATTACTTTTAATCTTTAATCATTGTTAGTACACTAATAATGTTAGAAATTAAATCAATGTTAGATTATTATTTATTGTTAATGATGTTAGCTTATTGTTATCAATTGTTAATCTTTAATTAGTGTTAATATTCAATGTTAGTGTTAATCTTTAATCTTAGTATAATAATAATTGTTAATCTTTAATTAGTGTTAATCTTTAACCACTCACAATTTCTTAGTATAAAAATTTAATACATGAATTGTGTTCTTAATAATTATGATATGCTTTGAACGCAGCTATGACGATTGATAAGAGTTGGACTACTTTAGCAAACCGTAATTGTCCTGAATTTCGTACTGGTCTTGAAGCATTTCTAGATAGGTGTAAAGACTACGTAAATAGCTATGGTAATATTCGTTGCCCGTGTGATCATTGTGAGGGATTCTGATTACTTTACCATATTACTTTAGTGAGGGATTCTATCCCATATTACTTCCCGTCATGGGAAAAAGTCCCCAAAGAACTTAAAGAACCGATCATTCCGTCTCTTCAGGTTCCACTTAAGTTTTTTTTTATATATTGTATATTTGTAAAAATTGTACAATAAACTAACTTTATCTTATAATTTACAGACGTACTTTGACTTGCGGCCTCATATAGAAGATAATATAAGAGGTGGGTCGATTTCGGTGGGAATCGACAAAATGGCTGGGGCAATGTATAGAGACCAAAAATTCAAGTTAAAAAAAAATGGTTTGAGAAAAGAGGGGGGGTCTCGCAGGCACACCAACTGCGTCGAGATCCTCCTCCCAACATGGATCAAAGGGATTGGGATTTGTACGTCGACTATTATATTGGGGATAAAACCGTTCAACGCTCTATTGCGAACACGCAAGTTAGGGCGCAGCAAGTACATCAAAGCTTGCATGGTCGGAGATCATACTGTCAGTATCGCTTCGAGAACGTAAGTCTATTTATCTCTAATTCTTAATTTTGATTGATATAATGATTGACCCGACCTGTTTGTGTGATATATTAATATTTATTTAGTATATAATGGTCGAGCCGTTTGATTGATATAATGATTGACCCGACCCGTTTGTGTGATATATTAATCGTTATTAAGTATATAATTATTGACCCGTTTCATTTGTTTATAGCGTGACCCGGAAACACAACAACCCCCAAGCTTGATCGATCAATATATGACAAACCATTCACGCAATAGTGTCTTTACATCCTCGGATGTTGAAGAAAATCATGTAAGTAATTATTTATACTTCATTAAAATTATTTATAAAATCTGATTTTATCTTATTTATACACAGCGCCGTATGGTTTTCATGAGAGACAATCAAGTCGGGAGTGAGAACCCTATGAGCGAAGAAGATATTTTGAGGGTGGTGTTGGGTGAACGTCGAGGACACGTTCGTGGGGTTGGAAGAACATTAAGTTCTTCATCCGTATCTGCTGCACAATCTACCGCTCAATCCCAGCCTACGGAGAGATTATATTCACAGGCCGAGGTAGATAACATGTTAGGGGATGTCCGGCAGCAGCTACAGTCTCAAAGCGAACAACTGCAGCAGCTACAGTCTCAATCTCAACGTACATCCGATCTCTATGATATATTACAGGCGGCAGGTATAAATACTAATATTTCCTCAAGATCCGGACGTCAACCAACCACCGACTTGGCTGATATTGAAGAGTCTAGTGATGAGGATTAGATTATATGTTTGTTAGGCGAGTACTTGTGATTGTTTAAAAAAGTTTTTGTTAACTTTCAAACTATCGTGTGTTCTACTTCGTTTGTTATTACGATTAGATACTTGTTTGTTAAATAGTATTGTTATACTTGTTGTTGAGTTCTGAACAGCAGGTTTTCTGAATATTGCCCGGTTAAAAACGGGTGGAAAACGCAAAATGCAGCAATAGCTGCTGGTTTTATTTTTACCTTTTTGCGGCGACACTGACGTCGCAAAAAGTACAAATATGTCGCCGCAAAAAGTCCTTAAAAAAGAAATTATATATTTAATAATTAAAATTACACGTCGCCGCAAAAAACAAATATGTCGCCGCAAAAATATTTTATTTTAATTTATTTTTAAATTATATATGTCGCCGCAAAAAATATATATCGCCGCAAAAAAGTATCCACGTGGCGGAAGGTGGTCCCGTTGAGTGTCATCGCAAAAAGTAAAAATTGACGTCGCAAAATGTTATTTGGGACGAAGTATTTGCGGCGACCTTTTTGCGACGACATGTCGCCGCAAAATAAGTTTAGCGGTGTTATTTTGGCTTTTAGCGGCGACAAATGTCGCCGCAAATGATATTTTTTTTTGTAGTGTACCTTACCACTGGACTATATGCCCAAGACGTTAAATGATTTATGTAAAACATAGATATTGAGAGAATATGGTAAATAGTGCTAGGTGGTAAACCCTTGTGTTTGTTTGACATAGAATGGTCAGTGAAATTATATATATATATATAAAATAGACAAGGCTTAACATAAGCTAGATTTATTGTTCATAGAAGGAGTTTTCTAACTTACGCCGTCTTTTTTATTTATATATTTGATCTGCAATAAGTTAGTCAAATAGATCTGTAGCTCAGTTGGTTAGGGCGCATTTTTGCTCCCTCATGGTTAAGTGTTCGAATCCTGACATATTCCGTATCTTTTTTTTTTCTAATTTATCCTCCCTTCACTACTTATTATTGAATATATATATATATACATACAAAATATAGTTACACATAAGAACATATTAAAATTTTTAAATATGCTATTTGTAGTTATAAAATTTTTAATAACATATTTTATTTACGAAATTTCTTTAAGATTTGTTATTTCTGTATATTATTTTTTTTCTTTAATTTCTTATATAACATAATTTCTTTAGCAATTTCATTTTTAAATGATCTCTACTTTTTTTTTTCTTCATTACTTGATATTAACCATTATTAAATTCTCTTATTCTTCTCTTTGTTTTCTATATCTTTCTTTGTTTTATAAATATATAATTTTTCCTACTTTACTTATTGACCAGTAAACACAAATATATAGCTTTATGGTTAATAGATGATTCTAAGTCTTAATTTGTTATAAAAAATAAAATCTTGAGTTGATAGCTTAATATTTGTTATGTCATGATAATATTTTTAATAGTAACTTGAATTAGTAATATTTCTAATGTAAAATTGAAATTTACAATATTCTTTTATAACAATTAACTCAAAACAATTTTAATAAAGCTTAGTTATGTATGTATGCGCTTTAACAGACTACAAACACATATATAACAAGTTTTTAATGTACTATAATTCAATATAACTAATATATAATTTATTAGTTAAAATACGTTTTCATAATATATATATATCTTTCGTTCTTAAATAGATTTTAGCTCTTTATAAATACATTTTTTAAGCATTTCATTTGATATAATAAATGACTCTTTTCATATTTATGTAATAAATAAATAAATAATAAATTACAAACCTGCAACAAAGCACAGGCATAACAACCTCATTAGCATTTAAATTCCTCTGTCCTTTTATGTGTGATATAATGATATATCTCCCCGAAAAGGCGAAAATAGATTGTAAATATATCAAAGTTTCGGTCCCGTCTGGTTCGCCGTTAGTTCAAGAATATGGAAATTACGATCATCAAGTCCGTCTATGGCCATATATAAAATTAATTGTGTGAAGACTGAACAAAATACAAAATACAAAATAAAAAAAAACATAGATTAACATACTAAACTATAAAAATAAGTATGGATGAAACAAAATTGATTACCCCAAAAGGCCAAAAATATAGTCTAAATAGACCAAAGTTTTTTATCAGAATTATGCAGATTAAAATTAGTTTGATCCAACATGTATCTTGATTCTTGATCAAGGTTTTACGCTTTACGTTTGTGGTTCAAGGTTCAAGGTCATTCCGTTCGAGATCTACCGCCGTATCAGATCGTGCTCCTTCAAGTTTCGCGTTCGATTTTTCAGATCGACTTTTCAGTTCGTGTTTTCCAGATCGTGGTCGAGTTTGGGTCTTTGGTCAAGTTTTAGTTTCGAGATTTTAGAGAGGATGTCAGATCGTGGTTGGTTCGTGTGGTTCGTGATCGCATTTCAAATTCAGATTCGTGATTGGTTCGACATTTGTTCGTGTTTCAGATCTCGGTGCTGTTTCAATCGTGGTCTGTTCGTGTGGTTGTGGTTAGTTCCTGGTTCATGGGTTCGTGTGGTTCGTGGGTTCGTGGTTAGTTCGTATATCAGATTTTGTTGCAGTTTTAGATCGTGGTTAGTTCGTGTGGTTCGTGGTTCGGGTGGATCGTGGTTAGTTCCAACTATTTTGGTCGGTTCAGTTAATCTAATCTCGGTGCAGATTGTTGCACTTTCTTGTCCGGTGTCTGTATTATGTTCGCATGTAATGGCTTAGTTGCCATGCTGATTGTACTTGGTATTTGTTGGTATTAATGGTATTGGACTTTCAAAAAAAAAAAAAAAAAAAAGACCTTATGGCTAATATGGACCCGGGCACTGGCCCCGATCTGACAAATAATCTTTTAAAGTTGAGGATATAATGATAGGTAGTAATAAGATGTTTTCATACTCACAAACACTTTTAAATGAGGTGTATATTAGATATTTTATCGTTTATTCATTTAAGTGTTTGAGAGCGTAGCTCAGCACATCCTTTTCCCTTTAAAGTTCTCGCAAATAGTACACCTTCAATTCAATGTTAGTAATAAACGTTAAACACAATAACCTTTTACTTCACACCAGACAATCATAGACAAAACACATTCAACACCAAATCCTCTTTCTATAAGAAACTAAACATAATGACATTAATAAATACTACCATGAAGTCGAAGAAAGCCTCCTGAAGACGTTTGGGTAAACGGACAATTAGCCGCCTTCCCTGCAATAACGTAAGTTAATAAGTTAGCATCACCAATTTTGTAGCCTAAAAGGGTTTCAAGTGTTAGAACTACTCACCTTGCGAATGTGGCAAGATCATTTTCCAAAGAGAGTTTAAGTTTTGATGAACAAGTCTTCACATTAACTTTTTTTTTTCTTTTTTCTAATGACTACCCAAGAAAAAGAACCATAGGATTGGACCTGAAACAGCATAACCAGCAACAAACTAACTATCTTTTTTCCCCCTTCTCATCTTTGTCTCACAAAAAACCAGAACAGATGGTGAAGGGGAACACTACAACTTCATAAACGAATGACAAAATATTCAAAAAAGGTTAGATTAGGTGTGACTAGAAACTAAGGAAAGAGACACTCGGAAATGTAGAGAAAACTATGAAAGTGAAGTGTTCGAAGATCAGTTGGACCCAACTAAAGAAAAGAAGTCGGCCATTAAAGACCAAGTTGGTTCGTTGAAGTTAAAGGGGGTTAAGGGAAAGATTCGACACCGGACTAGATCAGCAGGATTTCTGATATATACAAGTATGAAACTAGTCTGTCTAGTGTTGATGCAAGGCAATACGATAACAACAATAAACAAACGCCATCAGCAATATCATCGACTCATCAACCATAAAGAATGTAAATCTCCTTCAAACTGCTAGATGTTTCTTACTTCCTACAACACCAGCATCAACCAGATCCATGACTCCCAACTCACCATCATCAGTTCATTACTATCTTTCAGCATAAGCGAACCATCACCACCATTGTATCTTTAACTATCCCCACCTCAAGAAAACAGTGATTTCACTTAAAAAACTACCATGAAATCCGGAAAGAACCACTGAAAACTTATGCATTTTATATACAGTCTACCTCTATCATGTTCCAACAAAGTAGACACCTTTATTAACAAGCGTGTTAGCCTCCCACACCTAGTCAGACTCAACCATATCAAGATTGAGAATGCGACAAAGATTCTTAGCAGCTGAATCATCCTTACTATCAAGAATTCCATTTGAAAACACCCCTGACGGTCAATTGCTGGAGATGTAGGCATGGATTTCATGATCAGGGTCAACAAATCAACAGCTGAAGCTGAAACTGAAGGCAATTCAAGTGAAACAGTCCTCTTTGGCTTAATGGAGAATTTAGGAATAGGTAAAGAACTTGGAGGTGGTGAATTTGAATAAGCAGGTCCAGCCCATAGCTCAGAGTAAAAGAACTCGTTTCCATAACTCCTAATCGGGATAGTAATAGAGCTGCTTTTTGTAATTTTGTTCATCTGTTTAGGGTTTTGATCATACGTAATTTGTTTATGAACAACATGCGGGTTTGGTAGTATACCAGCTCCAGATTGAACAGTGCGACCACTGATTTCACGGAAATCACCATGATTGATTTCATGGCTCTTACTATGATATTGATCACAATGCTGTGCAAAATACAGGAGCGTCTGCATTTCAGTGAAGCAACCGTGAATCAAAGCCCTAACAGATTCAAAATGAATCTGGAAAAAAGTTGAAATACTTTTAATCTTCTCAAAAAGCAACCGTCTACGAGTAGAATCGAGATACTTTCAGTGAAATCAAACCATCTGAGGCCATATACTTGTAATAATCGTCAATAGAAGAAGCAGATCTACGCCAAGTTTATGAAATTACACCAATTAGTTAAGAACTATAAAACTAAATTGAAAAACTTGCATTGAAATGGCATAACAAGAATGAGTTACCTTGTGAGAGAGCAACCTATATTCAGATCTTCTCAGTTTTGGGAGTGATAACTTGGTGATAAATTGAACTAATGAAGGTATAGTTTTGATTTTTAAAAGATTTAGAGAAGAACAAATATGAAGAAGAAAAAGATAATTATGTTAAAAAATTTATTGTACACGATTAATTTTAATTTACTCTAAAGGATAATAAACGTATATATTTGGTTTATTGTAAGTAAATGATAACCTACCAGTTTTATTTTTGAAATTTGAATTTTTTTTAATTAGCACATTCATAGGTTTTTTTATGTTCTTAGTTTAATGAATCATCATATTCATGTGTTAAATAAGAAAGAAAATAAAATCTATATATCTATACTAGCATATTACCCGCGCAATGCGACGACGTCAACTAATTTCTACCCAGTAACCTGTTTGTTTTCGGTTTTCATCAATACAGTGATAATAAATAATTTTCCTTTAGCAAGTGGCAACATGTCTATTTTCTTTATCTTTTTTTCATTTTCTTTATTATTATTCTATTCTCAATCAACTTTTTTATTATTTCAAAATAAATTTTGAGAACAATTAAATAAGAGAAACGGTCTCTACTTATAAAGTAGGTTAAATTACATAACAATACAGAGCGTAAGTTAGTAATTTGAAACTATTAAAAATTAAGAGATTAAGATTATAGAATAAATTAATTTGAAACTATTAGTTATATGAGCTATTTTAAAAAATTAAAATATATGTTTATAAATTGTAATTATATGTTATTCACGTTTATAAGCTCTACTTAATTATACATATTTTTTGATAGATAAGTTAAAATATTTATAACATAATTGAATATTTATTATTTGATTTTTTTTAAGTATGAAAGGTTTAATTATTAAAATGAAATATAAGAATCTTATTAAATGCATCTAGTAGTTACTTTACATAATAGTTTCTATTTATATATATATGAAGGGTAATTTAGTATATTCAACTTACTTAAAAATTAAGAGTTTTTAGGTTATAAATGCTTTATATAGGAGTAAGATAAAATGCATGCAAATCTTTAAAAAATAACCATAAATACCTTCAATTTTAAAATTATTTCATTCTCAAAACAATTTTGGAAAGATTAAAAACATGGATAAGAAATTTTAATTTGAAATTATTCAATTTCAATTTCGAAATATTAATTTTAAATCTATTGGGAGAGGGTTAGATGAATATTTTGAGGGGGTTTTATAAGACATATAAGGAGGTTTTAAGAAAATGTGAGGGGGTTTTATAAAAATTGTATACTAATGTAATTAATTATAAGTTGTTTATAAATTAGTAACTTGTGATATATTTTGTTTAGAGAAAAAATAATTATATATTTACGACCGTCTCATTTTTATCTACGTTTTGGTATATATTTTATTGTAATATGACACTCTTTTGAAATTAGTATATTCTCATCACAAAGGTGATATTTCATTTACTGTATTATTTTTATTTAAAAATTTTAATATCTCAAATACACTTCCGAAATACCCGTGCGTGCACAAGTCCAATAAACTAAACTAGTAAGTTTGTGAAACATATGTTGCATCGAAATCTCAAACAAAAACTATTGAAGCCTTTAAAAAGCGTTAAATGAAACATTCAACAATCAAAATCGAATTTGTTCAAGTATTAACAACCATTACAAGAACATTTGATTGCACCAACAAAATCAAACCAATAGCTGAAACCTATTTTGAAGAACCTTAACATGGACAAGGATCAGGAATTGAAGCAGACATAAATTAAGGTCTCGACAGTATATGAAGATTAAAGATCGTAAATACAAATAACCCACAAAAGAACATATCTGTGAAGATGAACATATATTGGCACCATGAAGGTCTCATCAATTTGCAAAGATGAATAGACATGATGAATTTGACATCGTTATTGACTTCTTGTAAATTTTGTTGATAAAATATCCTCCATCAACCACAATTTCCTTACATGCTTAGCACTCGAAAAATTGGGATTTAGTATGACATCCCTACTATAACTATCAACGTTTTCCAAAAAGATTGGCAAAATAAAAAATGTACTTTTCTTTGATAAAACATAATTATTTCAATAAGTTAATTTTCACTCATCTATACCACATTATAAATAATTTAATTTCCCCGATTGTAATGCCTAGCTGCTTGCTAGCTTTGTGATCGAAGTAAATTGCTAAGTTGTTATAAAAACTTGTAACTTTCTATTTCTTAGTTTTTTTAAACTACTTAATTTTAAGTGATGCATTTTTTATGCAAACATACAAACATTTACAATAATAGTATAATCTATCATATCCTTAATTACTTTAACCAATTATAACTATTACTCACACCAACAAATTAAGTTAATGTAATATTGGCAAATTAACAGTATTTGATACATAATTTAAATTATTCTTCTATTGAATATATAGATATAAATTGAATACTTTTTATTTTTTACATTTTATTTTAAAGGAAAAATCAGATTTGTTTTTATATAAAGTTTAACACTACAAGCAATGATAGATGTAACTTGAGAATGTATTTTTGTGTATCTTACAATCATAATAATATTATGTATGACTTACATAATTATATATATGTATGTATGTATATACACATACTATATTATAATATTTTTAACATTTACTATTAAAACTTAACTAACAGAAAATGACTAATAGATTACTCAAGTAACAAGTTAGTTAGAACACATCTACCATACTACAACTAATACAATTTTTTACTTACATCAACATAATTAACATTTGACAAGTATGGATTTTCCTTCTCTCTAATTATTCAATAATTAGAGATATATTTTTTTATTCTTTTTCAAAGGTGAATAAAAGAACTGATATACAAAAGAGAAAAAAGAAAAAAGAAAGCAGATATTTATCAAACAACAACTATTAGTAGACACCGTATTGCTCAAATGCCACATACTTCCATTATTATCATTTTATATATTACACAAATTATTTATCGGTATTACATTATACGGATACAATGTTAATTCTAATTAAATAAGTTGATTGAATCACAATCTATTAAAAAATTAAACTTGTAAATTAAAAAAAAACGAAAAAAAAACAAGTTAAATAGGTTATAGGGTAACTTACAAGATGATTTTATAGTGTATAGGAAGAAATCATTTAATTATAGAGTTTGTTTAGTTAACATATTAACAATAAATGAAAAAGATAAAATATTACTTATAATTTAGTTAAGATTATATATTTTATTTAATTATTTATAGCTATACAATCTTTCACCTCATCCATTTTCGTAGCACATATATCATTTTACTTCACATAAATCTCGAAAAGCGTGGAGAATCAAACACATACACATACCTATAGATACAGGTTTTCTGTACGTATATCCCACGAACACACACCACCATCGGTTACCAATCATCAATCAATAATCCCAATCGGGATTTGCATCTTCCATCTTCCACAAATCCCCCATTTCCCAACTAGGGTTTCATTTCGATCGACCAATCATGAAGGTTCACCCTGCACCTAATCGGCGAAACATTACCGTCCGCTACGATTTCGCTTCTCAATCCACTGCTGCCGGAGTTCTTTGCCGTCAAAAGAAGCTCCGGCGACTCCCTCACATCTTCGCCAAAGTATTGGAGCTTCCTTTCTACTCCGATGCCGACGTGTCCATCCAAGAGACATCTGAATCGCTCAAATTTGTCGTCGATACAGACGACGACATCGGCACCGACATCGCCGCTCACACAATCGAGATCTACCCCGGCGTTACTAAGATCGTCGTAGGAGGTACTCGCGTCGTTAATAACCGTGTTAATCCGGTTAACGAGCTGGAGCTTGACGTGTGGCGGTTCCGGCTTCCGGCGTCGACGCAGCCGGAGCTTGCGACGGCGTCGTTTAGTGATGGTGAGCTTGTAGTTGTTGTGCCAAAGGACGTTAACTTGGATGGAAATCACGGAGAGCTTTGGGGTGAAGGTAACGGAACAGGGCAGTTTGTTCTTGTACTGTAATTGAAATAATTTACTTAGTTTTTATTATGTTTCTTGAGTCAAATGTGATGAAAATTGATGATATCTAATCCTCAAGTCATATGATTCTCAATACTTCTGTTACTTATGATCAAATCTTCTTATCCTACATTTGTTCTTCCAACTAATTTTGTATCATTTTTAGGGTTTTAGTGCTAATGATCTGCTTTGAAACATGAAAGTTACTCTCATGAATATGATTGCCCTTTAGAAGACAACAACAACAGTATCCTGTTACTGCAATAGCGGGATTGCACTTTAGAAGTGATAATGTGATATTTAATAGCCTTAATTATATGTGATTATGCTACTTGAAGTTGTAATAATAAGCACTTATGGTGTTGAGTGTTTGACAACTTTGATATTCAAAGTTTCAAACTTGTTATTTGATTTATAAATAGTTAGACAAGTAGGTCACTAAACACTTGAATTTGGTTATGATCACCTTTAGAACGCACATTCAAACACCCTTAATCACATATTGTCGGCGACTCATTATATGGTCACACATTCACACACTTTGACATTTAGTATCCTATAAAAATGGGTTGTGGCAAATCTTGATGACTGAAATTTGTATGGGAGTTGAGAAGGTTTGTGTTGGATCTATACCCAAAGTTTCTTGTTGTTTCCTGTTTTTGTGGGGTTTTCAAGCATTTATGGGTTTGTGATATGGTACACATTTGGCTGCTATTCAATCAATAATACAAAGATAATTATCATATCATGCAGGCATATGTCAAGATCTTGTTGACCCACTCGACCCGCTCGCATGCACTAGTAGTACCCTTTGCTTTTATGCATTTGGTATTACTGAAAAAAATCACCAGGTTTTGCACAAATTAGGCAAAATCTAGGTCTTGATACTTAAAAAGTGTTCTTAGTGTTTGGTTGGAACTAGCTGAGTAGCTGCTAATGTATGTTTGTGATTAATTGATCATATGCATTGCAAATCTTAGTACTTGACTCTTGTATCTGGAATAGAAAAGGGGGTAAATGGAAAGGTTTTCCCTGTTCAGGTTATCCGGGGAGGGCGAGTCTTTGACTCAGATGTACGCGCCTTAACCGGGGTATCCCCATGGTTTCCTTACCCTTCCCTGTCACCCTTAAGATGTTTACCTAATGAGGTTTGAACCCGTAACCTCTTTGGTAATCTGTAATAAAGTTTTTAAGTGTATAAGGATATAAGTATATAACTTATGTTACTTTTGGTTTTAATCTGAAAAAAGTTGCTTATCCTGATCAACCTTTTGTGATCATTGTATGTAGGGCACTCCCTCTTCTCTCACCACTTTTTTTGATGCCCACAACCTGCCTAACTTTCAATATCCTTAGCGACCTAGCACATGGGAGTTCTGGTTACTTTTGGTTTTAAACTTTGAGATGTTGGTTTTGTTATGTTACCTAGAGAAAAGCTTTAAACTTTTCCTTATTTTACAAGCACATGTGAGAGATTATTGATTGTACTAATCTGTTTTTTTGCTACCACCATTGCAATCAACCTAAATTAACCAAAACTGTGAAATATAATATAGGTGTTGACAGGGGTTGTTCCTTTTGTCATATAGCACCAAAAGATTACAAATGTATTTATGTGTAGGACCAACTTTCCTCTTGGATTGTGTTGTTTAGGGGGTGTTTGAATGGGCTTCAAACATGGGTTTACTTAACCCTTTCCTATTTATCTTTCTTTTCAAAAGAGTCCCCCTTATTTTTTTAACCTAGGAAATAGTCTATTGACCTCTTCATCTTTATTTCAATTTTATATGAAAAAGTGTTATGAATGGTTCTCGCACTAAGAATGGTTCTCGCATGAACTTTTTTCTTTTAGCAGAACGCAAACACTTCTAAACTCAACTCCTAAATGTATATATATATATATATATATACCGAGGTTATTTGGTAAAGACTATTGGTATATAGACTTTTTTATATATTAAAGGGTTATTGTCTATTGAAGTTGGTATGGTAATAATGATACCTTTTCAAAATGTTCAACAAAAACATGTTAATAATTATAGCCCATCTTCTAACGTGTTGAGCAGAGGATAATGATGGATCAAATGGTTGTGTGGTTTGCCTTTTGCTTTGTTTACTCTTTGCATCTTCCTGGTGATAAAAGTGGCTTCTCCTTTAACAAACGATCGGTTATGATTTTGTCGACATATCTTGTGATTTGACTTTGTAGTCGATTACGGGTTGGCCAGTACTCCACTATGTTAAACTTCATCCATCTGGTTCGGTTATTAGGTTCAGATTTTATTGACTAGTTTTCTTTTCTCATTTCATTATACGAGGGATTGAATTTATTTCTAAGCACAATGCACACACACTTTTAAATTCAACTCTTAAATTTATATTTATTATGAGATTTGAATTAACAACTTTAAAAATACCTAAAATATTTGATATCATCCGGCTATAAGCTTTTTGGTTACGAGGGAATGATTGTGATGCATTTCTCACGCTTAGAGCATCTCCAATGCAAGTTATATAAAGGTTGAATAGGAGGTGTTTGAAGGTTGAATGGAGTGGAGGATGGAGGTTGTATGTATGGGGATAGAGTGAATATTCATTGTACGGTTGTATAGCAAATAAGGACCCTACTTTCATTTTTTTTTTATTTTAATATATTTAATATGTTTAGTGGTAAAATTAACTTTATATATATGATGATGATATGGATAAGTTTAATTAAGTGTGAAGGTTAAAGTTGTACAGATAGTAAATGTTGATTTAACAATCTATTAAATTCTTATGAAATTTAATAGATTGGAGATGCCCTTAGCGGGGTCGTTATCTTGAATATCTTGGTATTATTGGTGTTTAAAATATCTGAAACCGAGAAACCGAACCTAAAAGCCGACAAGCCGTAATCTAGGTTAACCAAACCGAATATTTTATTATTTCGGTTTGGTTAACCGAACCTAAAAGAATTTTGGTTATTTTGTTCGGTTACAGTTCATGATTTTTAAGACAGACGGTTAACCGAAAAACTTAAAACTTACAAAATTCAATTTTTATTTTTATTACGTTTTTCAGTACTAACAAATCAATCAATATTTACATCAATAATTATCTACTCATAACAAATTGTTACCCAAAGTCAATGTCTATATTTGTCTTTTTAATATATATATATTTATTTTCTTAGTTTTACTTTAACTTGGACACGTTATTATTCAAAATATTTTCTTATGTCATAAATACTTGATACATAAATAGCACAGTTCGTAATGGTTTTTTTTATAAATTTCTCATTTAAGTCTTGTTCGAGTTGAGATAATTTGAAACCTTTTGTTTTAGAAATACATTTAGTAGTAAAAATGGTTAATTGGTTACTCTGAAAAACCGAACTGCAAAACCGATTAACCGGTTTTTTCGATTTAGGTTTAGATTCATAAAAATTACAAACCGAAATTTTAGTTAACAGGTTTTCGGTTGACCACATACTCGGTTAATTATCGATAAACCCCCCTCCTTGGTATAATTTCAACAAGATCAAAGATGATGGATTATTGATGTATGTTTCTTGAGCGGCTAAAAGATAATCCCTATTGGAAAAAATGGAAGATCTGATTTTCCCTCTATAAAATGACTCGAGAACAGGTCGTTAAAGTGATTGTTTGAGCGTGGGTTTATGCTCAACCCGCTATTTCCTTTTCTCTTTCTTTCTTTCTCTCTTTATCCTTTCCTTTCTCTCACATTTAATTCTTCTTAAAAAAAATGAATCGACGAAGAGGATTAATGTAGAGGTTATGCATGTAAAAATATTGATAAAGAAATATGATATGACGCTAACGTAATAACAAAAAGTAATGGGACGGATGCATATTGACTAATAGATAGCTTAAATTTAGATATGGATTAAAGATATGGAAATTGCAAAGAAAATACAAGATAGCCACGTTGTTCTTTTGATGGCACTTGGCAATCTTCAGTCTCATGTGGCAAACCCTCTAAATCTTTTCTTTGCAAGTTGACCAACGTATCGCACTTGCTGTCTTCCACGTCTCATTTGTCTCTCTCATCATATCCTTTGCAATAATTAAGAACCTTAATCCCGACACCCTGTCAACCACTTTCACGGCGACAATGAGCCAGGAACAACAACGACGACCACAAGAAGCTCATGGAGAGCAACAAGAGCCCATTAAATACGGCGACGTTTTCAGCGTCTCCGGCGAGTTGGCCGACAAACCCATCAACCCACAAGATGCAGCTGATATGCAGGCCGCCGAGAACCTCGTCCTCGGCCAGACTCAGAAAGGCGGCCCTGCCGCTGTCATGCAGTCGGCCGCCGCAGTCAACAAGAACCGTGGACTTGTTGGCGACTACAGTGATAAAGACCCCGGGATCGCCATTTCCGACACTGAATTCGCAGGCCACCGCATCGTAACGGAGTCCGTTGGTGGAAAGGCAGGTTTTATCCATCTGCGGTTTTATTATAACTAAAATTGAAACATTCATTAAAGTTAAATTAAGTTTACGTGGGGCGAATTTTGACAGGTGGTGGGGCAATACGTCCGTACCAACCTGGCTTCTTCTCCATCTCCGGCGAAATTGGACGGTGATGCGGTTACTATAGGAGAAGCGTTGGAGGCAAGCGCCATGACGGCAGGCGGGAAACCAGTGGACCGTGGTGACGCGGCGGCAATCCAGGCTGCTGAAGTCCGAGCAACAGGTCGTAAGCAGGCGCTTCCAGGTGGTGTAGCTGCAGAGGCTCAGGCGGCAGCCGTCAAAAATGCTCAAACCGTAGCCGATGAGGGTAAAATTAACCTAAAAGACGTGGTGTCGGTAATTGTTCGATCATTGCTTATTCTTTTTGCATGATTTTTTTAGATTTCGATCGTCGGGATGATATTTTAATTTGCAATGGATATAATGCAGGATGCGAGATCGATGCTGCCGGAGGACAAACCGGCGACGAGGGTTGATGCAGAAGGGGTGATAGCGACGGAGATACGTAACAGACCGGATCTGGCGACATACCCAGGTGGTGTGGCATCGACCGTTGATGCCGCCGCTGAGATTAACCAAGAGAAGAGAGCTAAAGACGTGCGTAAAAAAAGATAGAAATAATGTAATTAAGATAGGAAAAAAAGCAGGATGTAAGTTTTAAATAAATTGAAAGACTTAATTACATCGTTATCACAGCAATAACATCGCTTCTAGCTTTATTTTTTAGTTTGGGAAAGATTATATTGTATGTAGTTAAAAACTTAAAAAGTTGTTTTCTTTTAGAATTACTGGTAGGGTATTCGCGTAATAGCAACAATGATCGAGCGGAAAAGATAATGAAGACGGAAAAGATAATGATTCTTGTGAATGAATTCTGAAAGAATGTTTTGATTTAATGTAATATAGTAGGTGTGAAAGATGTGACTTTTTAGTTAAATTGATGGATGATATTAATGTAAACAAAATTAAAGGGTTAGGATTTAGTTTTAATTGAAAAGTTAAGTATTTTTAATTTTTAAAGGAATAAGAATGTTGTATGTTTAATATAGCAGTATAGATTTATTTGAAGGGTTTTTAAATTTAAAGTCACAGGTGGATCTGTTTGAAGAATCTAATGAAATTGAAATTAAATTTCGTGTTGTATTGTGTTTCATAAACTTTTTTTTTTTAAATATCTTATTTTTCGAAATGTTTATATTTTATGAAAATGAAAAGTAGTTTTATAATCGAATTGGATGAAGTTTAAATCAATTTTTATTCTTTCAAATTCTGCATGGTAACTTGGTAAGTGTTGAGTGGCGTGATTAGGGGTTGGGATTCGATATCACTTTACAAAGATGGGATGGGGTGATACATTATAAAGATGTGATGGATAGTTCAGTGACAGAGAGGGGGGGGGGGGTTTATTACATACGTGTTTGATGAAGTGATGAGGGATGCTTATTACATGTGAAGAGCGTGTGTTGAAAGCTTTGACAAGAGGAGGATTACGGTTTTAAAAAGTTCGTCTTGGCTTCGCCATTGTTTGAGGTTTGACCATGCCATCACGACATGGTTCAAGACTGACGTACGTTAAGGCCATGTTTGACATGTCTTTACTTGTTATAACCCGTTTCTTTTTAGGTGTGTTAAAGTTAACGAGTCATATGAGTCAAGTATATATTATTTAATTATAAGAATGGTTGTATATACTAAAAACAAAGAAAAAGATAAATAAACTACGTAATAAACCTATAATCATATGTTTTTAATATTTGTTTATATAATTTTATATACACAATTAGAATTATATACAAAATTCTCGCTTTAAGTTGCGCTTATGAAACGCTATAACATTATCATAGCTTCCAATACTTGAGATTTGACCTTTCCGCCACATCTCCCATAATTTAGAACCATGGAAAGAACGCGGGCGAAGCCACCATATATATAATAAGATTCAATCATTTAGGTACAGTTTTAGTTATAAATCAATTAATTCTGTTTAGAAGAATCTTAAACTTTCAGATAGAAGCATAGATAAATAAAGAAAAACAAATAAGTCGAAGTCCATCGATAATCCATTTCAAAAGACATCCTCAAACGAGATGAAGATTACATGCTAGCAACAAGTCGACAACATTCAAGAAAATACAACTATAACCACCACCATAAATAAAAATAACCAACTTTAACCCAAACGTTCAAAATTGATGACAATAAGGATTCATACGAATGTCTAAAACCAGGATGTAACTCAACTTTAGAAACAGATGTGTCTTCTTATCTCTTCTTGGACACACCGACAGTCTTTCCCCTGCGACCAGTGGTTTTCGTGTGCTGCCCACGAACTCGGAGACCCCAGTAATGACGAAGACCACGGTGGTTCCTGTCAAAAAGCCATATATAAATCACGCAGTTCCATTCGTTTGATTTCTTAAAAGTTTTTTGAAATAAACCACTGCACAGATTAGATTAGAGTTACAAGTGATGTTATCCAAAAGACTTGGGAAAAAAAGGAGACCTGATCTTCTTCAAACGTTCAAGGTCGTCTCTCAACTTCATGTCAAGAGCATTTGATGTGACCTGGGAGTATTTGCCATCTTTGTAATCTTTCTTCCTATTCAAAAACCAGTCTGGGATTTTGAATTGGCGCGGATTAGCAACGATTGTCATCAGATTATCTATCTCAGCATTTGAGAGTTCTCCAGCCCTGCAAATATAAGCGAGTATAAAAAGCTTAGATTGTAATAAGCTGAGAGTACAAGTATGGATACAAGAAGTTGCATATTCAATTTCAAAGGCAAAAGTTTAAGAATAAATCATCTGATATATTTGACTAGAGTTAAAGCAGCAATCCACAATAGCTGAATAAAATCTAGAAGCATTGATTTATAATACCAGATATGATCATATGAACATTAAAGTGTCAAAAATGCAAATGTCAACAGTAAGAAACGTTTCCACATTGTAACTATTGATCATCCATAAAAATCTTTTTTTTTTTTTTGCCAAAAAGATCCATCACAAGAATACCACATCAATTGCAGATTGAAACAAACGAAAACATCTTCAAACCAAAGAAAAATGCAATCGGGAATACCATATTATGTGAATGTCTAAAAGTGCAAAATTCAGAAAATGCTAAATCCTTCTAATTCACTTCTTAATCACCTCAAAACTAACACTTAGCAAAAATGCGAAAAACTATGTGATGTCAACTTTCATAGGTTTACTGTCCGAATACATCATGAAGATACTAAGAAGGATTTAGCAATTCTTTATAAATTTAAAAACATCCTAAAGTAATATATCTCTGCGGAATCCAATCAAGAGAAACATAAAAACATTTCAACACTGCTTAACAAAAATGCATTAATATATGAACTGAAATAGGAATCCAATGCTACAGTAACAAATTCACTGCATAAAGAATGATATGATCCACAATTCATCTGAAACTACAAGCATGCAATGATCCAAAAACAGACCAGATCAGGAGTCGGACCAGAAATTTAAAAATGTCGGAAAAGAGAACTAAATAGTACTGTTTAGTCTGTTCTAGAGCAGGTTCTGTGCCTGTTTAGAAACGGTTGTCTCAAACAGTCAAACAGCAAACTGGACAGCACAACTAACTTAAACGTTTGTGCTAGTTATTCGAGCCTAATTCACTGCCTGAAAAAAATCGTTACATTAAATTAAAGTGAATCCAGCTTTGGACCAGTTCTGTTTTATGAGCTAGTTTTGCAGCCAAGAAGGCAAGAACCACCAGACCGGCTCTGTTTTAAGAACTAAATTTGCAGCCCTTATTCACAATTAAACTAAGAAAGTTGAAATTTTTCTCAAATACTCTAGTTTTCTACACCTCTTCATACCTGAAATTAACAAAAAAAATCACAATTTTTTGCAGATTACTTAATTTGCTTGTTCGTGGCTCCGTTTGCTGATCCATAAACAGTGTCAACATGTATATTCAGCAATAAAAACTCAAAAGCAACATTTAAAAGCTTCATACAGCTATACAGGTATAAAATGATTCACTAACATATAAGCGAATCCAATCGGGAATAAGGATCCAGTCATCGACGTTTACAGATAACAGATCGAATGTCCAAACTAGAGCAAGATCTCATCAATAAGCACAATAGAAAAATGCTGTAAACAGTGAAATACCTCTTGTTCATGTCGACATCGGCCTTTTTGCAGACGATGTTGGCAAAACGACGACCAATACCCTTGATGGAGGTCATAGCAAACATAATCTTTTGCTTCCCGTCAACATTTGTGTTTTGCACACGAAGAATGTGCTGAAAATCTTCATTTGCTACCAGCGACTGCAAAATTTAATGAATCAAAACACCGCAAAACAGATGTAGGAATAAACAAGCGATGATGGAGATAGAAATTGAGATTCTGAAGGATATAGGGCTCACCATTATTGCAGTCGGAGTTGCAGGTCTTGGCGGCTGGCGTCCGAAATGCTCTAATCGCTGAGAAACAATGTAAACCCTAGTTTTAGTGAGGGAATACAATGGCCATTTAAATACCCTATGTTCAGCTTGTTAGGCCGCTGGATTAATATTTGGGCCGGCATGAACTTGGGCCTTGTGATGCTAAACAAAACAAAAAACAAAAGAAAAAGACATTAAAATTTTATTTTTATTAATTTACATAAAACAACAAAATATGTCATAATGCAATAACGTTATCTAAAACAAGGGGTCATAAGCCGACACGTTACGGCTATTGTTATTTATCTAATTTAATAGGTTTTGATAATATGAGATTTAGTATAAAATATATGTCTATTTAACAACAATAATAATAATAATTTAATAATATAATATCTAGCATAAAAAGAAAAAAATTTCTATAATAATAATAATATCTAGCACAAAAAGATAAATTTTTTCACAAAAAAAAATTCATGCACAATGTTTATATTTATATAATATCAATCCTAAGCAATCATGGTATGTAGGATTAACCATTATATCCACTTATATAAACCCTGTTTGGTTGGGAAATCTCAGAGTTCACTGGAAATAGGGACAATGGTTCAGTCTGAACTTAGTAATAGGGGATCGGGATGCATTTCGGTTTCTGAAACCGTACTTGACCCTGAACCCAAGCTTACACACACATAAATAATCAAATTTCTTGTCTAAATACGAATTTGTATCAAAATGTTTCTTGCTTAAATATTCACATTATATGTAATTGTGTATAATTAGAAGGGTTAATATATCTATTATGTGTTTCACTGATAACTTATTAATCTATCGAACCAGTTCATACTTCATTCTCGCCGCATTTTTATTTTACTTTTTATAGTAATAATACATATGTTAAAAAAAAATAAAGTTAAAGCCAAATGCGATATTAGCATGGTAAATAAAACCAAAACTTTAAGTTACTACATAACTGCATATGCAACCAAAGGGCTTGTAACCTAAAGGTATCTGGTGTTTAAGTATCCCACAAGGTTTGT
This sequence comes from Pulicaria dysenterica, assembly GCA_947179395.2. NCBI lineage: Eukaryota > Viridiplantae > Streptophyta > Magnoliopsida > Asterales > Asteraceae > Pulicaria > Pulicaria dysenterica. Next base: position 70,512,879 of record OX359292.1, on the reverse strand, counting down.
GAACAAAATGGTGAGAGTGTTTTTTAGCTGTTTAAAAAAAAACTGCATATGCAACTAAAACAACAAGGAACAAAGAGAAGTATGAACTACATTGTCATAATCTTTCCAATGTAACAAGCAACTTGAGAAGGTAACAACCTCTACAATCTTATTCCAGTGTTCAGACTCGACTAATCTAACGACTCAAAGACGCAACTATCAGCATCAACAACGATCCCTTCCAGTTGCTCCCACCTACAATCTCTAAATTCATACTGCAAACAACCAAATACACTACCATTTACTACACTCTAAACGAAAAAAATATCGCATTAAATCGATTAAAAAAGCAACAAAGTGTCAAGAAATGGAGTATGCAGTTTACCTTAAGATGGAGATCTTTTTGCCCGCCTCTGTATTTTCATATTAACATAATCTTCGAATCCAAAACCTGTCAGGATCCGGGAAACTTTTGTACGCCGTCATATGCTACTTTAGCTAAGAAATTCCTACAAACTCTATAAATTAAAATTAATTTACAAAAGTAAAAAATCTACAAAAAAAAACCTCCTTTGCGCCCGTTTGAAGCAGGCAGTGGTTGCTTATTAGTAACATGCAACTGTTTCCATCTATTACTGGAGTCGATCTAACTGTAACCAGAGAAACCTAACTGCAAATTAACATACAGAATAAGTAATAGTTAATTATATATATTCATAGACAAACAAACTATTGTGCACTTGATATGATCATAAAGTACCTCTACTTTCATGAAATGGAGTCAAAGCATTATGATATGTTGACTTTCACAGATTCTGGAATCAAGTTAAATGGAGGTTCAAACTGGACTGAATCGTTGCTAATGATATGCATATCAGTCTCGACTGTTCTAGGGTGCTCATTCAAGTCAAAAGTGTCTTTCAGGACCAATTCGGAAGTCAATGGTGATGGTTCAATTTTGACCCCACAAACACCATCATTCTCAACCTTTATATTCAGTTCTGGTGATTCATGATTCCTGCAAATAACAGAATCTGTAGAATTCGGTTGAATAGTACGAGCCGGAAAGGACTCGGAGTCAACACAAGTTTGACCATCTCTATCACACGGAAGAACATCATCTTGAAGGTCGGGAGAGCTGCAACTATCCATCAATACAGTTTGCTTTTCAGTTTGTTCATCATCTTCTTCTGTTTGTTCAATATCAATGGCAGCTTTCTCGACCCCAGCTATATCAGCAGGCGTTTGCTTATAATCTGTTGCAATTGTTGACTTTGTTTCAAATTCGGAATTATTCTCGTCATTTGGCTCGGGACAGTGGCAAAGATCCATCAAGACAGTAGCTTTTTCCTCCTGTTCATGATCAATAACATCTTCCCTGGCCCTTGCTGCATCTGAAAGCTGTTCTTTGTAATCTGTTGCATTTATACCATCCATAAGCAAGTGGGATTGAAATCGAGCAAACAAAGAAGAAGGAAGGATTCATGAGTAACCTGCACACGGGCTATGATCCATATTAGCAGACTGATTTTGAAGAAGAGGTTTGCTAAGGACATCAATACCAGGAAACACCACCAAGCTCATGCACTTCATTGCTTCCTTCTTTGATTCTTCAAGTGGTGTGAAACCAAACACCTTTGTCCATGTTTGCAATAGTGTAGGGATGGCAGGTATTATCAGCTCCTCAACACCAAGAGAAGAAAGCATCTGAAAATATTCACACACAAAAATTATTTATATTTTAGCATTCAGATACTTTTTCCCCAGGACTCTTGACTTATTAGATGAACCGATATTTATAGTACTTTAGGGTATGATCGGTATGGAGCTTTTTGAAGCTTATTGGAGCTGGTAGCTTTTTGTTTTGAAAGAAAAAGCTACAAGTCATGTTGGGATGAAAAAGCTATAAGCTTTTTTTAAACAAAAAAACTCTAAAACAAAAAGCTTCTTGAAGTAACTTTTAAAACTAGCTGGAAGCTTTTTATATACCAAATTACCTAAATACCCTCTTTAAGCTCCAGCTACCAGCTAATTTGCCGAACACATGTATAAATAAAATAAACAGCTTCCAGCTATCAGCTACTTCCGCCAAACATACCTTTAATATAATTTAAGATTTTATTTATATATTAATTTTAAGATACGTGTTTGACCAGTACCCAAAAAATACTTGTTACCCGCCCCGTCTTACCACCTCTGCTTTAAATAAATACCAACTTATTAATAGCAACCAGAGAGGAAAAGACTTTAAAGCACAAGGTATAAAATATAGTTGGCTAAAAAATACGAGACATACGGATTCAATTGCATCCAGAAGCCGGCGACACATTCCTTGACGTCTATACATGTGACGAGTTCCAATGAAAGGCATTTCTGCTAGCCGATAACCGTGTATCCTGTCACAATTTTAAAGTTAGAAGTTTATTTAGATAAATTAAAAATAAAATGACAACAAAAATAGCAACCTTATGGATGCAGCTGTGGTAAATTCATCACCCTTCTCCAATACTGCTGTCAAGAAGCCAGCACAATTCAGGCGCTTGAAGTTTGAGCTGAAAGTTTTCTAATATATGAGTACAAGTATGATCATTTAAGAATTACAAATATATAATTACAAATTTGTATTACTTTAGTAATATTTTAATATTTTGAATAAACTGAAAAAGTTTTATGCATCATAAATTAGAACTTACCGGCAATTATATACAACACTTTGGATTATATTGGTCCCACTTCTATCATCAACAATTGGCATGAAACATTCATCCATAACAGAGAATGCAACAGCCAATTTGGAATTGTTTTCGACCTTCAATCGAGTGTCATAAACAGTTGCATCTTGGCTAATATCAGAACGTTGAAGTAGGGTCCACGAAAACCCTTCTTCAAGTTCATGCTTCACCCCGATACACGTCTGCAGTCGCTCAAAGAGCTAGTAAACAAGAAAGATCAGATTCTTTTGTTTTACGCGTACAAGATTTTACTTAAACATAATGGGATAATGACTTTGATACTAGATGCAACAAACTAATTATCGAAGGTTGATAGAGTAAAATTACTAATATACCCTTACTTGATCCTAATATCATCTATTAAGTTCCTTAACCAATCAGAATTAGTCAAACACTGAACAAATTCGGAAGTGATTATCACAACTTCAGGCAGCAAAAGCACATCCAAAGACCATTATCACATGTACCATGTTTAATCATCTAACTTCTATTATGCAGCATCACATAATCACATTCAGAACACACATTCGAGCACACACCAACTTATAATCCGTGATAATTAAATAAATATGAATTAGTAATAAAAAAGTAGCGCTCTCATTTAGAATTAAAATAATCAATGACATTGCAACAGCATACCTGCAGGCATTTCCTTCCACAAAAAGGCAGTCTGTTGGAATCTATGTTTATATCTTCAACTTCTTGTAAGCAGCAAAGGTGAACTGTTACATTCAAAAAACGTTTAGCAATATCTACCGAATTATGAAGTTGGTCAAAAAAGAGATAACAAAGACATGTTTTTTAGTTAATTATTTATATAACGATCACATACATCTCTCCTCACACAAACCGCATGAGAACATCTGAGAGTTTATTGCATCATGAGGGTCTTCCACCTGAGTGGAAGTAACTGAAACAACTCCACATAATTTGCACGAACAGTAGATGCAGTTCCAGTCTCCGGAAGGAAAATTCTACAACACATGAATCATTTTAGTGCAATAATCTTTTTTTATGAGTTCTTGAGTTGGAAAGAACAAAAGATAGTATTACATTTAAATATTTTCGTGTCCTCAAGTAGAAAAGAGAACTTACGATTATACCCTTATTGCTTAAGGACAAGGGTAGCTTTGTCATTTAACAATTAATAAACCTTCCTTTTGTTTTATCTCCAAAACTTCCCATGTCAGAGAGAAAAGTTCGGGAGAGAAATTATGTTTCTTTGCAAATCTTTCGCAAATCTTTCACTTCAGGTTGTATTTAATAATAACAGATCAAAACTCGTCTAACGTGTATTCAAATGCTCATGATCACATAATCGATTTATTAATAAGAAATTATCTCTTAGTATGGGTAATAACTTTTTTAATCATATTTAATATATTAATAAGTTACAGAATACAAATAAAGGAAAAGAATTGGTGGTGGGTCAGCCCGTCCCAATCCAACCCGACCCATTATGACTCGTTACCAACCGATCCAAACCCACGACCCACCCCTTTTAACACCTCTACTAAGAAATAAAGAAGTTATAATATTATATAGAATGGAGCATAATTACTTGGATGTCAAGGCAGCTCTGATGGAAAGTCGAAGGACAGCCATCACAACAAATCAGGTTCCCCCCATCTCCACAAATATTACATGTATCATCATTCGGGTCATCTCCTTGAACATCAATTTCATTAAATCTGTTTATATTTAGCGCTTCTTCTTTCCTCCATGCTTCAAACAAACATTTCCTAAGACATGTTCCCGAATCCAAATATATATCATCAAAACACTGACTAATTTTCCCTCCACAATGACCTACAAATTCTGATAAACCCATAATTTCATTACAACAACCACAAGATATCCCGTCATCAGTAATAGTACCCTCACACGACCTTTTCTGCCTTCTGGTTTTCCCATACTGAACCTTACAACCGGCCAATATAACCCCCGAATCAACCATCCATGAGAGAAGATTCCGCTTCTTATTTACCAAACTACCACCATTCTCTTGTTTCAACTCCTTATCAGAACCACGGGCTAAAAGGCTTGGCACTCGGCTCTTAGTGATGATACCATTTCCTCTTGGTTTGAATACCATCTTCCTTGACCCGTCTTTTGACTTCTTACCAAGCTGCTTCTTTTTGTCAATGACTATTTTACCCCTAGCTACATTCTTTACAATCTTTTTCTTCTCCTTCTTCTTGCGACGTTCTTTATCATGGTGCCTAAAAAGCATACTGATTTCTTCTTCGGGTATTGGTGTGAATGAAGATATTTCATTACTATCAGCATCACCATTTTCAATTTTCTTTTTAAGCTTAGCATAAGCCTCTGTGGTAGACCAGTGTTTCTTTATCCCGTTAGGTTCAATATACACATAGTTGTATGATTTTTCTTTCCTTTGACTAAGATCAATCGTCCACCCAGATTTCAAAAGTATATTTGAGATCTTATCTCTCACCAACTGTTTCAACATTCGCCTATTCATCTTCTTACCATCTATCCTTTTTCCTGCATTGTGAGCTTCACCTTCCACCATGATTTGTTCACTAGTTGCTTCAGTTTTCACACGGGAGAGCTCAGATAAGCCATCTTTCTTTTGAATCTTGGGGCTTTTTTTAACAGCCACGAGCTTAACCGATCTCATTTTGATCACACGTGTTGTTGAAGCTCTCGCTTCCATTTTCGGGGGTCTTCCACGTTTCCGTTTCTTGAAAATCATATCTTTCCTGCATAATTTATGTCGTATTCCCTGTGATTTTAGTGTTTTCATGGGCATCTCAATCAAGCCTTCCTCTTTCTTTAACAAGGATAAAGGAGTAATTTCACCCTGCAGCTTACGAGGCCTTCCACGCCCCTTTAGTTTCTTCTTTGGTCTCACGGTTCCATCTTCTGTTTTCACCTTAGGAGGCCTTCCACGACGTTTTAGCTGCTTCTTTGGTGTTTCATTTGCATGTTTTGAACCAAGAACCACCATATGTCCTCCACCATCAACCGCTGCAACACCGCCACTAACATTGGTCATAGTCCTTGACCGCAATACCCTCTCTCTAATAAGAATCCCATTTTTCTCAACTTTCTCCTTTTTAGCTCTTCTATCCCTATTACATTTAGAATCCATGTTTTTCCTTTTCCTCCTGCTATTATGTTTCAAGGATATAAGCGTACAATCACCATCATCACCATTTATATCAGAAACACCATCAATCTTTAATCCAAGATTTTTATTTTTCCTCCCGAGCTCACTATTTCCCTTCTTTCCTTTGTGTTTACCCATACGATTAGCATTCTCGTGATCATTCAACAAGGTTTCATTTACCTTTCTTAAACCAAGAACCACCATACGCCGCCCACCATCAACCACCATAACACTGCTTTCATTCTCTTCTTTGCATTTACCCAAATGACTAGCATTCTCGTGATCATTCGGTAAAACTTCATTTACTTGTTGTAAACCAAGAACCACCATACGCCGTCCACCATCAACTGCTGCAACACTGTTTTCCTTCTTTCCTTTGCATTTACCCAAATGTGTATCATTCTCGTGATCATTCGGTAAAACTTCATTTACTTGTTGTAAACCAAGAACCACCATACGCCGTCCACCATCAACTGCTGCAACACTGTTTTCCTTCTTTCCTTTGCATTTACCCAAATGTGTATCATTCTCGCGGTCATTCAATAATGTTTCTTTATCTTCATCATTATCACTGACAATCATTGCATCATCAGCAAAAATTTTAGATTCTAAATTTTCAGACCCATTTTCATAGTCATCATGTGGTGATTTTATATCTTCCCTGAAACCAGAATCTGTTTCACTCAAATTTACAGACATCGATCCGTTTCCTTCTTTAGCTCGAACTCTCTCCACACTCTCCTCCTCAATTTCTTCTTTGGGACAATTAACACCCAATTCTTTGACAGGATCCAACACCTCTGAACCCAGAAACAATCCTTTATCATCTGTATTTATGGTTTCTTTCATACCCATTTCAAGATTTTCATAACAATTATCAACACACACCTCAACTTCATCAGCCTCACTCTCTCCCTTTATACCACAATTTGATTTATTGGAGCTCAATGGTAACCTCTTTCCATCAGAAGAGTCTTGAATCCCCAAATTGGAATTGATTTTGGGTATTCCCCTCTTCAAAACCCTATTTGATCTCAATTTCATCCTGACAAACCCTACACAACATCAATTAACATCAACGACCTTTTCTTACACAAAATTATATCTCATTAGTCAAAATTGATGATCATGCAAAGACAAAGAGTCAAAAATCAAGAAACATGGAACCCTAGGGCTACTTGATCATCTTATAGACCAATGCACTTTCCAAACAAGAAAATTGAAACACAATTCGGGATCACTGGATAAAAAATTAACACATTTACGTAATTAACAAAAAATGCAGAACATCAAAAGCTTCAGTGCAAATAAAACGCCCAGCAAATTAGCAATTTCTGAACCATTAAAACTATAACGAAATTCGAATGAAAACGTTACAGTGAATCAGAATCGTACTTGATAACCGGGTCAGAAAGCTCGGGGAAACACGATTTCAGAACCGATTCATGGCGGAAACGCGAAATTGTGAAGCGTACATGAAGGAGAAGACTGATTCGGTGGGTGAAATGAGTTTAGAGAGAGAACAAAATTAAGGGTTTTAGTGAGAGAAAGAGAGAAGGATCGGTGTCTGTTTGTGGGTGCGTTTCTTTTGGGTTTTTATTTTAGCTGTGATTATACGAAGTATCTTTTTCGTATTCAGCATCTGCAACCAAAATTCTTGAGGAATTTGTGATTTTCAAGGTATTAATTACTTGTAATTCTGTTAAATACGTGGATCAACGTCTGATAAAGATGAGAATTTTAGGGTTACAATTTGATCTTTGACTGCCATTAATCACTCCACAGCCAAAAGAGCATGATGACAGTCTTTACCTGCAAGATGCCATTAGTACCTTTCCGTAATAAACTGAATTATATTTATTTAAATGTATTTAATTGACTAGTTTTAATACAATTCGTATCATTAAACTGTTGATGCAATCAAAATTAAAAAAAATCAATGACAAGAAAGAATCGAGATACTTATTGTGATGTGAGGCGCCAATGATCGGCGAGTGTCAATGAATATAATTAAAACGGCGATTGCTAGGAGTGTGAGTATTGAGTACGAACAGAGACAAACTGAGAGTGTGCGCAAAACAGTAATGTTTGGGGAGTTAATAGTCGGCAACGGTCAAGAGATCGCAGATGATTGTAGCATTAAGAATTTAGATAAAACATACAATTTAAGACGATCATTAAACCCACAATTATATAGTTATTTTGACTAAGAAAAATTATAAGAGATAGTTGTTTTCTGGGTTTTTTAAATATTCTTTCTAAATTGTTTCCTTATACTTGAAAGGAAATATAAGATTTGACTTTAAAATAAGTTTTGTTAGAATAGACAATTGAGGGTGTTCTCTTAGACAATTGTTTCCTTATACCTAAAAGGAGATATACACAACTTTATCCATATAAGAATTAGATATTCGAGTAAAACGGAAAGGTAACAACATATTTTATCTAGATAATTTTAAATTCTTCTATTTTATATTTCTATTTATCATTTTACTCGTATATTAAAATAAGCTTTAAAATATAAAAAAGAATTCGTGCATTACACGTGTTCAATCATTAATGAGAAAACAAAGTATAATTTGTTAGTACAATGTATATATAAACTGCAGTAAAAATAAGAAGACAAAACGTGGTTGAAGCTCGTATTGGATATGATGCCCTTAAACAGATTTCCCCTGGAGTACGTATGCAGAGAAAGAGAGATTTGTGTGTTCGTTCGTGTCTTGAAATGAAACCATAGGTTCATTTTATAGTGATAATTAATCATCATTATTTCTGATAATTAAACGAATTAATTATCATCAGCTACACAGCCTCAAGCTGACTTTTGGCTCGCGCGTTTCTAAGAATTCGGAGCTGTATTCGTGTCCGCAGGTCGCGCCCACACACGAGTTCGGTAAATTTAGCCTACGAAATCCACCATCAGCACTCCCCCTGCGCGCGGGTAGGACTTGGAGTAAAACCACACAAGAAGCTTGTAAGCCTCTTACACCTTCAAGGTTATAAACCCCTTAAAGTTTACTCCTCCCTCCTATGTGGGACACTTCCCACACTCACTTGTTTTGCCAATTTCCATTCCAAGTGCTCAACTTTGAGTGTCGATATCTCATTCACACATTCTCCGTTTTGGACACATCATATATCGTTTCGAAGCTCTCATAAAGGAAACACAACCCCACTAAGAGTTATCTATATATAACACATATTCATGTATTTAATTGTGTTTAGTAAAAACACATATATTTTTACTAAATTTTCCAACATAATTTTTGTTACTTCTAACCTATATTCCTACCAGGCTAACAATCAACTTTAAGTATGATCAATTATAGTAATTTAAATTTGTGTAAAAGAAACACTTTTTAACATATAAACGTAATTAACAGAAGATGCATCAACTTTTATGTTTTGGTCATGTGTTATTAGATAATTGGTTGTTCTGTATTATATTAAACATAAATAATTATAAGCAACGAAGTAAACCATAATTAATATAATAATAACAACAATGATGATAATGACATAACTATATATTATATAGAGTTAACTATGATTTTATTCTTTACATTTAGTGGTTTTTACAGTTTTAGTACTTATAAATTTTATGGTTTTGATCCTAAAATGATCAAATCTCTTAAGGTTTTGATCGCTGCTCAAATTAAAATAACCATTACGCCCTTGATCTTTATTTTTGTTCTTTTTCTGAATTTTTAGTTTATTTTTAAATATTCATCTAACAACCCACATCTATTAACACTCATCAGCCAGAATCTTGAATTTTGTAGATATATAGAGTTAGGGGTGGTGATAGTGCTCTATATACCCGGAGAGAGAGAGAGAGAGAGAGAGAGAGAGAGAGAGAGAGAGAGAGAGAGAGAGAGAGAGAGAGAGAGAGATTAGGGATATTTATATATAGAAAGAAATTTAGCATAAAACCCACAAAGGAATAGAGCGAGAAATTTTTCACAAAACCATCGTTTTCTAATAGAGCAAGAAATTTTGCACAAAACCATCGTTTTCTTATCATTCATCTTCCTTCATCTCAATCGGGGACTCTGAAATGCTCGAAAACCCTAAATTCTTTCTGTTTTTTGTCGTTGTAATTGCACAAACACCAAAACATGCATAGATCTGGATCGAGAGAGGGGGAGGTTAAAGAAGGATGAGAGAGGAGAGGAGGGAGCGGGGGTGGGGGTGGTGGTGGTGGTGGAGACAATGGTGGTTGTTGGGGTGGTAGTTGAGACGATGGTGGTGGAGTCTATAGAGTGAAAGGAAGTAGGTAGGTAATGGAGAGAGAGGGACATATATATATGATTTTTTATATTTTTTAAAATATATAATATTAAATAGTATTTGAAAGTAAAAATATTTTTAAATAAATATATTAAATGGGCCAAGGTAAAATAGTCATTTTAGTTTGAGCGGAGACCAAAATCATAAGAGATTTATTTACTTTGGGACCAATTCTGTAAAAATTAAAAACTAGGAACCAAAGCCTAAAACCTATCAAATTACATGGACCAAGAATGTAATAAACTCTCTTATATGTAGAAAACTATATATTACATACATATACCTCCGCTCACTTTCTCTTTTACGCCACTGTCTTGCACCATTAACTCCTTTTAATTCAATTATCGCTCTCCCCCTTTTCATGTCCAAATCCATTTTAATGATGTTGGTGGGGGAATTTGATTTGTGTGTGTATCCGATAGGGTGAGCATGGTACCGCTACTGACCGGTACCAATTTTACCGAATACCGAATTTGGTTTAATGACGGTACCGAATACCGCACCAAGTATTCATATACGGTACCGGTACCGAGTACCTTATTTTACCTGGTTGGTTTAGTACTAGTCCCGAGTACCAATTTAGCAATATTTCAAGTAGCGGGTACCGGACCGAAACTCTAACTCGGTACCGGTACCAGTACGGTCCGATATTTTCGATACTCATGCTTACCCCTAATATCCGATATACATTAAGATTTTTGAGTATTTGAATGTGCTTCGTGTTTTTATCTGATACCACAAATATGTATTTTTTTTAATGCTTTGAACGTACTCATGCTCACCCCTAAATGTGCAACTAAATTTGAAAATTTTCGAAAATCATGTTTAATAAAAGGATGACATGAATCATGATTATGGAAGAAGTTACATATTGCTTAACTGTTGGTGCATAATTGTAAATCCCTAGTTCTTATCAATCGAATATATAAATGTTTACTTGAAATGTTAATTCAAATGTGTTTTGATTAATAGTTTTCATGTTTATTCATTCTAAGTATTTACTTATATTTGTTTTAAGCCTACAAGTACTTAGTCATGTGTTGATTTGTGTTTGGAAGTTTAAGTATAAGTGAAGGTCACCACGTGCGTAGTGGATCTCACTACGTGCGTAGTGAAGTAGATAATTAAAATTTAATTGAATATCATTAAAACACCCGGTACGTGCGTACTGGATTAACTATGTGCGCAGTGCACTGCAACACGTGCGTAGTGGAAGTTAATTAAGGCAGAAACGTGTTTAACATAAATACCGCGTTTTCTGTTCATATAAATAGGTTTTAACCGCGTATTATCAAAAAGGATGCACGGATAGTCAATGGGAATCGTACGTAATCGTCGATAATCAGATATAAGCCTTCATAAGCCTTCGAAATCAGATATACCTTGAAAAAGAACGTAAACTTAGTGTTAATTTTGTATCCAAGGGCAGCCTTAAGCATTCTGTGTGAGTTCTTAGTGTTGTTCTTCGTCTTTCTCTGTGTGTTCTTCGTGATTTCTGTGTGCCGGACACCTAAGCAGATCTTTGAATCCTTAGGAGGTTTGGGAAATAGATATTCCGCACTATTTCTCATCCTAGATCAGTCCTAGCATTAGGGTGTTAGTTTAGAACCACCCACGGTCCTACAAAGTGGTATCAGAGCCTTGTGCTTTGATTGATCATTTTTTCTTAGGTTTCGTGATCTAGGTGTCGTTTTGGTCTTTCGAGATTGTTAGTTTTGTCGTTTTCTCGGTATTTTATCGTACGTTTAGTCGAAATAAGGTTGTTTTTGCGTTAAAAGATTTGTGTTTTTATGTAAATTAGTTCCTAATCGTTGAGGTTTACACGTGCGTAGTGTCTCGCATTACGTACGTATATGTCAGCGGTCCGTGCGTAGTCTGTCCTTCGTGTTCTAGAATTTTCCATAACCCGTGTTCTGTCCGTGTGTGGTGCGTCTTCATCACGTGCGTAGTGACCTACACTCCGCACGTATTGATTCTTAGTGTTGAATCGTTTCTTGAAAAATAAGTTACTCATTACATACGTAGTGTATCCATTTCGTGCGTACTAGGTATCCATTCCGTACGTACCTGAGTCTGTGTGAAAGTTTTTCATTCCGTGCGTAGTACATTCCACTATGTGCGTAGTGTTTTCCTCACTTCGTGTTATCCTCACTTCGTGCATAGTGCTTGAGTTTGTTTTAGGTCTTATTCATAATGTCTGACATGAGTGCAATGGCTGCCAAACAAACTATAACTGCTTTAAGTAACCTAATAATGGATAATGAACAAGGAGGAATTAACAAAGTACCTCGACTTTTAACCATTGAAGACTATCCATTCTGGAAACCACGTTTTGAGATTTTTATTGATGGAATTGATCCGCGACTGCACAAGGCTATATCTGCTGACTACTTTGTTCCTAAGGGCGAAGGGAATATTGAAGTTCCCTATGATATGATGAGTGACGATTAGAGGAAAGCATACGATGCTGAGAAGAAAGCTTATTCTTATCTGATCCAAGCCATTCCAAATGAGATCTTCCACCAGTTCCAACGATATAGAACGTCACATTCTTTGTGGAATGCTTTACAGAAACGGAACGAAGGGAATGCATCATTAAAGGAGCTTAAGGCCTCACAGTTACGTAAAGAGTTTGATCACTTCACATCTTACAGAGGTGAAAAGATTCCTGATTTGATTAACAGATATAACCATCTTCTGAGTGAGTTGGATAGCCTAGGTGTGCAAGTATCTGAGAGACAACAAGTAGAGACTTTATCCAAGGCACTACCCAAGAGCTGGAGGCCATTTATTATGATTCTGAAGAATGGTGAAGGCTTTGAGGGCATGGATCTGAATGATTTCATAACTAAGTTGAAAGAGCATGAACAGGAGGAGCAAAACCTAGACAGATTGAGCAGCTATGTTCAAAATCCCTCGTTATACTGTACTGGACCCATTGCTTCTCCAGCCACTTCATCAAATGCTCCATTGCAGACAGCTTTTACCTCTAATGTCAGTGCCTCAAACAAGTCTGCTCCTGAAACCTCAAATGGACCACCATACTCTGCTCCTTCAAGCAAAAAGTATGTGCCAGCTTTAAACACGGAACATTTCAAACATGGCAGCACTGAAGAAGTAAAGGAGCATATGGGGATGCTTAGTGCTTTGGTCTCTTCCTACGATGATCTGCTGAAGGGTAAAATTGGAAATGCATATCTGACCCAGGAAGATTATGACCAGATAGACAATGATGAGATGGAAAGGCAGGACATTCTATGGTCCTATGCTAATCTGGTAAGGAGAGCCAAGGCACTGGTAAAGAGAACCGGGATAGAGCTGACAGCAACCAAAGATACCAAGTTGGGTTTTGATAAATCAGCTGTCACGTGCTACAACTGTGGTGAAAAGGGTCATTTTTCTAGAGAGTGTGACAAACCAAAGAACTCAGGACCTAAGTACCCTTTCCGTACATCCCATAAGAAAACAGAAGCATCTCCTGAAAGTTCAACCAAGGCAATGGCGGTTGTCCAAAAGGATGAGGGGATTGATTGGTCTGTGCATTTTAAAGATGATGATGCTTTTGAGGTTGCAGAGACCAACTTGGCCAGTATTCAACTGAATGATGAGTCACAATCTGAAGCAGATAGTGTCCAGGAGGCTGATGATGAATTTTTTGCTAGTAAGGAAGACTCAGTAATGCCTGCTGACAAACCAGTTTTAGTGACAGTTGCCGAACCAACGCCAGTGACTGTTCAATCTCAATCTGAAGATCCTAAGGCGTGCATGACTGGACAAGCTGACTCAAAGGTAAGTAACATTTCTAGCCTTCCCTGTGCTTCGTGCAATGATTATGTACAAAACATAGTATCGCTGAAATGTCAAGTTGCTGAGCTTACCTCTAAACTGCATGAGAACACACTTATTAAAGGAAGAGAAAAGACTTTAAAAGACAAAATTGAAAGTCAAAATAGGCAGATTAGAGAACTAGAGGCAGCTTTGTTAAATAAGCAGGATGCTATAGTTTTTTACATCAATCAAATAGACACTCTGAAACGGGATCTTGCTAGCTCTAAGGTAGATTATGAAACTCTAAACCAGAAACTTAAAAGTTATTCAACTTCATCTTACCTATTTGAGCACATAATCGACCGAAGACCTCAAGGTTCCGATTTAGAAAAGGACAAAAAGCAGTATACTAAATGTCCACCACCAGTATTAAATCAACTGGTGAAAACAGATGTCTTCTCTGAAGCTGACTCACTTCCTCCTAAGGTTGATGAATCTTCTGCTTCAACCTCAAAACCTAATTTAAAAATGAAGGGGGTAGTTAGTGAGCCTCTGATGAAAGAGGTTAAACAAGAAGAAATGTCTGAACCTGGAATGAGAAAACTTTTAGGCAATTTCACTGGACAAGGCACTCTAATGCAAAATGTCCAAGCAGCACTCAGAACAATAGGGAAGGAGGGTGCAAAGTCTCCTGCAACCCGTCCTTATGAGGAAGTTAAAATCCTACCCAAACAACGTGGTCTAGGAGTTGAGCCAAAATGTCCAGTTGATCAGAAAGTGCCACATAATCCTGCAAAACACCAGTCAAACAGGATTTGCTATGTTTGTAGGAGACCTGGTCATCTCAGTTATGAGTGTGATCAGCAACAACAGAGCTGTAATGGGAACGTTGATTCTTTTTCTGAAAATTTCAAAGGAACAAAATGTTTAATCACAATAATCAAAGATCAACTCAACCCATTCAGATCAAGAGGACTATTGGGGAAACATTTGTTAAACCCAAAGGTCCCGAGGTCTGTCAAAAAGGGAAGGAACCACTTCATAAGGTGATTAATGCTTCTAGTGTTTATCACAAGGCTACTCCCCGTCAAGACTTAAAATGGACCAATAAACCCGAATCTAAAATGTCAAATAGTTCAGATATCAATGCAAACTTCAAAGCTACTGGTATTTGGATTAACATGCCAATTGTTAGAGAAGATGGGAAACCCATGACCATTCGGGCATGGGTTCCTAATGCTAACTAACTATTTACTCTTTGTGCAGGGTGCCATCAGATACTAAGGCAGACCTGTATACAAAGGCATTTGATAAACCCAGGTTTTTGTTCTTAGTGAATGAAAACGGGATGAAAATCAAGTGTGAGGTCGTCTCTGATTATGCAACTTAATGTTTTTCTCGTATATGTGCCTGTGTGTCTATTTTCTGTGTGTTTATTTTCTGTGTCTGTGTATCTCTGTTCTTGGTATTTATTTCTTTTAGTATTTTAGGGGGAGATTGGTGCAACATAGAAAATACAAAAAAATAAGAAAAACATAGAAAATACAAAAAAAATCAGAAAAACATAGAAAATACAAAAAAATCAGAAAAACATAGAAAATACAAAAAAATCAGAAAAACAATAATGAGAAGTTGATCCAACTCAAATGGAAAATGATGGTACACTGGCTTTCAATACAAAGTATGTCTAGTAAAATTAGGACTGAAGGCATGTACATATTCTTGAGAAAACTATCTGAAAATTTGAGTCAAATCAGATAAGAAACAGATGGCGTGTAAGACATATGATGAGAGTCTAGGCTGATAAGTGGTTATGCATGTGGAAATCCATCAAAGATTCAAACTATCGAGACATTCCAAGTCTACAAGTCAATAACAGTTGAGACTAACTTAGTCTGGTGCACACACCTGTTACCATGCCAAATGTGTTAGATGACAATGAGCAAAATGTAAAAAGAGGGTGAAAAATTGACCCCAATCTGAGATGTCAAAAGAAATAGATACATTGATCTATTAGTGTTGAATTGTCAAAGAGCATAAAATGCAGTGACAAAAGCTCAACAGAAATTATCAAAAGAGGTGAAAAATTGACCTCCATGTCAAAGAGCATAAAATGCAGTGACAAAAGCTCAACAGAAATTATCAAAAGAGGTGAAAAATTGACCTCCATGTCAAAGAGCATAAAATGCGTTGACAAAATCACAAAGCACATAAGCATGTTGGTTGGGTACTCAAGTTGTGCAACCGATTGAGTGAATCAAAACACTGTGAGATTTTGAAAGAGATAGTCTTAACCATGTACCCAGTCTAGATAATCAGAAAATGTTGAAATCAAATCTGTCATTATCTGAGGAAAGTTAGATTGACAGACAGAAATTGAGAGAGTATGTTTGTGCCTAAGGTTCTGAAATGAATGATAACTAAGTATAGATGTGCTGGTACTGACTCCATCTTGGAACCTTCTCACAAAAAGATTTAATTTCAGTAATTTAATTTTTGCAAATCTCTTTAGTGTTTTCTTTTCTGTCTCTTAGTTTTTAGGATTTAATTTGTTAACAGTCTGCATTTTCATTTTTTTTATTATCAGAAAAATACAAAAAGATTTTTGGTGTGTTCTTATCTCTTTTGGTGTTTTTTTTATATAGTTTCTTGTGTTTTCGTGTGCTTAAAAGTTTATGACTTGCATTGAAGTTACTAACCGTTGTGTGCTGAGTACAGGATCGTCAAGAAAAATTCTGTTTTTATATGAGAAATTCAATCCGCACGAAGTGACAGCACCTTGCACGAACTGGATGGCACAACGTGCGTAGTGTAGTCATACTTCGCAGTCAAAGGTCAAGACACGAAGTGAAGTGTCACTTAAGGTGTGCACTTCGGGCAACAACATGCGAAGTGCCCTCACTTCGCACGAAGTGAAAGAGGATATATAAGTGTCTTTCGTGCGTATTCGTCATTACGCGTTCAAATTTTCTACAGTTCATTTCATTCTCTCTCGATTTTGATTCTCACCTCTGTGTTGAAAAAGTTTTTTTCGTTTCATCTGTGTGATTCGTTTTTGTCTTGTGATCAATCTGGTATGTTTTTCGCTTCAATCCAACGGTTGGATCTCAAGTTATAATCGATTTTTGTTTGAAAAACTAAAAACATAAAAACTAGATCTAAAGTGATTTTAATGTGTTAGTTTGTTAGATTTGAGTGAAGAGTAACATTCATGGACGTAATTAGATGATATTTAATCACTCAATCGACTCAAAAACATCGCAAATCAATGGTTTTGAAGTTCAGCGAACTGGTTTTGAGTTTGAATATTAGCCGTGCGAAGTGATGTTCATTTCGCACGTACTGAGCTGTGTTCGTACGAAGTGCACTTTGTAAGAGATGAATTCGATGAGTTATGGTCGCACGAAGTGGCAATTCACTTCGTGCGTATATGTGTCCACATCTTGCGTAGTGTATCTTGGATTTAATTAATCATGTTTTATAAACATTAAATCACTTCGCACGAAGTCCTGTCATCACTTGCGGCTTTTCAATGCGCGCGTGGTGAAATTTCAAAATTTTGAAATTAATGCTTAATTTTTAAATTCTGTAGATTCTAACTGTGTGTTACGGTTTGTGAATGTTTCTTTCTAATGTGCTTAATGTTTATTCCGCAGATTTTAAACAATGGAACCTACACAACTTGGAAGCTCCTCGGCCCAAAACATCACTGAGACTGCATCTGGCAGTCAGACAAAGGCAGATTTGAAAGCTGGTGACATGCACAACATCAGGGCCTTTCTGACAAAGAACAAGTTAACCAGGGACTGTGATGAAATGATTGATTATTTGATGAGGTCAAGGATTCATACTGCAATCACAGCAACCTGCACTGCCTACGCTTCACATCAACAAGAGTTTTGGAGAACAGCTGCATATGATGAGGCTATGGGTGGGATTCGAGGGTTGGTGCAAAAACAACCGGTGTTTGTTTCAGAAGAGGTATTGAATGAGCTGCTTGAGCTAGGTGACGCTACCACAGATCCAATTTCTCTGAACATCTGCCGAGTTAAGGGATGTTTGCTGAGGTGCGGATACACTGGAGAGATTCGAAACGAGTCAGTATTCAAAACCAAGTTCTGCTCTCCATACCGTTATTTGATGCACGTCATCTCACATTGCTTGGGGCCGCGAAGAACCGGCCATGATCAGCTGAACCAAATGTTTTCCCATCTATTTGTGGCGCTCGTGTTGAACGTTAAATTCAACATCTCCAGAGTGATTTTCAACTGTCTGAAAGAAAATTTGTCAAAGAATGAGGGGCGGTTTTTGATGTATCCCAGGTTTCTTCAAATTGTGATTGATACCCAGGTTGAGGGTTTAGTGAAGGAAGACGGGGACAAAATCAAACCGAGGCACATGAATGATCAGACAGTCAGGCAGATGAGCAGGTACATGGGCACCACAGCTCCTCCAAACAGAAGATTGATCTGTCATCTAGGAGACAAGGATTATAAAGCTCCAGAACGAAAGCATCTGTGGAGAAATGAGGGTTCTGAATCTCAGGTTGAGAATATTGAGATTGTTTCTGATGATGAGGACGAGGAGCCAGAAGTCCAGAGCCAAGAGGCTCATGATCCCACCGGGGGAGAGGCTATCCCCACCGAGTTAGATGAGATGAACGTTGATGATTTCTTTGAGGATGAGCAAACAAGGAAAAGGAAGGAAAAGGCTGCAATTGATGAGCTAGAGAAAAAGAAAAAGAAGGTTTATAAGTTCAAGCCTCTAGTAGCATCTGCTGAAATCACTGTCAGATCCTCTACAGCAACAGCTTCAACCGCTGCTCAAGGTGCTGCAGGATCATCTCAGACTGGCTCTCAGATACCAAATATTTCTGTTGAAGAAAGCCTGAGCAAGCTTCAAAGCTACGTTCTGGATATGATCAAGGATGAGAAAGGAAGAAAGTTAGAGCTTGAGGAGGTGAAGAGGAAAATGGTTGAGAAGGATTTGCAGATTGAGAACCTGTTGAAGAAAGATGCAGAGAGAGAGGTAAAGATGATTGAGTTGGAGAAGAAAAATGAGACAATGGAAAGGATTCTGATTGAGTATACTCAAGAGTTCAAGAGGTTAAAGGCACACGTGGAGAAACAAGATGAAGAGGTGCTAAAATTGAAAGAATTTGCTGAGTCTGAACCTGCTGGGGCATATTCTGGAGATGAAGAAGGTTGACTCTTAGTCTATGTGATTTTGTAATTATTTAGTTATCATGTAAAGGGTTGAAACAATCATGTGTATTTGAATGTTTATCTTGAAATGAAATGTTTGTTTATTTGACTTACATATGTTTATGGTCTTTTCTACTTCTGTGTGAAGATCCATTGATTGTTCAGCCATTGAAAGCTGAGATTCCTCAATCTTCCAGACTACTCAGTGTACAAGGTCAGATTGTATCTCAAGAGGAGTATGAAGCTGAGGAAGGAGAAATTCTTCCATTCTTGTCTAGGGAACAAATTGCTGAACTCTTGCAGATTCCAATCGAAAACGTGATAATAGATGAGGATGATCAAAGCTCTGTGCCTCAACCGGAAGCTGAGAAAGAACCAATTTTTGACACCGATGAGGTAGAAATTGAGGATGAGACTGATCAACACTACCCAAGCCAACAAACAGATGATGACCTGCCTGATCTTGCTGATGTCTTCAAAACTGCTAACGCCGAGGAAATCAACAGAAGAGCTGAAGTTAGAGAACAAGAAAATGTTGACTTTGACTTAGAAAAAATATCTGGGTGATAGAAAATCTAAGCAAGAGGAAAGAGAAGCTAGAAGAAAGAAATATCTACGGTTTCTGGAACGCCAGGCAGGCAAAGAAAAGAAGTCTGAAAGCTCACCGGAGTATACCAAGTTTTATAAAACACTGGGCAAGAAGACTCATGGTGCTATAGTTGGTTGGTGCTATATCCCTGAATTCAATATTTATGCAATTAAAAGGGAAAGGGGAGTTGAATATTTCCAGAGAGCAAATGATATACAGACATTGCCATTTTATGATATTAGACAACTTGCCCGTCTGCCCCTTTTGGATTGTGAAGATCAAGGTATAGCCAAATGGTTTGAGACATTGGTAAAGCGTGAGGCTCGGTTTGGATGGAAAAACTTAAAGCCATATGTGCCAGGTGTCAAAAGCCATCCAACAAAATTTGATCCGTTGACAAGGAGGAAGCTCAAAGTGTTAAATTGCAAAGCTCCTCAGTGTATGAAGAAGTTACCGTTGAAAACAATGCCTACAGATTGGAGTGCAAGGTTTAAATGGTGGTATTTTAACGAGAAGACAACTGAGGCAGTGATTGTGTTGGATGATGAACTTTCTGGAGGGGAAACGATTAGAGTGTTCGATCCTATGTGGATGAAGAATTTTGGAAAGAACGACATCACAGTTTTGTATTACAATACAATCTTGTACAAGGATCAGTATATGGATTTGGCGTTGCAATTTCAAAAAGTCGCTCGTGTTTGTTTTGCATTTGACATCTATGCCGGATCGCAGGAAATCAAGTCTACTACATTGTGAAGGATAGAGAGTCATGTCATTTTTGCTTAGTGCAATTTTTGTTGATAGAACTAGGTCTTAGGGGGAGTTTGTTGGTGCATAATTGTAAATCCCTAGTTCTTATCAATCGAATATATAAATGTTTACTTGAAATGTTAATTCAAATGTGTTTTGATTAATAGTTTTCATGTTTATTCATTCTAAGTGTTTACTTATATTTGTTTTAAGCCTACAAGTAATTAGTCATGTGTTGATTTGTGTTTGGAAGTTTAAGTATAAGTGAAGGTCACCACGTGCGTAGTGGATCTCACTACGTACGTAGTTAAGTAGATAATTAAAATTTAATTGAATATCATTAAAACACCCGGTACGTGCGTACTGGATTAACTACGTGCGCAGTGCACTGCATCACGTGCGTAGTGGAAGTTAATTAAGGCAGAAACGTATTTAACATAAATACCGCGTTTTCTGTTCATATAAATAGGTTTTAACCGCGTATTATCAAAAAGGATGCACGGATAGTCAAGGGGAATCGTCCGTAATCGTCGATAATCAGATATAAGCCTTCATAAGCCTTCGAAATCAGATATACCTTGAAAAAGAACGTAAACTTAGTGTTAATTTTGTATCCAAGGGCAGCCTTAAGCATTCTGTGTGAGTTCTTAGTGTTGTTCTTCGTCTTTCTCTGTGTGTTCTTCGTGATTTCTGTGTGCCGGACACCTAAGCAGATCTTTGAATCCTTAGGAGGTTTGGGAAATAGATATTCCGCACTATTTCTCATCCTAGATCAGTCCTAGCATTAGGGTGTTAGTTTAGAACCCCCCACGGTCCTACATTAACAATAGTTCGGGTCATAAAACATTTACAATAGCATTTACATGACCTTAATTTGTTCACCTAAATGGGTGCTCATAATGTATATACATTAGGGGTGAGATCGGTTCAAAAACCGGACTGGACCGAAACCCGAAATTTAGAGAAAACTAGGACCGAAGACCGGACCGACTAGTCCCGGTCCGGACCGGTTTCGGTTCGATTCGTCGGTTTTTTTCGGTCTTTTAGTTGTTTTATACACTGTATCAAACAAAACCGGCCCGGACCGGACTGGACCGAAACCCGAAATCTATAAAAAGCAAGGACCGAAGACCGGACCGACCAGGCCCGATCCTGACCGGTCTCGGTCCGGTGCGGTCCGGTTCGTCGGTTTTTTTCCGGTCTACCGGGTCCCATGCTCACCCCTACATACACAAGTAGTCATAAATCATAAATGATTGATATTACAGGTAATATGTGAGTTATTTAACATCTTTTCATATGGACTAGTGCCTTGATGGTTGGTCTGTAATATAGGGTTGTCAATGGGTTGGATTGGATCGAATCGGTTAAAGATCTGATCTGACACGCTGATCTATTTAATTGGATTTGGATCTGATCCAATAACATTGAGATCCATTTAGTTGGATTTGGATCGAATCAATAATTAATTGATCATGACCCGGAACGACTCATTTAATATTACTAATTTAATTTTATTTATGTAATAAATATATCAAATAACTCTTCCACCCCCACCCCACACCACCCAACCCCACCCCACCTTACCTCACCCCAACCTACCCCACCTCACCCCACCCTACCCCACCCTACCTCACCCTACCCTACCCCTACCCTACCACACCCCACCCCACCCCACCCTACCCTACCCCTACCCTACGCACCCCACCTACCCACCCTACCCTACCCTACCCCACCCCTCCCTACCTTACACTACCCCCACCCCACCCTACCCCTACCCTACCCCACCCCACCCCACCCTACCCTACCCTACCCCACCACACCCCACCCTACCCTACCCTACCCCTACCCTACCGCACCCCACCCCACCCTACCCTACCCTACCCTACCCTACCTTACCCCCACCCCACACTACCCTACCCACCCTTACTCTACCCCACCCACCCTACCCCTACCCTACCCACCCCTACCCCTACCCCACCCCACCCTACCTACCCCACCCCACCCTACCCCACCCTACCCTAGATCCACTCTTTTTCCTATTAAAAGCTCAACCCTTTGTCTCTATGTTTTCACATCGAGAATTATTTGCAGATGAAGAGATGTCACCCTACCTTACCCCACCCCACCCTAGCACTAACCCTACCTTACCCTACCCCACCCCACCCCACCCCACCCTACCCTACCCAACCCAACCTACGCCACCCCACCCTACCCTACCCTAACTACCCTACCCACCCCTACCCCTACCCTACCCCACCCTACCCTACCCTACCCTACCCACCTTACCCTACCGATGGCGGTGGTGGCGGTGACGGTTGGTGGTGGTGGTCGGCGGCGATGGTCGGCGGCGATGGTCGGCGGCGGTGGTGGCGGTGATGGTGGTCGTCGGCGATGGTGGTCGGCGGCGGTGGTGGCAGTGGTCGGCGGCGGTGGTGGCGGTGGTCGGCGGCGAACCTTCAAACAGATTACTGCTCAACAGATTACCAACTCGCGCAAACCTTCAAACTAGAGGTGTTAATATCTCATCCAATCGCTGCCTTTTATGTGAGATGGATGAATAATCTGTGGAACATCTCTTTCTTTTATGTTCAAAAGTGCAGGTTGTTTGGAAAGGTTTATTTGATTGGTGTGGCTTAAGTATGGAGGATCATGGTTCCCTGGATCAGTTGCTGTTTTATGTTATAGACCAAGGCATGATAAAAAGAAAAAGGAAATTCCTGGAGGCAGCCATGGCATGTACTCTATGGTGCATTTGGAGAGCAAGGAATAATGTTGCTTTCAATGGTAAAAGTTTTCTGGTGGATGCAATTTTGGATGAAGTTCAAACTTTGTTATTCATTTGGGTTAAGTATCGATCGAAGTGTAATTTTATTTTATGGCACATGTGGTGTTGTAATCCTTTGAACCTTTTGTAATCATGTTATTTGGGTTTCTAGCATCTTGCTAGAAAAGTTTTAATAAATTTATGGATCTCTAGGTATGGGTGATGACTATGCTGAAGCTCTTACAAGAGGTTCTTCTTGTTGTTCAAAGAAAAAAAGTGTTACGAGAAATTATATTCACAGTGACCAGCACTTACGTTAGTTTTGTTACACTCGTATTTTAATTAAATAAGTATTGTAATTATTTGTGTATTTTAACACATTTAGGTAGTATATATGTGTAAAACGACTTATATTATACATTATTGACTGCATCATTCATTTAAACAAGTATTTTAATTGTTTAAAATATTTTAATAATTTAAGTAGTATATATGTGTAAAGACACCTATATTAAACAATATTAGACCCCAAATCTACATAATAATTAAAAACATTTAAATTGCTCATGTGCCTGTAGCCCAGCTCGAGCTATACGGGGCACAAGCCCTCAAGCCTGCCTACTGCCTAGAACACTAGAGTAGAGATATTAAGTTTGGGCCAAATAACTTGGTCAAATTTTTTAAGTTTTTTTGTGAAATAGTTCTTTAATTTAGGTATTTTTATCGTTTTAGTCATTTATCTTTAAAAGTGGTGAAGACGTTCTTTTATGAACCATTTTATGGCGGATTTCGTCCTTTCTAACGTTAGTCGTTTGTTTAGTCGGTTAAATCAAGGCTATTTTAGTCTTTTTACACTTTTTAAATTTTTAATTATTAAAAACAATATATTTATTATTTTTAAAAAGATAATTTTGAATTTTAAAAGATATGGTAAGTATATAATAAATATTAATAAGATTAAATTTAATAAATAAATACTCCCTCAGGTCCAATTTAATTGTCCAGTTTTGACTTTTTAAGTCTTTCTTTTTCAACTTTAACTTTAAGTATTTTTGTTTATGTTATATAGTACTTTATGTAAAATATATGAATGGATTGTGTTTTAAATGTATATTCA
Source organism: Pulicaria dysenterica (assembly GCA_947179395.2). Classification (NCBI taxonomy): domain Eukaryota; kingdom Viridiplantae; phylum Streptophyta; class Magnoliopsida; order Asterales; family Asteraceae; genus Pulicaria; species Pulicaria dysenterica. The sequence goes on along the minus strand of OX359292.1, from coordinate 70,488,544 downwards.
TTTGGTAAAATTTGTATTAAGTAATATATAACACAAGTAAAAATATTTAAGGTCAAAGTTGAAAAAGAAAGACTTAAAAAGTCAAAACTGGACAATTAAATTGGGACGGAGGTAGTAATAAATATAAGGGTAAAACCGTCATTTTATTTGATTTTAACAGAGTTGACTAACGGTCAACGTTAGAAAGGACGGAATCCGCCGCAAAATTATTCATTAAGGACCGTTTTCACCACTTTTTAAGTTAAATGACTAAAACGACAGAAATACTTAAGTTAAATAACCATCGCCCAATTAACACAACTTTTAAAAACAATTAGTTAGAGTCTTCGTATGGATTTCTTTTCATGTTAGTCGATCTAAACGTTATATTAGTATCATGTTATTTTTTTCTTCGTTCTTTTTTAATTTAAGAGTTTAGTATAGTCTATCCAAACTAACCCCACTTTTATTTTACTTTAATATAAATATATGATAATTAGTAAAAGAGAGAAAGAGGGAAGAGAGAGGTGAGAGAAGAGGAAGAAATTGAGCTGGTGAACTTGATCACTTAACCCAAATCAACCCGAAGGAGGGTGTAAGGGTGTTCACACCTATTCCAAATCAACTCAATGCTCACTCAAAGGTCATTCCAAATACCGTACGGATAGCCTTATGGCAGGTGTGATCAATCGTACTAAGTTTTTTCATTAATTATTGTCTTCTTCTCGCATTTTAGAATTTTGACTACTAGGGCTTTATTTTGAAAAGTATACCATTGAATATTATTGAACACTTAATATTTACGGCATTCGGACCAAGCCACTCATTACAGAGGCGAAGCTAGAGAAATTGTCTAGCAACATTATAAACTAGCCTCTTATACTAAACATTTCATTCACTAAAATATAAGACGGTTTAGATAACCAAATTATCCTAAAAACTAAGAATTTTATATGTATCCTTAAAAACATTTCACCTAATCTCTCTAAGGTTATAAGGTAACTTTGTCTCTACCACTCCATTAGTATAAAATATTGTTTGACTTATTATTTAATTAAGAATTATTGTCGAAAAGTGGTAAGGTTAAAATGCTCTCTATTAAGTTCTCATTTAATTTAGACAAAACTTAGTATAGAAATTATATATATATAACAATTGTAGCCATCTTATCTTGCGTCGTGTGGAAGTTTTCTAAAATGCACCATTTAAGATAAATATCGAGTATCAAAGAATTAACTAAGTTGTGCTACAGATAATATGAATATCAACAATGCTCATTTTCTTTGAGTCCTAGGTTAGACTCTTTATATTTGCCCCTTTTTTTGTATTATTCATTTTCTTTCATATTTTTCCCTATCCTTTCTTTCATTTGTTGATTATTTTTAGTACTTATCTTCTTTCCTTTTTTTGTAAACGTGGTTTATTTTTTCCCTAATTTAAGTTATATTTTTTTAATTATATTGACACATTTTTCTTTTTTTCGTTATAAGTTTTTGTTTTATTATAATAACACGTTTAATCTTTTTTTCTTTATAGAAGATTTTGTTTTTGATATTAGTTTTTTCATAATAACAAAAGAAAATTAAATTTTTGATTTTATTGTAAGAAAAATGATAACCATAACCCTTAAGTTATGAATAAAAGTAAATAAATATGGCGTTAATTTTTAAAAATAGCAACCCTATTTCATATATAAAAGTTAAAATCTAAGTAATAAACAACTAATTAAGGTTATATTATGGAGATAGTTATATTATAGAAATAGATTAATAAAGTTTTTCTATATAGATAGTAATTATAAATATTTTTTTGTAAAAAATCAACGTTAAATATGCAACCGCACCGAAGCATGATACATAACCCTTGTTATATAAACAAACACCTTCTTACATCCATTGTTTTTTTTTTATTAAAATCTTGAAAATATCCTTAATGTTGTCAGTACCTACATGTATTATGAGTTACTAGGAACTAGCCCAAGTAGCCAGCCACCATGAATTAAACTTCACCTAACCACGCTCTCCATGAACAATAATGATAACTTCCTCAACCTCATACCACACTTATCTTTTCTCCACATTTTAGCCCGTTACATGAATTTAAGCTCTTAAAATTCTGAATTTACGCTTTATTGAAATTAAACACAGAACAAACTTGAAACATCTAATAAGTCAAGCTCGAATTTACAAAGACTTATCAACGAAATTTTTAAAGTTTTATGTAATATATAGATATGAACAACAGTTATGTCATTCGAACTTGACCATGTATATATATTTGAAATGGGTTCCGTAATCAAATATATCTCATTGAAAAATCCACAAACTTAGAAACCAGAAATAAGGTTTCAAAATCTCTAGTTTTTAGCATAATTTATCTATTCGAAGTTTGAACCCACTCAAATTTAATAGATTTAGGATAGAATACTTGTTGATGACCCCACTAGACAACTTTTCTAGTTCTGTAGAATAGAAGACTTGTTGATGAACCCGCTAGAGAATTCCTACACACACACACACACACACACATACATATATATATATATATATATATATATATATACAAAATTCTATGTCCAATTGTTATCATTAGAAGTCTAATGCAGTTCAAAATAAACTTTAGATGTCCACATATGGTTCATGCTTTTAGTTGTTTTATGTTTGGTAATTCAATCAACTTTATCTAAGTGTTTAGTAATATGACTGTTATCATTGTGCAAGTGCAACATTTACATATAAGTGTGATTAAATTTATTTTGAAGTGACTAAATAGGTAAGTTGGCCTCTTAGTTTTCTACTTTTGGACAAAAAAAAAAGAACCGAATGGGTTTTTTTAATAACATATAGTAGGAACTAGTGTTGTAAAACTCGGCCTAGACGACCAAGTACTCAGCGACTAGTCTCTAGGTAGGGCTGGACCTTGGCTTACAATGGCTACTCGGACTAATGACTCGGTTCTGGTCAAACTCGGGGCTAGGAGGTCTACTCTGGCTAGGCGATCAACGAAAGTCAACTTTTTGTTTTTTTTTTATCAAAAGCAAAACGAGGGCAACCTCATACAACCTGGGTCAAAAAAAGATTCTCGTTCTACTTTTATTTTATGTTGCTCCTTATAACATCATTATTTAATAAGCACTAAATGTTCGTAATTTTGTATTTGATCTCAAATGAGTCGTTGTCCAAAAAGATTTAGTGTTTTCTGTTTTGATAACATCAGATATGTTACCTACAATTTGCTTCAAATCTTTTGGGTCCACTGGGTTGTAGATGAAATTTGTATTTGAACCAGTATCTAATGCCTTTAAACAATTATATTAGCGTTTTTAGACATTTGGTTAAGGTTTATGAACAATTATATTTATATTTGACTATTTATGAACATGTAGTATATATTATTTTGAAATTTATATACAACAAAATCCAATCCGAGTACTCCCCATCTAGGCTGAGTACTCTCTACAACCTTGATAGGAACCACGGGCAAGAATGGGAAATGTGGTATGTTGTTTGGTCCCATCGCCATCTCTCCGTACATGTTGCTACCACTAAAATGCACAATTAGTGATGACTATTATGACTAACAATGCGGCTTTGGCCTGGCGGTCTCCTCCCCGTAAATGCCTATGAGGCCCACAGTTTGGGAACCATTAGAAGAATAGGCCCTGGGTTCGAACCCAACCAGCTGTGGAAGACTGGGACAGGGAATTTCCAGGGACACGCCTATAAAGGTGGGGTGGCGTCGGTCCAACGTGACCGGAGTCAAGGTGTCTCCGCCTCAACACACCTTTTGGAGTGATGACTATTATGACTGATAAGTGATAATCAGGCTGTCATATTAAAATGAATGGCTACGACTGTCGTGTTAACGAGCTCGGTTTGAACATTTACATGTTTCACATTTTAGTTGTTACAAACCCTTTGAACAGGCTCATTTAATCAACTCTAAAAAGTTAGACCAATAAAAGCAGCAAACTAGTCAGCAAAACATCATTATATGTAATTATTCTCGTAAGCAGGTAATGAAAAGCGATAACTAATGTTAACCTTTTAAGGACACCAGAAACCACCAACGCGATTATGCGGAAAAACGAACCATCAAAATTAGACAGATAGTCAACAAAAAGTACAGATAATGTTCTTGCTGTATCAAGCTCTAAAAACCTCTGTTCATCTCACATGGTGATAACTGATTAAAGTTTAAAGATGTGACAAGAAGTCGAATACCAAAATATCCTAACAGATAGAATGCTGTGATAAGATTGAAAATTGCAGCAAAATCTCAGTGCTTACTTCTTCTTCTTGGCAGCATCTCCAGCCTTGGTCTGCACAATCAAGAAAATCATATTAAACCAATTGTGTATGTCTGCGCCACTTGAGTTTCATCGTTTGTTAACAAGCAAACGTTGTGGATTTGTCATTTGCATTTTTAGGTTGGCAAGTTTAACCATTTACCTATAAATGGGCCAATCTGGTTTTGGTACAGATGAAATGTGTTTGAAGGATATGAAAATTGAGATAAAGCTTATTTTTAGTACCTAAGACCACCCAAATTGTTTTATTCGTCGATTTAGTAACAAAGTTATTTATGTAGCCATAATTAATGCATTTGAGGTGATTTGCTTGCAAGGCAAAATAAACCCCACCCCTGTTACCCGACCCAGGCATCTTGCCAATACCCTTGATTTGGTAATGAATTGGAATATGTTCATACTCGTAAATTAACCATTTAACAATTTACCTTCTTTACACCTCTGATCTTCTTTGCCCTGTTCTTTCTTTCCTTCAATTGTTTTCTTGACTTCTCAATCTTGGTATCCAAGCCATTCTACACAAAATTCAAAAAAGTATGAGAAAGTGGAATAAAGAACATAAAGACAAACTTGGCATAACATATAAGCTTCAATATAAAATCCATGAGATTAAGAGAAGTATTTACGCTCATGAAATTATTGTAATCTAAAGTTCTATACATTTGAATTGGTGAATGATGTTTATAACTGTTTTAGTCATATTTTGAGATCATTTTAAGTATCCAAATGATAGACCTTGATTTGGTTGGCAAAAAAATGAGTTTTGGAATTGGGAAAAAAACATAAACCTGAAATAACAATATCAGCAAACAAGCATGAGTGAGATAGTTACCCTAATAAGCCTGTATTTTGGCTCATACTTCTTTGCATTTTCAACAGAATCATAGATCAATCCAAAACCAGTTGATTTACCACCACCAAAGTGAGTCCTGAACTTGAATACAAAAATGGCATTTGGATCTTTAACCTCGTACATCCTACCCAATTTCTCCTTCAATTCAGCCTACAAAAAAACAATAAAAAAATCATCTTTTGTGTCAAAACTCAAAACCAACCTAGACAAGACCTTAAAGTGCTTATTTAACTTGTAAATTCTGCCACAGTGGCATCAGCTTCCAATACTTTCCAAAAGAATTGCAGCAAAGTGTATATTGCCTCTTTAAATAGATCTTAATGAAGCTAAGAGATGGAAAGTTGCATATTAACAATGCATTTTCTTAAAACATAATTGAATAGAAGGGGGAAAGAGGGGGGAGGGGGTTTAAACCTTGGATACATTGGGCCTTCCTGGATGTAGGACATCAATCACCTACATTAAACAGAAATTCATCATAAAATAAATACTATAAACCAATGTGATAAATCAAAACAACAATCAAAATTGAACTCACAAATTGCTTCCTGGAAAGAAGCCTGTTTGTCATAAACTTCCTTGTACGGATAGTCACTGCCTTAGTGTCAGCCATTTTCACTATTAAATCACACAAAGAAAACAGTAAAACATCAAACAAAGTGGTGAATTTTTCTGATAGTAAACAGACTAGTTGTTTGTGCACAAGAAAGAGTTGTCAGTATAGTCATCATTAAAGATTTATAACATAATTAACTAAGTGGTTCTTTGTTTAAGTTTCATCAATATTCTAAAATCAAAACTAAAAAGAATAGAAACTGTGTGCGCATAACAAAGAGTTCAGAATATAGTACAAAATGAAGCATTTATAACATAATCAACCGACTGATTCTTTGTTTAAGTTCAATCAATATTCGAAAATCAAAACAAATAAGCATAGTAACTGTGTGCGGATAACAAAAAGTTCAGAATATAGTACAAAATGAAGCAATTATAACATAATCAACTGACTGATTCTTTGTTTAAGCTCAATCAAAATTCTAAAGCCAGAAAATTAACCATATTAGCTGTGTGTAGAATACAATAGCTCTGGACATAATACACAAGTAAGCATTTACTTATAACAAAAGTTTGAGTAAGTGTTTCTTTGTTTAAGTAGTATCAATCTTCTAAGATCAGAAAAAAACCATCTCAACAGAGCTCAAAATGAATTTGAAAGAGAAGTAGCAAACTCAGAAGCCATAAAACTGTTAGAAAAGCGTTAATCAGCAAGAACGCAGGGAATTAACTAAAAGTGCTAATATAGTAATATTGGCGAATGACTCACAACCTTCGATCCTTCCCTTATCTATTCGATCTAACTGCTAACAATTACAGCTAAAATTGTGCTAACAATGTCGGATTCGAAACAAAGGAAAAAGTACGTTATAGCTTTGAGCAAATCACAGACCTTGATTATATCATATTAAAGTCAAACCAGTGATCATTTGAGTGCAACAAAACAATCAGGATGAAATAGATTAACTCCTGAAAATACGAACCTGTGATTTGCTACTCCGATGGACGGCGGCTCTGCCTCTCCTTCGTTCTTCTGTTAGTAATAGGCTGGGAAGAAGTAAAGAAACCCTAACGGAGATATATAAATGGGCATGTAGAAATGGGGCATGGTGCCTTCTTTGCCTCGAGTGGGCTGGACTAACATTTATTTGGGCCGGAATTTTACCAAAGAAGCCCTCCTCTGCACAAATCTATTTAAAAATAACCAATTTAATACTCTCTATATAAATATAGGGATCGGTAAAGTTAATTTTAAATATTTATAGTGTTAAAGATTATTTATATATACTAAAATAATTGTAAAACATATATAGACATAAATTTTTTTAAAAGATGAGTAAAATTTATTAGAAATCATGTCATACATAATATCATCATCAATTTTTGTGTAGACCCTATTTATAAATATCATTCATCATTTTATTTATAGACTTGTCTTCTTCATCATAAATTAGAACTTCTAAACCATCTTTACTCTTTACTGGAGAAACCATAACATATAATTCTGATTATTACTCTTTACTCGAGAAACCATAACATATAATTCTGATTATTAAATTGGTCCCAACTATAAAATAATTGTATAAATCTCATAATCAGATTTGAAATTTTTTAGATTTAATCCAATATGTATACGTGTTTACATAATACCACGAAAATAGATAGATGTATCTACTAAATTATTCGAATAAATGTTTTTCGTAAAATGTTTAAGTGTTAACTAACGAAATCACACATAAAGATAACATTTTAGGAAACAAGTCATTCATAAGTCATTTGAGAAAATAGATTGAATGATTGGTGAAAAAATCCAAAAAATAGAATGATGATATCATAATTCTTTCTATAATATGTATTAAAGACAATACTGAAACAAATATAAATTTTGCAGCCTAAAGAGTTGAAGGTTTCACTATTAGGCCGCTCGTATAGCCCTCAGTAAAGAGTTGATATCATAACTTCGGGAACACCCGTACGGGGTGTTCGGGTTCCAACCCAAATTGTTCATTTCGAGTCCGCCATCTTGAAGCATCCTGAAGCTTTTTCTTTTTTCTTTTTTTTAAAGAGAGTGAAGAGATAGAAAAATATTTGGGTTAGGGATTGGGTACTACTTGGATTTTGGGTTGAGTTTAGGTTATGAAGAAAAAAGTAAGAAAAAACTGATATGACATTTGGGTTGACTTGGGTTGGAAAAGGCTATACTCTTAGCCTTATGACCATATGATGTTGAGGTATAGGATAAGTCAACAAAATCAATCCAGTCACATCTCTTCCCTAAATATTCCCTAGAGTAGTGTTCAATATAGTCTATATAAAAATATAGTCCTAAATTTTAATATTTAATCACATGTGATTCAATATAAAATCACATGTGATTCACTATACAATCAAATGTGATGATAAAATCATTACATGTTAATTACGAAAATGCCACTCCGCCCAAATTTTTAAAATTCAATTTGGACCATTGATAGAGCTGATCCAAGGGCTAAGATTAGCCCTCAGGACTATGCAATAAGTATGGACTATATTGAACATTTCTCATATTCCCTAATATATTCAATAGAATATGCTATGAATCGTAAACTGGAAGTAAACCTGTTTCACTTAGAGTATAAAATATATAGTTGATTAAGTGGAGATTGGAGAATATTTGAGGGTGTCATAAATTTGTTTCTTCTTTGAAGGTTTCGGCTGTGTAAGCTTGATCAGGAAGGCACCAATCATCGGGTCTCCATTGATTTAGGGCAGAAAAGTGTCTAATTGCAATATCCTAATTCTCTATTAGTTATTCTTGTAATTTATTACTTAGCATACCGATCGTTCCCTACTCTCTGTTGTTTTTTCTATTTCATTATATAATATAGTTAATTATATTCTTATCACTATATTCACTACCAATTATCTAATACAAATACAAAATGATCATTAAAATCTCAAAACAATGATAAAGTCTAATAAACAAGTTCATATATAAAAAAAAAACTCAAATAAAAACTATGGCTTAGCCTTATATTGATCCTTATGCTCGTAATCTTAATAACATGTTATTTTATGTATTTAAGATGTAACACAAACTGAAAAACTTAGATTAATCTTTAAATACTAGATAAAAGATGCGTAATGCATCCATGTATAATTTACATATCACATGTGATTATATATTACAAATTTTTAGACTATGTTATATACAGATAATCTCATTTTTCAATTTGGGTGTCGTTATCCATGTTTAAAAAAACTAAATATAAATTGACAATAAAAGTCAAAAATAGTCAAAGGCAAACAATTTTTCAAATTTGGGTATCCACTATCCAATATCCATTTCTTAGAAAAACCCATTAAATATGACAATAAAAGTCAAAGGTGGTTGGTAACCATAACCATGTAGTAAGAATTATCAAGTTCCATTAAACGCAACATACACAGACAACATCTGGATCAAGGTTCATTAATTGAAAATACATCATCAAGAACCCAAAAATTGGAAGTCGAAAACAACCCCATAACAGGCAAGAACACATGTTCACTTTCATCATCAACGCTCAAACTTATCGACAACATCCACATGATGTGATAAGGGATCAAGCAAATCTTCCATGGCCCCTTGTTTAGTGATGCAAACACAACATTCTTCGATAAGAATTCCAAACCGGTTCATGTCTCACTGACAAATCTCTTGGGCCAGTGAACTAATGGGGATGAAACCCGAGGGGGATACAAGAGCATCTATGAAAACATCACTTGGAGTAACAGGTATTACACCATCTTCTACTATTTGCACTGAATATGATAGCGAGACTGCAAGAAGAATACAAAAAGTTTGTTAGTAATGTGACCATCAAAGCTTTCGGGACAAAAATCGCAAAGTTAACTGCACAGAAAAAGAACATAACTTCAGCCGGTCTCTTATTTGATTACAAACTTATAAGTTATAAAATCTCTTATGCTTGGATTTTGTAAGCACATTCCCTAAAAGAGAATTAGACTGCAAGTACAATTCCTTTTTACGTGTAATGAGAAGCTTACTTAGAAGAGGCTGCTTCCAGTTTCTTTCTCTTGCAAGTTCTTGGTACTTTGACAAGAAGGTGTCATAGTAACTATTCAGTACATGAAAGGCAGGAGAAAATATGAAGAAACGGTTAAAAAATATGGAAGATGTCAAAAATTTAGACGTGTATTATCTCCGAGTTCTATCAGATACAGGGTCACAGATATAAAAGTTTGAGCAATATTTGTAAAATAGAAGCAGGGTCTGCCTACATTATGGGCAAGGATTGAATAGATGCAACATTATGAGACAGATTTAGATTTTTGTATATAATCTTTTATATATTTGTACACAAAAGACATGAATAAGTGCACTAGTATGCATACTAAGTGAGACCCAGAAGCAGCAAATAGAACTTACCCACCACCACGGCCCAATCGCCTTCCAGTTTTGTCAAACGCAAGACCTTTAAAGAAAATAAATTAATAATAATTAATAAGAAGAAAAAAAAATCTTGAGGTAACTTTGGATGATAAAATCACATTATCTTAGTTTGGAGAAATTACCAGGTAACAAGAGCAGGTCAACAGGTTCGTTTGCCAGCATAACTGCAATAGATTAAACCCTTTAGCTTTTATAAATACTTGATCCTGCTCCTCTCTTCGTGAAATAAATTATGAAAAATAAATATCTAACTTCTGACGGAATGAAATATTCAAGAATTCAATATCCAACAAAAAGTACTAACCATCTTCACGATCATTTCCATCAGCATCAACCGGAGCAGGCTCTAAAATATTCATGGAATTTGCAATTAAATCATCCATACGAGATATATTTAGCATTCGCATATGACAATTCTTGTCCTCCACCCGTGGAACATAAAGTTTTTTAGTAGTCTCTGTTTCACCATCATTAACAAATAAAAACTAATTAACATAAATGATATCTTAGATTTTAGTTAACATAAATGATACTTCTACCACCACCTAAGAAAATTATTAATTCCCACCTGGGATACCAATAACGAAAATAATATCTAGAATGAAAGCGTGTAATGAAATGCACCTTTAGCTGGATTGTGTAAGACATTTTGCAGCACCTTTGATGTATCAACTTCTCTCAATGCACTGCAGCTTATGTAAGCACATAATCTCTTACAAGACTTGAACCACGGAGCTTCTAATATAAGATTTTGAATCGTATCATCTGGAAACCAAGAACTATGTTAAAATGTACCCAAAAATCTTACTATTCTAAAGAATAAGTACTTTGGGTGCCATGTCTCACTTTTCTATTTGCTTAAAATCTTCATTTTTCTGCCTAAAACATCAAAAGGGATGCATGTCATTTAGGGAGAGTTCAAGGATTTTTCTTAATTTCATAATATGTTTTTAGTAAATAAGTTATTCTATATGCAACTGAAGTATTTTATTTTTATATACTATATATTGTTTTATGTTTTTAACTTTATAAATAGCTTTTTTTAACAAATTTAATTTTCAATTTTGACATCGATGTTTTAACTTTTAAGGTCATACTATACATGTTAATTGTCGTAATTATTCTTAATACTCACATTAAAGGGATTAGGTGTTTGAAAGTGAAGATGATGATGAGTACAATTCTTTTGACTTTAAATGTCAAAATCTGTTTCTACTAGCAAGATTTCTATTTCTAGATGCCACAATCAGATCAGCCTTGACTACTTCATTGAAAATAACATCAAATTTAGATACTTATCTGCTTGCCCATAAACAATCAATTAAAAAGAATAATAATCATGTTTATCAATTGGACAAATTGCAATAGTTAACAACATATTCATTTCATTTCTGATTCAGGCATTGTAGTTAGAAAAAGATTACTAAAACCTAACTGTTTCCCAAAATACCCCTTTTTACTAATACAGTAATACCTAACTGAGCAGCGTATATACCTGTTTGAAAAGAGATTGCTTCCGGAAAATGAACAAAACTAAGAACCCTAGCTACAAATATGAACAGTTTTCAACTAAATGTTTTATCATTATGCTAAAATCCATCATTTTCACATACCTTCGTGAGATCTAAGGGCGGGATCCATTGATCTGAGATCCTTCTTGACTTTTGATCGGAGAAGCTTCTTCTGGGTGAATATTGCTTCGAGGTGGTGGTCCTGGGTGGTCATGGCGGCGGCGGGGGCGGTGTGAGGACGAGCGTAGGAGGAAGGAGGTCGAAGAGCGAAGGAGAAAGCGTGAGGAAGAGTGGGTCTTGCTATTGTGCACTGGTGGGACATGATTACTGCGACCAACCCCCGAGCACTTTGTACCAAGAAGCCATGTGACTTGAGATTTCTGAGCATTTTTTTTTATTACATTAATTATTGGGTCACTGAGCTCTCCGTTTCTGTTTCTGAGTATACCCTTTCGTTTCATTTACAATTATAAACAGACAAAAATAGAGGTTTTTTTAAAACACAACTCTTTGACTCAGATGTACGCTGGATAATCCGGATATTTTTGTAACCGTTTTCTGACCTTTTTCTAATCACTCTCAAGATGTTTTATTGTATATAATAATTTTTATCATATGTAAACATTATTTATTAATCTCATCTCTAAGTTTATAAGTATTAGGTACAGTTCAAAAAATAATTCTCGTTTAACTTATGCCTATAAGTATAATAGTTTAAGAGATAGTTTTATTGTATATAACAAAAAATTGTTGTATATAAATAGTCATCCTTTTCTTAAACCAAGTATAAATTGATGGTCTCACACATTGTTTTATCTTTTTCTTTTTTTTTTCTCCACATTTTATTTTATTTTATTTTTATTTTTATTTTTCTATAACTAGGATTAAAAATTGTTTTGTAACTGACTATTTTTACATGACTTTTCTATAATATTTGTAATTCTTTAGACTATGAAATTTGTATTGTAAACATTAAGTCATTAATTTTTAATATAATGTATTTATATAAACTGAAAAGGATTAAATTAAAACGACTTTATAATATAGTTTTTCAAATTGATTTTTTACTATGGAACCATAAATGTATAAAATCAAATGACTAAAGTTTATATAATTACACAAACAACTACATTACATATGTATTACGTTTTTATTTTCTTATCAGCTAAATTGATATGTAAAAAAATCATAAATAATTGGATTTCTTTCTTTTATTAGTTTACCTATTAAAAAAACATTTTTTTAAATATATGTTTTTAAACCCTACCGCGAAGCGTGGACTAAAACACCTCGCTTAGTATCAATTGTAAAGATTGAAACGAGACAAACGCCCCTAGTAGCCTCTACCTCTGTGAGGTACTAAAACGGTAATAAAATTATATTATTAACTTAAATATCTCGTCTTTGTAGGGTGGTGAATTGAGTATCTTTCCATCCCTTCATTCTACTTGTTATATCAGTTTTTCTCTTTTTACCCTCCAATTTCTGTTTCACTAACCTAAAGTAATACTCGTCTTTTTATCTGACTACCACACCAACCATTTTCTACTTAAGAAAACACACTCCCATATTTCACCGGTGTGAAGAGGCACGGGTGGTAGAAAGATGGCATCCCAAATAGTAGGGGTGTTCAAAAAAACCGAGTAACCGAGAAACCGACCTGCCCCGCGTGAACCGAAACCGAAAAAACCGATACCCGTAAAACCCGCGACCCGAAAAACCCGAAAACTAGGGTACCCGCTAAACGCGGGGCGGGTACGGTTTTTAAATTTTGATATCCGCGGGTACCCGCCCCGCCCCGTATGCTTTAAGATATATATATATATATATATATATATATATATATATATATATATATATATATATATATATATGTATATATATTGTTTAATATGAAATAACAAAGCCATTAGAAAAAACTTAAATTCCTCAAAACTACCTAACTTACTTCTAGTAGCCCATACCGTCTCCCCCACTTCATTTTTTAGTTTTGATATAGAGAATTTGCAAGCCTACAACTATCAAGAGTTCAAAATGGAGACACTGAAATCGATCAGAAGTGTCAACTTTGATCATATCGTTTTTTTTGTTTTTACGAGGTTCTCATCGAAGATTTGTTTGATTTCTACTAGTGATTTATTCATTATTGTTGAATTTTTTCTACCGTTGTTTATTGTTATATTATGAATCTAAACTTGTTGAAAACATCAAAAATCAAAAAAGTTCAATTTTAGGGTACCCGTGACCCGAACCGTGGATACCCGCCTCCCTTCGGGTACCCGCACAACGGGTACCCGCACAACGGGTACCCGCTGCTTGCGGTTCGGTTTCGGTTTTTGAAATTAGATACCCGCCCCGCGGTTACGGGTTACAAAAAAGCCACTACCCGCCCCGCCCCGCCCCGTGAACACCCCTACCAAATAGGCAGGACACCTATTTCGTTTACCCTTATAATACAATTCAAGAAATTTAATTTTTTTTTTTTTAATTTCACGTGCTTTCCTTATTCAACATGTTCCCATTTTAAACATGTTTGTAAAATTTACTTATCTTAAACCAACCCACTTTTAGAGGATTTAGTTCAAATGATCTATCTCTACTACTTTTTTACTGTATCGGAAGAATTGAAATTGAGAGTATGAATAATGTCTACTACTTTTTCACCACATCAACCGACGCTTCATTCTCAACGTCGCAGCCATAATTGTCACCGCCATAACCGTCATCGGCATCACCATTGACGGCCACCACCACCGCTGTAGCCGTTGCCCATTCACCGTCTCTGCATTCGTTGTCATCTCCCTTTGTTCATTGTGTCCGTCACTACCCTAACCGGCCACCACCGTAACCTTCCCCGTCTCCGCCTTCGTCCTTTCCCATCTTCACCGTCACCCTTGCCCATTTCCGCCTCCACCTCCGCCTCCATTACCGTCGCTCTTCCGCCGTCATCGTCCTTCAATGCCGTCGCCCCCGCCCTTCACCGCCTCCGCCCCCACTGCCGTCTCCCTTCACCGCCTACGCCGCCGTCGCCCTTCACTGTCTCTGCCTTCCCCATCTCCGAGCCAGTCAAGTTATGAAGGTGAGTGAGTCGATTCCTTCCCATTTTTGCTCTAGAAATCCCATTGTTTTTTACATGAACCAAACAAGAGATTTGATTGGATTTAAAATCCCATGAGATTTGGAATCTTTAGGATTTCAAATCCATCGTAAGACTTGCATCTCAAAATCAGTTGCATAAGTCTGCAGTTGAAGAAGAGTCTACATCTTGAAATCAAGATTTGATCCAAAAGACGGTAGCTAATCTTGCTCTCGTACTTGAAACTAGCAAATCTTATAGCATTCTAACTATCTGAGGATTTGACATTACGCAATCTTTCTAAAAGAAAAAATGTGGACTCCCTTAATGAAGCCGAGGGCTCTCCCCAAAACGTTTCTTCCTCTTCCTTAAGACATTGTCAAAGTTCATTCAACGGGTACCATTAGCTTCTATTCTCTAAGAATAATGAGAACCCCTGTATTTTGCTGGTAGAATCACATTGCACATGAAAAATGAATGTATTTTGCTGTTTCTTTCGTTGTCACATGCTTTTTTTTTCTTAATTCTAATTATCATGCATACATTGTATAAAACTGGGAAGAAAATCACATTGCAGACCTCTAGATCCAAGAACAGTAGAAACAGCTGCAAAATGCTTGGTTATATTGTTGAGGGAATGATGATCTTAAAAGAAGAATTTTGGGGAGTCCTGATTTTCATTGATATTTAATTCTTCCTCTTATGGCAGTACTGAGATTGGCAACAAACTGTAGCAGTAACTCATGCCTAACCCAAACTTATCATTGATTCAATTCTATCAACTATACACGCTCAGCTGTTTTTATCAACAAGCCAACCTAAGATTTCTATTCGATAGAGTTAGTGACACAAAAAGAAATGGTAATAAGATTATGATGAAAAACTACAGGTTAAGGACAAACTAATAGTTCTAAGACTAAATTGACGATAAACTATAGATTCAAAAATGGTTGAACTTTATAGTGTGTGTATATAGCAAGCTGATATAATTGCATTACCGTTTGATTCTCTATCTCCCCTTTGTGTTTGTGGAGGGAAATGGTATGTTTTCTTCCTTAAATGGTTGAGTGGCTGGATCAGCAAGGCTAGGTAATCTTGAAACACTGCCTTTACTTCCTCTTCTTGCATTTGGTCCCAACTCTTCAATCATGTACTTCCATCCATCAATCGGTCTCCTTCGACTAAATATGTGTTGCTTAATAAAGCTAGCTATCTGCATACATACCCGAGCAATAATACGGTCACAAAAACAACTTTTTTCACTGAAGAATTCATAAATATTTATAATAATAAGTTGGAAAAAAGAAAAAAAAATAAACCTGGAATTTGCTGAAAGCAATTCGACGTTCATACTCTTGAACAAGTATGTCTTCCTCCCTTTGGGACATTTCCCATATGTTCCCATCTTCAACCTTGGATGTTGTTTCCCATCCATCAGGCTTATTTCTCATATCAACTTTTGATACATTCAAATCACTGCTTCCGGAAACAAAAATCCTGCAAACAAGGTGAAACAGTCAAATTACATTTGAAGGCTACAAAACTTAAAAAGCCAGCAATGCAAAATGTCATAGATAGTTCCATGCTTGATTCCTCGAAGTAAATTTTTTATATGTTTTTTGAAGTTTGACTTTCAAATTGTTAATGGTGATAGGAATTCTCTATATACAGCATAAGACTAGTACTAGTCAGCTGTGCTCGAAACTGTTTGCACAATACTTGAGATATATATGAGATGTGATAAAGACAGCATTCACTAGTCTGTGTAATATCATTGTTTCAAAAAGTGGTATACCATACAAGGGATGTGAGGAGGGGATACGTGTAAGGGTGGCATCATATATATATATATATAGAGAAAAGTTCATGTGAGAACCATTGTTAGCGTGAGAACCGTGAGAACCAATCTGAGTCATCCAATTCCTCCTCTTTTAATGTCATTGCCCACCCATGAATTCCTCACACGCACCCTGCCACACTCTATCCCTCCACGCTCTCCATCCGTTTAACTTCCCATATCTATGGAACGGCTGAGATTGGTTCTCACGGTTCTCGCACTAACAACGGTTCTCGCATGAACCCTCCCCTATATATATATATATATATATATATATATATATATATATATATATATATATATAGGCAAAAGTTCCATTGAGAACCATTTTTAGTGCGAGAACCACGAGAACCAATCTGAGCCGTCCAATTCCCCCTCTTTCAATGTCATTGCCCACCCATGAATTCCTCACATACACCCTGCCACACTTGATTCCCCCACGCTCTCCATCAATGAATTCCACTTATCAAATCAACGGCTAAGATTGGTTCTCGCGGTTCTCGCACTAAAATCGGTTCTCAATGGAACCCTCCCCTATATATATATATATATATATATATATATATATATATATATAGGAAGAAGTTCATTTGAGAACCATTCTTAGTGCGAGAACCGCGAGAACCAATCTCAGCCGTCAATTTCCCTCCTTTAATGTCATTGTCCACCCATGAATTCCTTACATACACCCTGCCACATTTTATCCCTCCACGCTCTCCATCCATGAACTTCCAATATCTAAGGAACGGCTGAGATTGGTTCTCGCGGTTCTCGCACTAATTCATAGAAAGAGTGAGACATTTGTATTATTATATTAAGATCATTATCAAACTTAGGCTTTTTACAAGGGACACCGTCTTTGATATATTGTAATCTTTCTTCCATTTCCACATTATGAAATCCTATCTAGAGTTTTTTCTACTAATTCGCATATTCTATTCCAAGTCACAATAACTAGTTGAACGAGTCTAGAAAAAAATTGATTACGATTCTAATATTCTAAATACTGGGCTTATATATACACAAACATTATTATTGATGAATTTTATTGGGGATAGACTTATGTAAAATTGCTTTGACTTATCATTAAGTTTTGATAATGTTTAAACATAGTTAAAATTATTTCTTGTTGAATTGTGTTCAATAAAATCCATGTAAAAAACATAGTCCTAAAATATTAATATGCAATCACACGTGATTCAGTATACAATCACATGTGATTTGTAAAAGCATCACATGTGAATTAAATAAATGCCCCTCCGACCAAAATTTTAAAAATGCAATCTGGACCATTGATGCCATTGATCCAAAAGATTAAAATTAGTCCCTTAGGAATATTACTTGAGTATAAACTATATTGAACATTTCACATTTTTTGCCATATAATATAGTTTTTCATATATATTAGGAATAAGTTGGGTAATTTAACTTTTGTTTTTTTATGAGTACTCGAGTTTTGCAAGTCAAGCTCGAACCGATGTTAAATCCTCCTTGAGTCGATTCCCGAGTCTACATTATGAAGGCTTGTCAAGCTATAGACCCGCGCTCGAGCTTAGCCTAAAGTATTCGAGCCAAGCTCGAGCCTATCAAGTTCAAGCTCAACTTGGCTCGTTTGCAGCTCTAAGATACACATGATCCTACTGCTTAAACCTTACGAGTTACGATATTATCAATATTTAAGTTCATATGAAAACCATTTGTGTGTGTGTTAAATTGAGAGAGTGTGTGATAAAAAGAGACGGAGGGGAAATTACTCAGAAGCCCCGTCAAGATATCTATCAAGATCACTAGCACCAGCAGAATTCCCCAGTTTAGCCTCTTCCATCTTCTCAATCTCTTTAACCCATAAACCAGCATGAACCCTTTGTTTCTTAACCCTGTAATCCCTCTTCACATTCTCTACATTGTACAAAGATTTCCCTTCTTTCAACTTCAAAAGCCTTTCTTCTTCTTCCTCTCTCTTGCTCTTTTTCCTCCTCTGCTCCCAATTATCAGCCATCTCTTCCACAAATGCCTTTGTATCTGGATCCAGGACCTGTGGTGTATCGGAAATGGAGAAATTGACGTCTGTTTCCCATGGTGCTCGATTTTTCGCAGACATATCGTCGGGTAGCCATGCTGTTTCCCACGCATCGTTCCATTCATCTCCTCCACCAGCCTTGGTTGATAGCATCCTGAGTTCAGTTGTCATGAGGGAGCTTATGGTTGATTGCCGCCTCATTAGAGAGAAAAAATTGTAACCTAAAACACCAAATAAGTTCATTATGCGTTAACAATCTTGAAATTTCTTGCAAATGTCCCCCCAAAAAAAGGGTCTAAAGTAATAAACACATGAAATTGCTAATCTGCTATATGATCATCAAAATTAACTCTTTGAATCTTTCTTTGCTAAAATACACCAAAAGAAATTCAACAATATTACCAAGTGTACAAATTGATAATCATAAGAAACATAAGCTTTAAATATATAATATAAACACGTCAACAACAATCTATGATATGAACATTCGTGCATAGTTTCAAACAGTCAAAACCACACACTTCGTTTCTATGTATCAGATGACCATAAGAATCCAAACCTCTCCCAGACTCCCAATATTCACAAACTTCAAACCACAGATTTTGTTTTGTCGCTATTATCAGTGTTATATTCAGTAAAAAAGAAATGATATATTCTCCTACATTTTTCCCTACTTATCCTCCTACTCGTGTGAGGTAGGCACTTGTCAAATAGAATATGGTGCGGGTGATAAGAAGGTGACAAGTGTCCTCTTGGCTCCCCGCATTGTGGAACAAATTGTAGGAGGCTATACCATTTCTCATTCAGTAAATTGGTTGTTCAAAATGCAGTGAATAGGTTAAAAACCCAAGAAATTAGCATGAACAAGAACTTCCAACAGAAGTTTACGATTTAATAACCTAAAAAGGAAAAATGATGCAATATCAAATTTGAAAGCGTAACAAATATGTATAAAGAAGAGATCGATTGATCAAAGGATCAAGAAAACTTACAGTTACGGTAGACAGAGACGTTAACCATAGTTGTTACCGAACGTTAGAAATTCCCAATGTGGATTGTGGAGAAGTGGAGAACTAAGGATACAACTATAAAAAAAAGTATAAATCATGAAGATAAATCATCAATAAATCAGTAAGGTTTGCAAGGAATCTTGAGAAATCAGTGAGAAAACTGAATACCTTTGTGAGAAATCAGAGACGGAACGATAAGATATGCAACTCAGATTGGACTCTCGGAGGAAGTAGTCGCATGAGGTGGCGAGTTAATGACTACGTGACAAGCGAGGGCATAAGCAGCGACGTCGGCTAATTCACACCGTATAATTTCACTGATCACAGCGGTTGTTTACTTTGGCTATTTCTTCAAGCCTAAAATACATATGCTTTACAACACAATTCCAAGTGTAACATCCCGTCTCAGTATGAAACGGAGGCTACTCATATACATAAACAGAGCGAAACTAAGAAAATACCTCATAAAACCAACCTGAAAGTACTACCTTACAAGCTTCTGCTAGACTAGCTCTCGATCTCTTACCATTAAAGCACTCTTGAACACCTGCCGCAGAGGAAAGAAAAGAAAACTGCGGCTGAGCTAATTGCCTAGTGTGCGGATATAACATAATAAACCATATTTCAATAAACACGGAAGTTTCAAAATCAAGGTTTCCAGATCAAAATACTTTCACAATCATAATTCATTAAGTAAAAGGCTTTCAGTGACAAATGCAAACATATCACATTCGTACATATCATACCAACAAGTCATATCATATCGAGCTCCTACCAGAAACGCATACACTTGAACACCGTCAACAGACACATATGACAAATGCCAGACATTTGTACACTGGACCTGCAAATCCAAATGTACCCTACAAATGTGAGATGGGTGTTGGGCACCACACTACCATCCACCATAACATAACAGAACCTACAAGTCTAGGGTCAACCCATACGTCTCCTAAACAAATTAGGTCTCGGAGCCAAACCCTAAGGAGACGCCGTGGTCTAATCACACCGCCACAGAAGATATCAAACCACTGGTGCCCCAATGATGTGCCTATCAGCCTATGGTACCCCCATAGGTGGGTTAACTAGCTCGATGCATCAAAATCATACAAAAATCCAAAACAATATATATACCAAATATAGTTTTGTGTTCCACAAGTTTTATAAGAACATTTATAGTTAAAATCGTACACAAGATATTTTTAAGAAGCATCATGTGGAACATATCTAATAAAAGAAAACTTTTTGCATAACATAATATCTTCATAAATCCAACAATAGAAGCACACCCGAAGAAACAAGATTTCAAATATCAAACTTTTAAACAACAAGGATCATCGCCGAAAGAATAATAGAAATTCAAAACCAATATTTCATATTTTGAGGAGAAGAATTAATATTGGCGAACATGAAACGAATCAATTAAAAAAGCCTTATCTCCACGATCCACGAAGTCCAACCTCTACTAACAACCTAAAGTCAATTCCCTTCTTCGTCCGTCTATAGAGTACATAACTTATGATTAGTACTAACAACCCAAACTCTATTCCCTTCTCCACGATCCAAACAGTACCTTGCGATTTGATTACCATGCCGGCATGCCCCAGCCAATTTTTGTGATTTCAATCTGTGCCTGATTAGTAATTTAAGGCCCAACCTAATTTTCACATCTGATGAAGATTTGTACTTCCATACCCATCTCTGCTAATTTGAAATCCATAGACATTCGTTCTTAACCCTTCCCCAAACGCACCCCTTGTGAGCTAATCACGATTAAACAAGATTAAGGAACTGGTTGTCCCGACACTACCCTTTTCCTATTCCGACTTGAAGGTCTGATACGGTGTTATTCGGTTTTTATCAATAATCTATCCATTTCGCGTGAATTCAATTGTTTACGGTTCTGCTCATCAATTAAAACCGACCCCTAGTTGTGAATTGAATTTTCGTTGTGCTTAGAAGGTTCACAGTTCCGATTTAAGCCTCGGTTTTACCCTTGTTTCGAGCAGAAAAAATAACAGGCCCAATCTCGTACACAAATCGCAATAAAAACAGAAAAGAACCTCCATGAATTTCTGTATATACAAACACGATGATTCAAGAGAGGTTACCTGAGATTTATCTTCTCCATATCGATGGATTAAAGCTTGGAGAATCTCGGTTCTTCACAAAGTCGATTAGCTCCTTCTCCTTCCAGTTTCAAAACCCCCGTTAAAACTCAAATTACAATATGTATAAACTGTAGCTAGATAGAAGCCCAATAAAAGCCCAATGTCAAAAAAAGAAGAGTTAATTGCACCAATGGTCCTTTAACTATCCAAAAGTTACGAGTTTAGTCTTTTTTTTCAAAAAGTTGCAAGGATAGTCCTTTAACTGCCCAAAAGTTGCACAGATGGTCCTTTTTAACAGTTTCCGTTTGTTAAGTCTGTTAAATCAGGGGTATTTCGGTCTTTTTGTCCTTTTTTACATTTAATTAATTTAAAATACCATTTTAAAGTACAAGTTTGTCCCATCTGTCAACTCTCTCTCTCACAAACACACTGTCAACTCTCTCTTTTTCACACACACACTCCTCTCTCTCACACACACACAATCGTCTCCTCTCTCCCACTCACTTCAGCCACCCCTTCTCCACCATTAGAATCACCTCCTCCCTACCTTCTCCACCCTTAGAATCACATCCTCCCCACCTTCTCCACCCTTAGAACCACCGTATACAATCACCACAGCCCACCTCCACCACAGCCATCACCACCGCACACCTCCACCTCTGCCACCACCACCGCCACCCTAAAATCTCCACCGACGAACACAAACCACATCAACATCGCAAGAAAACGAAAACGTAAACCATAAACCCTAGATCTGTATAATGTAAGATCTGTATAACGAAAATGAAAACGAAAACGAAAACCAGAAACCCTAAAAACGAAAACGAAAAAGAAAACCCACCGTCGCCTAGATGTGGGTTTTCGATTTGGATCGTGGGTTCGAGTAGCAGCGGAGGTGCTGCGGTGATGGCAACGCCTGTGGTGGAGGTAGGCTGTGGTGGAGGTGGGCTGCGGTGGTGATGGCGAAAATGAAAACGAAAACCAGAAACCCTAGATCTGTATAACGAAAACGAAAACAAAAACGAAAAAGAAAACCCACCGTCGCCTAGATGTGGGTTTTCGATTTGGATCGTGGGTTCGAGTAGCAGCGGAGGTGCTGCGGTGATGGCAGCGCCTGTGGTGGAGGTAGGCTGTGGTGGAGGTGGGCTGCGGTGGTGATGGCGAAAATGAAAACGAAAACCAGAAACCCTAGATCTGTATAACGAAACCGAAAACAAAAACAAAAAATAAAACCCACCGTCGCCTAGATGTTGGTTTTCGATTTGAATCGTGGGTTCGAGTAGCAGCGTAGGTGCTGCGGTTATGGCAGCGGCGGAGGCGACCGGAATTGAAGAAACGGTGGCTGGTTCTTGGTGGTTATCGAGTGGTGGTGGTTGTATTCTGTGGTGGTAGGCGGTGGTTTCATATGATGGGGGTTGTATAAGGTGGTGGTAGGTGGTGGTTTCAAGTGGTGGTGGTTATATACGGTGGTGGTAGGCGGTTGTTTCAAGTGGTGGTGGTTTTATCCGGTGGTGTTCAAAGAACTAGAGAGAGTGATGAAGTGGGTAGTGTAGCGGTGTACGTGTAGAGAGAGAGAGAGCAGAACTGGAGGGAGAGAGAGAGAGAGAGAGTGTGTGTGTGTGTGTGTGTGTGTGTGCAGGTGTGTGTCAAACCAAGATCACATTTTTAAGATTAATTATTATATATTTATTTGGAAATAAATTAAAAATAGGGATAAGGGGTATAATGGGCAATTTACAAAAACTAACAGATTAAGTTAACGGAAAACGTGAAAAAGGACCATCTGTGCAACTTTTGGGTAGTTAAAGGATTATCCTTGCAACTTTTTGAAAAAAAAGACTAAACTCGCAATTTTTGGATAGTTAAAGGACCATTGGTGCAATTAACTCAAAAAAGAAATCAAAATCTTTGTTTTAAGTTTTCTTAACGTCAAACACACACCCTCTAGGCTCTAACCTAATTCTAAATCTATACTATTTTGTTCACAATAGAACTTGAACCTGCAACTATATGAGACACCTACCGCTAAGCTTCCTGTTGTCCTTGTTTTAAGTAATGATTAAGTATCTATACTACAACTCTGTTGTTACTTAAAAATAAAGTAAATAATAATACCAACCAATATAAAAAGGTTTCATTAATACTATAAATATTTCAAGTAACGATTACAACGACTTTCAATAAAATCCTATTTGAAAGTTCAGGCCGTTACTCACACTGCCTCATACCTCACCCTACGCTGCCCCTTAGAGACTTTAACAAACGGGTGTATGTTTCTTATCTTTTCTTTAGGCAGTGTATGTTTTCTATCTAATTATCCTTGTGATCTTTAAATGGTTGAATTGTAGTTTTGCTAAATAATTTATGGGGAAATGATCGGTAATGTTAGTATTACCTAAGTTAAGTGACGTACATTCACAAACCACTTTAATAAATGATAGTTTAGACATTTCCGTATTTAATAACTAAACTGTTTTGTGAGTGAAACATCATTTAAGTTAGTTGATGTTAAGAATGCGGATCATTTTTCTAACAAATCGAGTTTTTGTTGGTCGCTCGTAACATTATTTGCGTACACAACTTTTGTTCACAATGCATGATGTATAATTTGTATTGTAATACCGATGAACTCCCAAATGACAAAGATATCATTGCAATGATATATGTTTTTGGGAATTGATCAAAAGATATAGAAATTAAAAATATCACAACATAATTAATTTATGATTTAGAAAGGATAGGAAGTAGCTTTCAGGAAATAAATAGGGCAAATGACATGCATGTGGCCAATTTGGTTTTGTGTTTTTCCATAGGCTAAAAGGAAAAATGTAACAATCACTCACAAGTATTGAGGTGGACTATTTATATTTTATAGAGGTTCGACAAAACACTCCACTTCAACATTTGTTGTAATAAGTTCACTCTTAATCATGTAATCTGAAAGCTCGTATATTTTTATTTTATTTAAAAAAAAGAATATGTAGTTGTTTACTTCGGATGTATTTGTCAAAGATAGTTGGGGTAGATTAATTGATAATCACAAACCTAAGTCATAAGCTACTTAAAAAGGCTTTTATTTTAGGGGTTTATGGAAATTATGTTTTTAATAATCCTCTCAAAATTTTAACCCCCGAATGAGGCTAGAGGGTGGGGATTATAAAAATTAAGATGCTAAACTTCTATAATTCCCCATAAACCCGTCGCCAAACATATCATTTGTGGATTGTATAAAGAGATAATCACATAAAAAAGTAATCATATTTTTTTAAAAACTGGCTCACAAACGCATACAGTCTCGAGCACACTCCAAATGAGTATCAAACAACACTTTAACACGCACTCAGGTTACATAAACACACATAGGGTTGTAAAAAATAGTGAAATCCTACATACTTACCCGGCCTTAAATGAACCCATTAACTTATCATGATCAGGATCTTATGGTCTAAAATTGTTTAATAGGGTTGACCCGAAGTATATATAGGATCATGTATATACGAGGCTACATTTTATATTCTATTCGGATTCAGGTTAACCCAAATAATAAAACTAATATCTTATTTTGTTAAGCTCACATTTCATATATGTATATATACACACACATGGAGACTACTATTTTTTTGAAAGGCAACAAAATTATATTCATAAAAAATCAATCTTCTTACTACAAGACGTAGCAAAAAGATCGAATATCATCGATTACATACAATTATTAAAAAAAACATACATCATATACCATACTACTCTTCAATATATTGTCAGCATCCTTTCTTTGATGCTGCTAAAGGATTCATTTGTCAGTCCAGCCATGGAATTTGTTTCTAATTTTTCAACTTGTACTTTATTTCCATATAAGATACCCAGTGATCCTCACGATCGCCTCCCAAACTTTCCTTTGACTCGAAATCATGAACTTGGAGTTCTTTTTCACCATCTCTTTAAAAGAAGTACCTTGCTTATATTCTTGACCCCACCAATGGCAAATCTCTTTCCATACTTTAACTGAATTTGAGCATTTACAAAGAATATGCTCAACCGTTTCAATTTCGTTGTCACAAAGTGGACAAAGTATCGTAGGTAAGTCGATACCTCTATCCACCAAAATAGTTCTTACTAATAACCTTCCACGATCCGCTTTCCATACAAAAGCATTCACTTTTTTTTGTATGAAATTGCACCAAAAAGTAGCTTCTGTTGTTACTTCGTCTCCCATCGCGCGGTCTTCGATCTCCCGTCTCACTCTAGCCACCGAGTATTTGTCCTCGTTACCCATCGTCCATACTTTTTACTAAAACGTATTCAACTTTATCTGAATTCCTCTTGTGTATATAGAACCTTAAAACTTCTCATTGTGTTTATCAAACTTTCAATATTATGATGTTATGTGTATGTGGCATGTTATAGCAGGTTAACTTCACGGGTTGTTTTCTACGTCATAGGGGCGGTTTTTTTCTAGTAGTGTGTATATGTGTGTGGTAGTTTTGAGGTGAAAGTTGCATGTTTCCGGAGATGTTATAATGGTTTTAAACCAAATGTTGCATGTTTCCGACAAGGTTCGGTTACTTGTTTGAAAAGGTAAACTAAATATACATAATAATAATTTTAAAAGTTTAGTACATACAATAACACTTTAAAATTAAATACATATAATAAAAATTCATACAAAGCTAAATATATTTGTAAGAAGTTGATAAACACTTTTTGAAGTTGAGTGGCCAGCTGTCTATTTTTATTCTTTAAAATTTCTTGGTCTCCTTGAAGGTTTATAAGTGTCATCCTTATCCATTGTTGACTAAAAAAAGAATTCTTTATCCATTGAAGGGTATTTTTGTGAAATCGGTTGCGTTGTATTTTAAGAAAAGATCCAAAAAGTGAAAAATAAATAAAATAATAATGAACTTATTTTTCTTGAAAGATGATTCGTATATAATAAAATTTATCTATACATAACAGATATAAGTATATAACAACACATAATACAAGTAGATAATACATAAATTGTTGTGTATAGATAATTTATGTTGTGTACGAATCACCACCCATTTCAATTAAGCTTGAATACCGTTACTAGTTCATACTTGCATAAATTAATGTCTTTAATACTTTAACATCAAATAATATTGTTTTTGCTTTTATTAAAAATATTCTTACATTCTATTGCATGCATTAACTACTAATTACATTAAATATGATAACTACTTTTTTTGTTGCTATATTGACTATAAATGGAACATCGTTATCAATGAGTTCATAGATTCATTAAAATGTAGTCACTTGAGGCTAATGTTTATTTCATACGTCCATTCATGTCTAATTTAGATGTTAAAATGTTGGAATAACTTTTTGAGTCATTAAAGAATAACTAAATTGAACATGTTTTAATTTTAAAAATATGAAGAAAAAGACACATTTGAGAATAGTACTCACTGGTTAGGATGTGAATTTTTTTTGTTAAAATTAATGGTATTATAAAAAGAAAATTCTTGAAAAAAGAATAACCTAAGATTTTTTTATGTTTTAAATTGTTACAAATTAACTTAAACATGTGTATCATATGATTGCATCCTTAATCTTGTTTGACATCAACAAAAACGTCATTTTGTACATATAAACTAATGGGTAAACGGTCAAACCACACAAAATTTGATGTATGATTTCGAATTATCTTTGAAATGTTCAACTGGAGTTTTAGTATATTTTTAAATTCTTTATATTACTAATTTTGTTATATTGTTATATTCATGATTAAACATTGCTTAATCGATTATTTACTTTCATCAACGTACAATGACAACTCGCGCATTTTTTGTCTGTAAACTTTTTATAATCACACTAGCGTTTTCTCTCCAGTCACAAACCAATGAACCATAGTCCTTCACTGTCCGTCTTATTATATCCAATATCCACCTTCGAACCAAGGGTGAAGCGCAATGTGTAGTTGGAGTAGCATAGGCTATGATATGATGTCGCCCAAACTAAACAAATATTACGGGGCGATGTTGTGTCATGTCATGTGATTTTCATAGCAATATATCTTGTTATAATTGATACTTAATCCTTTATTATTTAATTCTTAGACTTAAATGTAAGTCCAACGCAAATGAAAGTAAAATCACAAAGGGAATTATATGAATTGATGAATAAAGTGTCAAAACTCATTTGTATTTTGGATCCACGACCACTACCGTTAGCTTCACCATCACCCCCTCTCTCCTATTTCTCTCAGATCTACTTGTGTTTTTGTGTGTGTGTTTGCCAGTGATGAACAAGACGAATAAGAGGAAGGTGTGTGATTAACCCGTTGGTTCCACCATCACCACCACCATACACACACACACACACACTCTCTCTCTCTCTCTCTCTCTCACACACACACACACTTTCTCTCTCTATCTCTCTCTCACACTCACACACATATCTCCTCTCTTATGTTTAGGGTTTTCACGTACATATATACAAGATTTGTGGGTATGTGTATTTTTTACCCTTCGATTTATCGAACCAGGTTTATTCTTAGTGGTAGGTTTGAAACCCAGGTGTGTATGTATGTGTGTGTGTATGAACCAGTGTGTGTCAAGGGTTTCATACCTAATTCATTTGTGTGTTTAGGGTTTTTTCCCCAAATTATTTGAGCATTTTCCCCTAAACTAAATTTAGGGTTATGCGATGGTGGATTTTTATGTGTTTGTGGTTCATATTTGAAAGATGAACATATCTATTAGTTAATTTTGAATCAACGATTGAGCATATCGTGGAAAGACAAGTCTTAATTATATCAAGATTTGAAATGTTCTAAGTCATTTAAGGTTACGTTCAACAACATATGAATTACCAAGAACACCATAAACTATGAACAACATCATGAACACTAGAACACACCGAAGATGAATACAAAACATAATTAAAATTATTACCTTTCAAAAAAAATATTATCTACTAGTTAACTTTGATAAAAGGTTAATAAATAATTAAATGTTAATTGATAATAAATATTATATACAAAAAAAGTTAAAAATGTGTTTATAATGTTGTGGTGGCAACTAGACCGTCAACATGTATTTCTTCCTTTGATTGTTACAAATTTTAATTTTGAGTTATTTGTTAGCAAAAACAATATGTGTTACTTTTATTAGGGAATTTGGATATTTATGTTACTTTTATCGATAATCTGTAGACAATTTACTTTCAAACAAAAGTCGTTTGAAAGGGACAATTTTGTTTGATTTTTATAAGCCTTAGGTCAACTTTTCTTTGGATCCATCCAAAAGTAAAAAGAGATTCGCATTTTTTATCTTACCTTGAAGTTTCATCTTCATCTTCTTCATTACTATTTGCTTATGTTTACACTCTCTTTGATGTTTTCTTAATTTTCAGTTTTCTTTGCTTAGATTTCTTCTGATGAGTATGAAGTATCTATTTTAGTGCTATTATATGAGAATCAATTAGGTTAATGAATTTGATTTGATATTAATGTTGTGTTTTATTCATTTAACCATTTTTTGTATGTTTCAAGTTATGGTATCATCTCTAAGTTGACATAATCAATGTTGTTCTCCAAATTTATTTGACTAATTGATGTAATCGTTTTCAAAAATGTTAATGTGTGTATCCGTTTTCCAAAAATGTTACTGTGTTTACTGAACTTTTAATTTGTTGTTATTGCACGTGTTTTGATTACATAAAAAAAACAAAAAAAAAATACAACAGGAACTTTAATACATACAATAACACATTTTTCGAAATTCTAATACACAATAATATTTTAGAAAGATGGAAATACACATTAAAATTTAAGGTATAATTTCCATTATATACAATTGGGAAGGGCTTATGGTGCGCTGTATCATTGTTCATATATGGGTTTGGCTAAAAAGCGCCAATTAATAATATATAGCCGAAATCAAGAATAATTGTCAGATGTTGCTGTAGATCAAGTGGTTGTGGCGTTTTGTTGCTATCCTGTCCATTCTGTGATCAAGCCCTACCAGCCCCACTTTTTTCCCTTATCAAAAATTCTTATTTAGCGGTTATTCATTTTTTAAAAATTTATTTTTTAGCTCTTTTATAACAACAAATTTGGTTTACTTTCTCCTCTCTTAATAATTTAGTAGTTACGTATATATAACTAGAGATAGATTTATAAAGAGCAAAATGCGCGAAAATACGACAAACTGTGTTTAAATTGTCATTATGTGTAACAAACTTAGGTTTTTAAGAGTAAATATACTAAAAAAACATATATTTTTTGTTGTATATTAAAAATATAGCAAATTTAGTGTAAACGAACTTACTTGAGCAACTTACACACGTAGCGAAGCGCGTGCGTAAATTTCTAGTTTAATACATTTAAAAAAATAAAAACCTAAAAATATTTATTTTTATTTTAACACTTATATTAATCTTATAACATTTAAAAAACACACAAAATTTCACACCACCTACGGAGTATAATACTCTCTGGTAATAAGGAGTTTTTGACCAAAGTGGTGTTTTTTAAAAACATATTTACCTAATAGGTGTTGTTTGAAACATATTTACTAAATAAGAGTTTTTCTATATATTATTATTATTATATATTTTTTAATCCAAATAATCTTTATAATAAAAGCTATTATCAAAAGTATCAAACGATGTCAGGTTCACAACTTCCAATAGCAGCCCTGCGTAACTTCAACAACCCTCCTACCACCACCTCCGCCGTAACATTACCACCACCACCACCTAGCTACAACCATTCCTGTCCGCTTCATAACCAGCCATACCACCACCAACACCACCACCACCACAACGCAAGATTACGGCGCGGTGGAAGATGACAGTGGTGGGGCGGCGGCGGCGGCCGGAGTGTCACAAAAAGTTCACATCGACGTTCTCATCTTGCGTTGTCTGTGCCTGCTGTCGCCGCTGCTCTCACAGCCCTGTCAGCCGCCGCCGGTTCCAAGATCGCCGACACCCCTGCGACCTTAGCAAGCTACACCAGGCCGTTCTTTTATTGCCGGAACCCTAGTCGACGGCTCTGCTCACTGCCGCTGCTCCTGCTATTCTTTCCAGTAACTACCGCTGCCCTGTTGCTCGGCTGCCTCTGTCCTTGCAGGACAACCAGTCATCGCTGCTATTGTTCATTCTCTTTTTTTTGTTGCTTTTGTGATTTGCTCTGGATGGAATAAGCTTTTTAATTAAAGCCCTGCGCAGACTTGGGGTGCCATAGGCTGTACTCCTACTTTTTATTTAAGCTTTATGGTGATAGCAATGTATTTTTGTTGTAGGCTTTGTTCCTAAAATTTAATCTACATCTCAAACAATAATAAAAAAAGAAAGAAGATGGAGTAACCGATTCTAGGTGCTGGAGGAGCTAACGACAACGTGGTGGTCGAAATCGAAGGAAGGAGGAGATTTGTTGCCGCGTCTCCGGTGACTGCCGGAGCGGCGCCGGCTGCGTCTGGAGGAGCGGCGCTGGTGGGAGCTGCTAGGTTTATTTTTACGGTGGTGGTGGTATGGCTGGTTATGAAGCAGAAGGGGATGGCGGCAGCTAGGTGGTGGCGGTGGTGATGTTACGACAGTGGTGGTTGAATCGGAGGTTGTGAAGTAGACTCATTGTGTGATGCATTTGATAATAGCTTTTATTATAATAATTATTTGGATAATAATAATAATAATATATAGAAAAAACTCCTATTTGATAAATATGTTTTAAACAACACTTATTAGATAAATATGTTTCTAAAAAACACCACTTTGGTTAAAAACTCGGTAATAAGTTTGTTTAGAGACAAACACCGTAATAAATAAAGAAAAACAAGATGTACATCGTACACTACACCTCCTCTGCATTTACTCGGTAAACCGCTGCGTATTTAGGTTTCAAGATGCCCACTTTGTTCCCTTCAATTATAACTTGAATGCATTTTCAATGACCTATAAAATCAAACAACACGTATATCCATTATTGTTTCAGTGAGAGAAACAGAATTTTGCCTACCAAAGCTATATCTTCCCCCTACCCAGATGCCATTTTCTTCGGATTCTCCCACAAAACCTCATGTTTATACACTCTTCTAAGAATCTTGCCCTAACCCCTTCTCAGCTTCAACAAATCTCAACAGTTTTTGGGCAATTTGGCGACAATTTGTTCTTTGGAGGTAAGCGTTTTTGTTGTTTCTTTAATCTAGGGTTGAAATTGTGATTACCCATTTCATATCTTACATTCAAACAACAAAAAGAGGTCCAAAATTTATCAATTCAGATGAGGGATTTTTCTTGCTTTGGTGAAAACGGTGTTCAAGTTGCTGATGCTGCTTCTTCATCAAGTGTTTCCATTACTACATCTGGTGGGAAAATCGGTCATAATCTTGTTACCTGTGTTTATCAGTGCCGATTGCGCAATTTCTCTTGCTTCATTATCACTGTTACTTGGACTAAAAACTTAACGGGTCAAGGTCTTTCTGTTCAAATTGATGATTCCACCAATCAATGTCTGTGTAAAGTTGAAATCAAACCATGGTTGTTTTATAAGAAAAGAGGGTGCAAGAATATCGAAGTGGGTTCTAAGTTAATCGATATGTATTGGGATTTAGCCTCTGCAAAATTCGATTTTTCGCCTGAACCGCTTGAGGGTTTCTATTTTGGTGTTGTTGTGAACCAAGATTTGATCTTGGTGTTAGGGGATATGGAGAAAGATTTGAAAAACAAGATTGATGTGTCTACTTTTGTCCCAAATGTCGTTTTCATATCAAAGAAAGAACATATTTTCGGGAAGAAAGTTTATTCGACTAGAGCTCAGTTTTGTGGGAAAGGGCAGATTCATGACATTTTGATTGAATGTGATCTTGTGGGTATGAATGATCCGTGTCTTTTGATCCGTGTAGATGGTAAAACAATGATGCAAGTGAAGCATTTGAGATGGAAATTTAGGGGAAATTATACAATTTTAGTGGATGGATTACCAGTTGAAGTGTTCTGGGATGTGCATAATTGGCTTTTCGGGAAGCTAACAGGTGAAGCTATGTTCTTATTTCAAACATGTTTATCGGCTGAGAAATTGTGGGCGAGTCCATCAATCTTGGATCCCTCTTGGTCAACTTCATTTAGGAGAGATCCACATTCACAAGGTTTAGGTTTTTCTTTGATGTTGTGTGCTTGGAAAAACGAATAGAAGTATGCTTTTTCGTTAATATATTTTAATTCAACGTTATGCAAGATGTTATTCGAATACATATCTATCAGGATTTCAGCTATAAACAATGCATTATGTTTTAAATTCTTTTGAACTCTTTTTGATTAACTTTGTGTTTGTATGCTTAGTAAGTGTGATAGATTAAATGCATATCCAAACATCCCAAGAGACATCAACTGTACCAGATATGCTGAATATGTATCAAATTTCATAATATTAACGAAGTATATATACGTTTTCATTTCTTATTTGACCAAAGGGAAATGTCAAACAACATAATCAGTGCATTAGAGAATGCATCGGAAAATAAAGACCCCAGGAAAACTAGTCATTGTGGCTGCTGCAAGCATTAGCAGAAGAAGAGGTGGTGGAATCTGTAACGGGTTTGAAGCTGATGCTGGTGTAACCACTGGTCTGATGCCTGAACCAACAGCTGGACCATGGTCAGCAACTGGTGCTGAACTATCAGGTGTGACTGGGTCGAACCCACGTGACTCTGGCTCAGGCACGTCGTCTTGAGTCATTTCAGATGGTGTTGGTGCCAACACTGCTGTCTCAGAGCCTGAAATTGTTCAAGAATTCAAAATCTTTGTAAATCCATTTGTTTTTTTTTATATATTTACGGTTCTTACCGCTAGGACCTGGCGGCAGTTCTGGAGAATCAGCAGCTGGTGGAAGAGCTCTAGGTGGTGGAGTTTTGGGTGGAGGAGGAACAAATAATGCAGGACCTGCCATTTAAGTAAGTTCTACTTATCATTACCAAATTTTTTAATTTTTTAATATATTTACGGTTCTTTCGACCTGATTAAATGCCACATTGAGTGGTTTTTGACTCATTTGACCAGTTTTTTAGTTAAATTTTTTGATTTGAAGCTTTTGAGATAAAATAAAGGGCAAATTGCATGAAAATGCAATGAACTTTGTCTTAGTTACCATTGTATACAACTAACTTTAAAATTTTAAAAATAATACAAGTAACTTTCATAATCCTCTCATTGTATGCAAATAACTTTTTTATGTGTCTGTTGTTTAGTTACCATTGTATACAATAAACTTTGTCATAACTTCCATGATGTATAATAAGTTGCATACAATGTGAGGATTATGAAAGTTGGCTGTATTATTTTTAAGAAAATAAAGTTGATTGTATATAATGGTTGCTAAGACAAAGTTCATTGTTTTTAATGCAGTTTGCCCTAAAATAAAACAAAAAGCGACCCATTTATAAGTAAACGAGTCAAAATGGCCTCCTCGTTACTGCCTAAATATACCTGCAGGAGGTAGAGGAACACCAGAAGCTGCAAAAAGATAAACAACCAAAAGGTTAAAAAAATTAGAGCTCTGCAAATTAATATCAAGAAATTATTTAAAATTTTTTAAAAACCGTTACATTTGCATTGCATTGGGACACTTTTAGAGTTGCATGCTTTAGGGAGTGAAATAGCTAATGCTTGATTGATTACACTCGGTAGTGAAACCGGGACATTTCCTGTAACTATAAGACATGTGCACTCCATGCTTGTTGTCATGAGGGATTCAACCGCGTCACAACAACTTTTGGTAGGCGATCTCCCATTTGCACTACTACCCGTGATGTAATTAGCACACGGGGTGAAGCTAGTGATCATTGACAATGTGCATGGAGTGCTGATTTGCCCGTTAACTGTAAATACCAAAAGAGTTAGCATTGCCGCTAATAAACTCCCAAAACGAGCCATGATTGATGAGTTCTAGTGACCACCAGAACTGGCTTTTTGTACAGAAATTTTAGGCTGTTGGAGTTGAACCACCTTGACTGGCTAGGTGAGAGGTTGGTTGATTTGTTTTGACTTGATATTTGCTAGGAATTGCAGTCAAGTTAGGTGAAACTTTCAGCAGATTATTCCTGCATACTAGTAAGACTCTGCAACACTACAAAGCCATGCCAGACTATTATTTTGAAAATATGGAAAACCGAGACTGGACCGTACTGGGTTGGTTCCAAAATTGTCGGTACTGATTCGGGTTTGGTATGGTCCGGATTAAGTTAAAAGGGTTGTAGCACTCGGTTTATAGGCAACACAATAACTTTAAGGCCTATCTTATTTAAAAAAGTTTGTCTTAACCGGAGTTATGGATTTGATGTTTTAGGTCATAGCTTTTATGCTTTCTTTGGTCCCAACCCGGATTTTATTGTGTTGTTCAAAGTTATGTTCGATTCATACCAACATTGTTTTGTATAATCCACTAGGTTTTAAAGCCCGCGCGTAGCGCTGGGTTGTATAAATCTAAAATTATAATATCAAAATAAATTATAGGATTAGGTTTATCTACATGATAATATATTAATGTTTTTATAAAAAAACACATCTAAAAATAATACAAAAGCATGATCAAAAAATCAATCACACGATTTGGGTTTTAATATGGTGCAAGAATAAACCATCAAGTTTAATTTTTTTTAAAAACCACTATAAGTAGTATAATCCACTAAGACCATATTAACCTAATAATAATAGTAAATAATTAATATAAAGGTTATGAGAAAAGTAAAACATACTTGAGTGATTGTTTCTCTAAACATAATCATCCTATGAGACACATGAGAAGTGATTTGTAACACAAGGTTTCACGAGCTTAAAATTAGAGTAAATTAAAACTTTATTTACACCAAAAGGTTTGCAGCGGAACAAACCACTGATTACATATTAAGTATTGTTTATCGACTTGGCGATCTAGAACAACGAATCAAGCCAAGTCTCAAAATTAAGTCAGTGTTACCACTACGCACCGACCATCGTTATAAGTATCAGAGTTAACTACAAGTGTTCCAAAAGACATATACAATATAACACTACCCAAAAGCAACCCGCCTCGCCAGGCCATCTGATCAGCCTGCGAAAAGGGAAATATCACGAAACATTAGCTACACTAGCTAGTGAGTACAAGTATCACGTAAGCACCAATAAGCATGCTATCACGTCACAATATGACACACAATGCTAAGCTATCACATAGCGGTGTGTCGACATGTCAGCAGGATCATATCTTGCGAGGTAGCTAGCCTGGCTCAACGATCCGAGCTGGGGAATCAGTCACAACCAACTGCATCGGTGGGGGAGCGAAGAGCAGCCCACCATCACGTTTGAGTCACTAGGACTCCGTTTGGATCTGATCATAGACCAAGATCCTCACTGTATGTCGATGAACGGCGGCCTGCAGAACCCTCGGGAATCCGGAATTGGCCATCAAATCCCATAGACCCGGAATTTACCGTCGAGTACCGTTAATCCCGAATAACCAACCATCTAGGCCCTCAAGGGATCCAGCTGCGTCAGCAACTGACCTCAACCACTGCGTCTGTCCGGACAGGAATCATAAACACGTTTGACCCATAGGGTCCACAGTACGCATGCGTATCACTTATCACAATTTATATCACATGGCATCACTTATAACACTATGTCACTGTATCACAATCACAATATCACATGGCACATAACACCGGCACACAATAGCCCTACTTACTGAGTCTCATGGGAAACCGGTACTCACCTCGATATTACATAAGGCAGATATGGATCCGGTAATCCCAAGAACACACGAAGTCGTCCGAATCACCTAACACAATAGCCCTACTTACTGAGTCTCATGGGAAACCGGTACTCACCTCGATATCACATAAGGCAGATATGGATCCGGTAATCACAAGAACACACGAAGTCGTCCGAATCACCTAACACATTAGGTTCAGACTTAGTTATCACATACACATAGCACACATAGGTTAGAACACAAGTTACGCAAGCTGTCAGCACTGAACAGCTTACTACGGCCGTAGAGGACATGTCCTACGGCCGTAGGACACTTTACAACCCTTTACTACGGCCGTAGGGCCAAGTCCCTACGCCCGCAGGGTTTCTTTCCAACGAATCATGCACTACGGCCGCATGAACCTATTCCTACAACCGTAGTAGCTATTCATTGGTGACCTACGATCGTAGGTTACGTACCTACGCCCGTAGACCTTGTTCCATCGTTCATAGACGGTAACTCACACAAAAACACATCCTACGGTCGCAGTAACCCTGCCTACGGCCGTAGTAGACACACAATACTTCCTACGGTCGTAGGGTGTATCTCCTACGCCCGTAGGAAGTACCTGCACAGCAGGTCTTCGTCCCTGTTTCGCACAACAATTGTAATACGCGATTTTAACACCAAAATCTCGATTGAAACCAGATTCAATCGTTTGTACACTTCATTTGACATCAAGGGAAGTCTAGAAACACATTTGACACAACAAATAACACATAGAACACCATAAATACCATCAAATGGGTGTATCTTCTTTAAGACACAAAAGTTAGGGTTCTTGATCCACAATTACTTACAAAGATGGAAAAGAACAGCAGATTGAATCTCGAACCAGCTTGCAACCCACTTGTTATTGATCTTTCTTTCAAAACCCACAAAGAACCAAGGTGTGTGTGTGTGTCGTAAGTTTGAGTGTGTGTGTGTTTTGTTTGAGTCTTGAACAAAACCAGCGGATAAGAATGAGCTAAGGCCGACATTGGGGTTATTTAATTAAACCCCGTGTATTTTGTTCCCCTTTCCAACTTCCAACTTAACATACGTCATCCCGTTTTAGCCAACGGGGATATCTACGGAATCATTACACGAAACCGTATAACACGACATCACTTTTACACACGTTTGACACTTTTCACACAATCACATTAATTAACACGAGACACGTTAGTCACACAAAACACTTAATTTAATTCACTTAACGTCACTGTACAAACACTAAAGCACAAAGTACAACCCTACACTGCTAGGCCCATTTACAAGGTGTTACATGATTAATATACACTAATAATATAGCTATTAAAAAATATATACAGTAATAATTTAACTTTTAATTAAAGTTTTTATAGTAGTACATAAATATTTTATTTAACAAAAACTTAAAACGAAACCGATAATGACATAATTTTCTATTTTTAAATAATCTTTTTATAGTAGTTATCAAAAGGATTAATATGGTTTAGTCCTTAAAATTGAAGCTCTATTTTGGTTTAACATTTAAACTTTATTTCCCGACTGTATTATCACTGGAGTTTAAGACTATTTTGATTTAATCTGTTGACTTTTATCTATAAATTGTTTTCAACTCTTAAATTGAAAGATTATTTTGGCTTAACTTGTAAATTTTATTTTCTAAAACCCTAACTTTTCAAAGTATTACGTTATTTTGGTTTTATACATAAACATTATCTCCGTCATAAAAAAATAAGCTTTATTAATTTAACCCTTCAAATTTTTTAGAATACTTTTACCTTTAAATAGATGTACATATTATTGATGCATGAAATTTATGTGGTCTTTTGTTTGACTAAGAAAACATATTATTAGTGAGTTAGTGCAAAGTTTTGTTTGAAATGTATTTGTAAGCTACATTTTCTTTATAGAAATTGTATTTCTAGTCGGTTAAATAAAAATAATAACACATACTTAAGAATATTTTTTACCAAGAAAACGGAAGTTGTAACGTAAAAAATTACTGTTGTTCTTTAACGACTTATTTACATTTTGACCTAACGATCAAATTTAAACTTTAATGCTCAAACAATTCAGAAATATAGGTTAATGGTCATTACCAAAATAAGTGTAAGTTTTAAAGTTAAAATATAAAAAAAGTTTAAGAGTTTAAGCTATTTTTAACCCTAATTAAACTCTTAAACTGATAAATATATTAAATATTGTTTACATACAAAAAAACAGAAGATACTCATGATGCTTTAAGAAAGTAGAAGTTGAAAATTAAAAAAGGTTAAAAAGAATAGAAAGATTAAAAAGAGGTTAAAAAGATAAAATTAAAATCAGAATTGACAATTTTAAAAAATTTGAATTTAAAAAATGCAAAAGAGTTAAAAATAATCAAAAAAAGACAAAATGGCAAAAATTTGTATGCGGGAGGATTTGAAACCACGCCCACCTCCATGAAAAACAAACACCTTACCACTCCGGCAAATCAAGTTTTTGTTACCAAATCTGTTTTTTAATATATATTATAAATTTGTTTTTCTTTCCTCCAAATTGTTTGGTACTATAATGGGTATAGAATTCAAGGTTTTTCTTTTTTTTAAAGAAAGAATATTAGCACGTCTTCGATCAACACAATAAAATCTTTGGAAATTGTAGGATTTCAAAAGAAATTAAACAATTCTTAGGTATCGTTTGTTTCGCGGAACTCGAAGGAATGATATGGATTTAAATTTTATCCAACCCTACCCATCGGATGGACTTTCCATTACTTAAAGGAACGTAAACATTCCAAAGAATGAGATTATATTCTAAAACAATATTACTAAACACAATATAATACGGAATTTGATTTTAGTTCCGTTCTGCTGCTTCGATTCGGTTAAATAAATGGCACATTCCGCCTGTTTAGTTCGCAGAAT
Source organism: Pulicaria dysenterica (assembly GCA_947179395.2). Taxonomy (NCBI): domain Eukaryota; kingdom Viridiplantae; phylum Streptophyta; class Magnoliopsida; order Asterales; family Asteraceae; genus Pulicaria; species Pulicaria dysenterica. Next base: position 70,449,226 of record OX359292.1, on the reverse strand, counting down.
TTGATGAAATAGCTTGAAATTAAATTGAAATTCCATTTCAATATTGTTTGGTAACCTTTTGTTTCCAGAGCAATTTCTTAGGAATGCGCCGGATAAAATTAAATTAATACATTAGCTTCTTACATGTATTTCATATATTTTTCATCTTAAAAAATATTAGAAAAACGATTCATGTGCTTAAAACATGAGACAAAAATATGTCTAATAATTTGATTGAAATACATGACAAAATGAAATGAGGAGGATGAGAGAGAAAATGTGTAATCCATGTATAAAACGATGAATAGATTAGACATGTTTTTAGTCGAATTTATTAGACAAATATATAAGTTTCAAGTCTTGTTACATAAAGTTTATTTAACTTTTTTCTAATATTAAAAATTAAATAATTTTTCTATTGATTACAACTTAACAACCTCATCAAAACGGTTCTAATCAAACACCTTAACTAATATGTACTCTTCAAATCTTAATCTATCTATAATAATAAATATTAATAAACATCTAACTTATTGCCACATGTCCATTTTTTAGACATCATTTTTCTCATTTTTCCGTTAATTTCCAATACTTTGTACATCTGCCACGTGTCCTATTTTTATTACACGCATGCTTTTTAGACCGGTTTTAATGGATAAAAAGACCGGTTTTCCTTTGGTCTTATAAAGGCTGGTCTTTTAGACCGGTTTTAATGGATAAAAAGACCGGTTTTCCTTTGGTCTTAATGGGGTGATCTTTTCGGTTTTAATAGATAAAAAGACCGGTTTTTCTTTGGTCTTAATAGGGGTGATCTGTTAACCCGGTTTTAATAGATAAAAATACTGGTTTTCCTTTGGTCTTAATATGAGTAATTTTTTAGACCAGTTTTAATGGATAAAAAAACCGGTTTCCCTTTTGTCTTAATAAGGGTGGTCTTTTAGACCGATTTTAATGGATAAAATAACCGGTTTTCCTTTGGTCTTAATAGAGTGGTCTTTTAGACCGGTTTAATGGATAAAAAGACCGATTTTCCTTTGGTCTTAATAGGGGTGGTCTTATCTATAACATAAAGACCGATTATAAACTGGTCTCCAAAATCACATATAGGCCGGTTTTTATCATACGCGACCCTAATCAAGTTCTACATAAAGTCCGTTTTACCTCACTCTGGAGACCGGTATTCATCCCCTCTCTCAATGGAATTATTTATAGACCTTGTTGGAACCTAGAGGGGGGGGGGGGGGGGGGGTGAATAGGTTCTTTAACTTAGTTTACCAATTTTTCACAAATAAAATTTGTAAGTTGTGTTAAAAAAGATTTTTCTTGAAGTTTATAACACAACAAATATATATACTTGAAATAAAGAGAGTAAGGGTAGAGAGATATCACCAATTAGAAGACAAGAGATTTATAGTGGTTCATGCAAGTGTTAACAAACTTGCACTACATCCACTCCTTGGCATCACCCACCAAGAGTTTGCTCCACTAAAAAATTCTCTCTTTCAAGGTAGAGATAAACCTTTACACTTCTCTCTTGCAAACAAGACTAAGATGAGCCTAGTTTCACTCTAATTTGATGGCTAGAGTTAATCCTCACTTCTCTCTAATTATGTAGGCTAGAGATAATCCTTACTTCACTCTAATTTGAAAGGCTAGAGTTGATCCTCACACTATTACAAATATGTGGATTGATAATGTAATGATTGAGCTTTGAAGACTTTTCACTCTTGCTCGTGATCTTGATCTTGTAGGTGATATATCTTTTGATTGGAATATAAGCTCACAAGATCTTAGAATATGTTCCGTGTTTTTCTAATGTCAAGAGTTGGAAAATCACAAGACTTGAGTTGCTTTAAATAAAAGAAAGAAGTAAGCTCAAAAAGTGTCCAGACATCTCACGGTCGATCCACGGTCGACCGTGGAATCGACCGTCAGCCTACTGGAACTTTTTGAGTCTTTCAATTATAGACGTTGGCCTTTTACCAAAACCACACACAACCCATTTTTACCATAAAAATTCACTGAAAGGAAGCTTAGAAAAAGGTGGGTTGTGACATACTTCTTATGTTTGAATTTAAACACCAATATGGAAGTTTAGAAAGCAAATGTATAAAGCATGTTGGATGTTTGCTTCTTTGGGAGATTCCATTTTCTAAATATGGTGTTGTTTGATTTTAATGCTAGATCATGTTTGGTATTTGCCAAAATAAGAAGTCTTATACTTTTACAACCAAGCTTTAAAAAATATTTGAATTTTTATAAAAATTATTTTGTAAAAACTTAAACTTGTTTAATTTATTATTCTTGTAAACTCATATTTTCCGAACTCTTGTTTGTAGATTTCTTCGTCATCGGCTTTGAAGAATTCATCTTCATTTGTTGAGTACGAGTTCGGGTGACTTCAAGAAGGACAATGTTTAAGAATTGTGAGCTGTGCAGCGACGGTTGATTTACGGTCGACCGTGTGATCGACCTTGAAGGCTGAATGTTTACTTTTATCTTGTTATCTTCTTTTCTTGTTGAATCAAAGTCTTTACTTGTTTGTTCTTCACTTAATCATCAATTTGAGGTTTGTTAACATTGAAGAATATATATATGAACATATGAATAATTTTGATAAGCAATAGTATCACATGTTAATATTTTTATCATCATCAAAACAAGGAGTGCACTTTTAAATGTATGACCATGTATGCACCAACAGACCTGTTGTATTAAAACCGGTCTCTATGTAACCTTTTAAAAAAAATACAATAATATATGGCTACTGTGTATGCCATTAATTGAATTGAGAATATATAAGAACAACAATATAAGACAAAACTAACTTATTATTTCATGAACAACAAAGATATATCTATAAAAAAAGTCTCAAAGATTGAGATACAACGTTGCTACAAATTAAGATCTCTAAATATAAACTAACATAACAACTATTTAAACCTTTTGAGAGTGCAGTATTATGTTACAACTAATAATAATAATCCTGAAGACAAGGTTCTAATAATTCTTACTTTTGCTCAAATTTCCAATTTATGGTTTATATCTGATTTTGTATTTCATTTCCTTAGTAACTGTTCTATGTATTTTTTTATATTTATAAGTTATCTATAACTAGGGGTGTTCTTCGGTCGGGTTAATCGGTTTTCGGGTTATTCGGGTCGGGTTATTCGGTTTTTAAGGTAATGAAATGTTACCCGATAACCGAACCGAATAAGGATCGGGTTATTCGGTTTTCGGGTAGTTCGGGTCGGTTCGGGTTTTGGGTTATTCGGGTATAACCGAATAAGAATTTGTTGTTTGGCATTTTATGTTTTAATCATTGTGAAATTAAACAATGTGATTGTTTTATTTCAATCATCGTGAAATTAGACAATCAATGTGGGATTAATAACACTTGAAAGAAGTTTATGCAAAACATGTTTTGTTACCTTCTTGCACTACACCTTCATCAGATCATCACACGATCATATCACAAGTTAATTTTTCATAGCTCTAGAATAAATACATAATGTTATAATTAGATAATGCAACTATAAATAAATTTAAAAAGTAAAAGCTTATAATTAAAAAAATACTTTCACCAAGTTGAGTTATTTCGTTTAACTAAAAAGTTTAAGTTTATCTGTTATTAATTACTAAAAGTCTAAAATCATAAAATGTTGAGTAATCTCGTTTAATTAAATTCGGCTACAAATTGTCTAAGATGTTTTGTGAGTTGTGAGCTTGTAGTGTGGTTGACCCATTTGTAACCAAAAGTTAAGTATAAATATATAATTAATTAAAATATACAATTATTAAAAAAAACCTTAAAATTCTTATTCGGGTTAATCGGGTCACCCGAATATCTTTTTTTCTAACCGCCACCCGACCCGAATAAGGAAACCGTTAATCGGGTTACCCGAATTAGAGACCCGAAAACCGATTAAACCGACCCGATTAACCCGAATTTGATTCGGTTCGGTCGGGTTATTCGGGTTCGGTTATTTTCGACACCCCTATCTATAACCAACCCGTGTAATAAACGGGTCTCTAAACTAGTTTATAAATAAATGTTTTATTTCATTACAAATAATTATAACTTAATTAATTGAATTCTTATTTACGCATTATAACTTTTTAACAATGAAATACTTTAGAGAAATCATAATCAATTAATTAGACAATAAGCTTTCTTTTGGATGAAGAAGAACAAGATAGAGAGAAAACGCTACATAAGGAAAAAATGGAGAGCGAGAGAGATAATCGGTAGAGATAATGAAGAAAGAAAAGATAATTCTCCCATGAAAGTATAAATTATCATAAGTTAATGTCGACTTTACAAAAACACCACTGAAATTCTCATGAAAAATTGGCAACCAAGTTTGCCAATTGATAGATAGTATAATTCCACTTCTTAAAGAAAAGTTGTAAAAAAACACTTCTGTTTGTGTTTTAACCGTATGTATATAAACATCTCGCTCTTGTTAGTCTAAGGGGATGCTTATTTTAACTTATTTTTCATAAGTCTAATTTTTTCGGCTTATTTTTATTAATTCAAGTCATAATAATGTAACAACCCTCCTAGTTCACTAAATTTTGCTTGAGATTCCGGAACGTTCCACACAAGTTATGAAGGTTCAAGACATATAGAGAGATCTAGAAATATCCTTCTTGTTCTAGAGTCCTAGAATGATATGGACAGTTTCATAGAAGAATCTAGATAATTGTATATACTTGTAATTTGTAGAAGTATCTTGAAAGTTCCAAAGAGGTGGAAGTGCATATAAATAGGTGGTTGTGTCATTTGTTGCAAACCACCTCCAAAATGAGTTATAAAGTTCTCTTGTAAAACTTTCTTAATAAAAGCATTCTTGTTCCATATCTAGCGTTCCATTGTCGAGTTTTTTTTAATCTTCTTGTTTACCGGGTGAAAGACTGATTTTGGCCGAGACTAAGAGCCGCACGTGACCTTGTAGAGAACAAATCTGTGACAATAAGCTCATAATTCACAAAATAAGCTCGAAAAAATGAGCTTATAAAAAATAAGTCGGAAAAATAAGTTAAACACCTCCTAAATCCATGATACAACTTTCCCACTCTATACTTCCATCACCATTGCAGCTCCTTCAGTCGCCCATCGGAGCTCCTTCCGTCCCCACTACAACAGCGATCCATTGCCAATTTGGGGTTGTTCATGGATAACTAATAAACGGTTAACCGACAATAAATTCAGTTTGATGATATAATGAACCTAATCCTAAAACAAAAACATCGGTTAACAAGTAATCGGTTAATCAGTTTTAATGTTTCAGTTATGCAGTTAACAAATTAACCTATTTTTAATAACACACAATCTAATAATCTATGCATGATATATAAATTAATTTTCATGTGTACGTTAACTTTTCATATAGGAACAAAAACTATTCATATTACATAATGTTCCTATATATATTCAGTTTAAATTACATAATGTTCACATCAAAATATCTAACACACCTTAAATTATATTTATCAAGTTATTTTATAACGGGCTTTATTTTTAAATCAAGTTAATGAACTAGTGACATAAAAAATACAATGTTAGTATGTTATATTACGTCATACACAACTTATTTTCATATATATATAGGGGAGGGTTATATTGAGAACCATAAATTTAATGAGAATGAGAGACTAAATCTCAACATTTGATTTAATTAGATCTGATCATAACTTTTAATTACTGATTTTCAAGCGTTGAAGTGTAGTTTAGGAACAAAAAATCTTCGACTAATTAAAAGCGTAAAAAGAAGCTTCATCGTCGACTAAATAGCTTACCATCTTTTCCTATCAGAAATTTAAAAGCTTCTCCGCTAAATTGTTAAAATATTCCCTGTCGTCGACTAATTATCTCCTCAAACTTTGAGCATCTCCGCCGCTGAATTTTGAAAAAAAATCAGTTTTTAATTGAAAAAGCACAATCAGATATGGAAGATTCAAGTTCATTAGTCAATCAAGTCGAAGTTGAAGCATATTCATTATCAATGAACGCCGTATATGAACCAAGTGATAAACATATCATACATTCTTCAAAATACATAATTATAATCTTGTTGACTCATATCTGACATTTAAATGTTTTGTATCTGCTATATATTTCGTTGATTAATATCTGAAATAGTACATCAAAGACATGTATTTGATTGATTCATGTAATAATGTGCGTAAAGCGTACTACTTTTTAATTTATAAAATTTGCATTTATTTTACGTACGACTATGACACAGTAGGCAAGAGAACCTAATCGTATTATAGTATAGAAAATAAGCACGGGTGTCAAACACAAGGGAAACGGGTATGATTTGACGCTAGTTATACTAATTTAAATATTAAACTAACTAAACAAACTAAAAACAACTAAAAACTACTAAAAGCAAATAAAAAAAATAAAATAATTAAAGAAGGGAATTTTGTGAATTTAGCATTTTCAATCAACTTAACCATTAACAAACCTAGAAAACTCCTAAAGCGAAGCAAAGAAACAAGAAAGCAATAAACTTGATTGGATTAAACAATTAATGAAGACTTTCCCTTCCTAGATTCGATTTCACCATTTTCAAGTTAATTAAATTCATGGAATTAAGAGAAAATGATACTAAAGATCATGCATCGATTTCTAAAGCGGTTAAAACCGTGATCCGATTATAACCGTCTGATTACACTAATTAATAACCTTTATGGTCAAAAGCGCGATTAAAAAGTATAATTAGCCAATAAGTTCGATTATAAGTAAAGCTTTAATATTTAATGATTGTATGATCAACGAAACATTAAACTAACACATAAAGATCATTATATGTTGAATCACATATCAAAGTTTCAATCTTTAATTGTTTAACCCTAGGATTAGTCAATCATTAGCCTAAATTATCTAATGATCCTAGATAATCAAGATTCAAACTTTATGATTAGATTGATCTTCTAATGCATAAAACTTAGAATATAAACAACCAAAAATAGATTTTAGAACATGGATGAACTAATGATTAAGCAAAACTTGATAAAAACATGATTAAAGTATCCAAATCCATGAATTAATCAACATTAATTAGGGTTCATCCCCTCTAGGGAGGAAAAACAGAAACTTAGTGAAGATTTAACATTCTAAACTTCTGGAAATTTAGAACAAAGATGAACATTATGAATAAGAATGATTAAACCGTAAAAAGTTGAATGGTGCTAAGCTTGACCTTCACTTTAAAGCTCCAATCTCCAATGATATGCTCCAAGCTCCTCTGGAATGATTCAATGGTGTTTTCTATTGTTTTTTATGGTAAAAAGTCGATTGGCAAGTTCCAAATCCGAATGAGATTGAAAACTATATATAATAGCTGAAAAAGACTGCGTCGCGCCGCAAACGTATGCCGTCGCGCCGCGATCACGTGGATGATCCCTTATTCGTAGCCCGTTTGAATTTCAAATCCGAGATAAGCCTTATCAGAAGCCGTCGCGATGCGATCTTGTACGTGGACGCGATGCGATCTCGGGTGTTTGACCAGGATTTGACTTTTTTGCTATTTTTTCTCGTTTTTAGCTCATATTATCTTCAAGCTCGAATTTTAAACCTGAAAAAAGTTATTAAATGTATAAAACACCTTTCTAATATATTTTGCATGATTTTTAAATAAAAATAAACCCGATATCGTATAAAATATTTATTTAAATATCATGATGTCATGTATGCAATAGTATTGTAAAAAAATTATTCATGATTCATTTATTAAAAGTATATATTTTACCATATGATCATGTTGTCTCATATATTTATTCATATTTGAAATATCAAACAAAAAATCTATCTATATCCTCTATAATTCAGTAACTTGATTTGCTGACTTGGCATTGCTGTTTAGCCTTAATTTGCAAAATTGAGTGACGTGGCATCATCCCAACACCCCTAATTTTTCTTCGGTAGAAGGGGATGTGACTTCAATGAGGGACGATTGAAGTCGTTGATTAAGGGTTCCACGGTTTGACTTCTTCTGTTGTGAAAATGGATCGATTTATCTTCGGTAAATGACGTCTTATGTATGAATAGCCTCGGATCCTAACTGCTTATGCCATTAACGGACACCTCCTATGCAATAATCCAGTGAATCTTCAGTCGGAGTCATCACTGATAGGATTTATGTGCATAATCATCGAACCTTGATGATATGCCCAATGCCATAAAACACTCAAGGGTCACACCTGTGAGGGTATGTAATTCAAGTAGGAAAATCCACACGGCTCGGAGACGGGTATTATGACAGTTAGTCATAAGCCAGTATTGGGAGTTGAGAAAATAACGAGGTTAATATAATTAACAAGAATATATATATTTATTAGTTAATAAATATATATTGTTAATTATTGAATTAATATCTTGGATATTAATTAAAAGGTTATTATTACTAATTGTTATTATTATTAATAAGGATATAATATATTAAAGAATTTTATATATATATATATATATATATATATATATATACTAATAATAAAAATGGTTTAAATGGTTTCCTAATTAGATAACTATGTGAGTTATCTATAAATAGGGGTTAAGCCTTATCAATTAGGGTTAATGTTAATGTTAAATCATTAATCAAGAAAAAACTCTCCTCCCCTCTATCTCTCTAGTCGACGGCCGAGGACCACACCACAAGGGTGTTGGCCTATTTTGGTGTTCCAAGTGCAAGGAATCAAGATCAAGTCGTGTTGGATTAAACCTTTCTAGCGGGTACTTGTTATACCTCATCACAGGTGGATTAAGCTTGAGCAATCCATGTATATTACTCATCTAATGTGTCTCTTGTGATGAATGGTGAAATCGATGGGTGTATATGTGTACACACATATTTCGATTTCCAGGATATGGTTATAGGATTGATTGCATGCTTAGTTTTTTGTTTAATTCAATCCTGGTTTGCCTTGTTTATGTTTTGCGCAAAAGGCTATATGTCTGTGATCATGTTTTTCGAAAACCTATATACTGGATATATACACACTTGATAAACTAAGATCTGTTTTAATCCTTTAAGATTATTATTCTGTTTCCGCCTATGTGAATAATAACTATTTAATTATACAATTCTGAGTTGGTTTAAACCAAGTTTTGATTCTGAATCAGGATAAATCAAGAATGAATTGTGACCTGTAAAACCCAACAATCACGTATTCACCATCAGGTACGCATCTTGTTTGTTAAACCCTAATGCTTATACACAATACTTGGTATAGTAGTCCAGCCATATGTAGTTTATCATGAAAGAAACTTTTAGTTACCCAACACTTTTGCAAAAACAAACCGATTTTGATCGAAGTAACACGAAGGCCACAAGCCTTGAGGACGAAGCCAATGTTACTGGAGGTGACGCCCTTGCCGACCGCTAATCACCCCTCCGGTCACCAACACGTACTTCATTTTTCTTTCTAAGTTTGGGTTGTCTGCTAAGTGTTTGTGAAAATGTCCCACACGTAAAACAGAGAACAAAATGGAAGGCTTAACTGAGTTAAGTCGTTTCCAAGAAGAAGAAGATGCAAATACCGAAGGCAGCGCATGGAACAATTAAACCCTGGTGGAGTGGATTTTAGCCCGAATATGGAGTCAAACATATAAAAGGACTACTTTTTAAAAACATGAATTAAAGATTTGTGAAAGGGGTTTTTGATGGAATATTGGAACCCTCTTTACCTTATAAATCTTTTGGTTATGATCTGGGAGTACTCATTATGTCGTTTTTGTGCTTATAAAGTCATTTTGGTATCACAGGCATTTGACACAATGTACTGGTGAACATAAGGAATCTGTGTTATGGCTTGGTTCAGTTGTTTTGGGAAGGCAACTCCCTCAAAGGGGGGTGTCAAACTGTCAATAAAGGTATTTGGTCAAATCTTAACTTGTAATATGTAAAATTATTAATTTATGTTTCACTTACTTATACTTGATTGGTGTTCAATGCTAATATTTTATTATTTTTCTTGAATAATTTCAGGAAACAATCAGGGAAACAACTATGATGTTAGTATGGGTAAGATCACATATAAAATTTGTAATTGTATGCGATAGATTCATGATCTATTAATGTGCTTATAGTAATAATTTGTTATGGGATATTCTGTTATGTGTTTGACGTATACTTTCTTCGCATGAACTTTTATCCATACAAAAAATGTTCTTTTATCCATACAAAAAATGTACGATTGAACTAAACAAAATACATTGAGTTGGTCTTTTACATTTTAGTATGAACTTTCACATTTGCTTAAATTGATAATTAATACAAGATTATGTAGTTCTTAAACATTATCATGGTGGATCAGATTTGCTTCCATGATTTTTACTGTCATTGAAGTTTTACCTTTTCATGTCTTTCTTATTGTTTTAAAGGACAGTGAAGCTGCAGATGAACTTAAAAATTAGTGTAAGAAGGAGCATTTGTATCGTGAGCTGGCTACAACTGCAGAAACTGGTTAAGATTTTAGTATAAGCTGGATGAAGTAAGTTAAAATAAAGTTTTATATCGTTTATGTTTCTTCTTCCTTTTGTTATAACTTTTTTGTTTAAATTGACAAGCATATAAAAAGTAAACAGATTCAAGGGCGAAATAAGTTAAATACCATACAAAGTATGAAAAGTATAAGTGCAAACAAGTCCCGAGTTGATAATGAAACTCGTGTGAAGATGAGTACCTATGGGCGTCAGATCAGTCCCATGAAGTTTACGAAGGTACAGCCCCAACCTATGGTTTCCCCTAGGTAGAAGCATGTTTTCGTTCACCGAGTTTAGCACCATCCTTGAACGTGAAATGGGTGAAAACCAGGCTCTTGGTGATTCTGTTTCTGCTTCTTGAATCTGTTTACATTCATCCTCTTGTAGCAATTTCATTTACGGTTCTTGATAGTAAATTAAGCCATTGTTGGCTATGTCTAAACCTATCTAGCAGCAAGTTCAATGGTTAGTAAATTTATGAGGAACTACAACTTATTGTGTCCAACTCTTTGATTCTCTTCTAATTCATTTTCTATTTGAGCTTATGTTTTTCTTTAGAAATGTCATCAGGTATTCAATGCAACTATGCAAGGCTTGCGAATTCTTACCACTCATCACTTATCTTCTTCGCACATATTACACATTTCGGCCAATCATAGTGTATCTAGCTAACTATATGATATGTGCCTTAAGTTATTCAGTTACCCCAAACGATTTCTATTCTGATATATGAAGCTTATGGCATACTTTGGTTGATCGATACATGTGTTTACACATTTGCTCCTACTTGATTTGCAACATCATGTTTAGGCCGTATATCTATTTATTTTTTGTATGATTTGCTACTTCAATTATGTACAACTTCTTTTGTCATGGTAAAGTTTACAGCATGGTTAAGCAATAGCACTTAATTATGCATTTTTAATTATTATTATTATTATTATAAGATTATGCATTTACCGTAAGTAGAATTTCAGACTATGAAGCACTCAAATATGTCAATTGGCTTTTAAACTTGCTGGTAAACACGTCCCATAATTTGAAAGAATAATCTTTTTCCCCTAAATATGAGAGGTGTATATGCATCAATTGCCTCTAATTCTAACTATAATTTTTAAGAGTAAGATTTTCCAAACAAACTCTTGCTAAAAGAAAATTGCATTTTCCCTTGCATGGTTTCGGCTTTAGAGCATGTTCAAGACCTTGAAATTAATCTTGCAGGCGACAATGGTGTCCAAAGGAACTGCTTAAAAAGTGCCCCATACTTGGTCAACTATAGTAACTTTTTATAACAACAGAGTATATCATGTTTGCATACTTGCCAAGTTATTAGGCCTTAAATATCCTTTTTATTTATATAGGTTTCAAAGCATAATAAATTCAAGTTTCATGTCATTGTGAGCAGCCTCATCCCACATGGTAAGCAAAATATTTGTTAAAAGTAATGTGCTAATATCTTGGTTGTGGAAATTAAATTTGTTTGTAGTTCATGAGGGGTGCCATATATGGACCATTGTTGAAAGCATCTGCCATGTTAAATGATAATGCCCACCAAGTTTGTTTACTGTTGGTGTTGGGTAAAATATCTAAGGGAGAGACTATACTTTCTCTTTGTAGTAATAATGATAGTCATGTTAAATTCACAATGATATGATACGGTATTTGGGATCTAAGGATGTTTTGTTTGTTTTGTTTATACAAGTGTAGAAAGCTAACTATGCTCATACAAATGAAAGATACATATACCCACTAAGTGTTCTGGTTTATATAATGCCTTCATACTTATTGCGTTTCAAATCAAGAAATGAATTTATATTTCCTAACAATGTACATGGAATACATTAGTACATCACTAAAGAACTATCAAAGAAGACATTCACTTCTTCGTGTGACTTATAATTAAAAATAAGCAATACAGTTTTAAGTGTGCATAGAGTTTATTAACATGAATTCAAATCACTTATTTAAAAGACATCCAAAATACTTATACCCTAGCCCGTGTTTACATGGACCTTAAACCTAGTATGAAACTATTAGACGAGGGACAAATGTTTCATTAATTCATGTCTGAAATTTAATTGATTTGAATCTGCTATTTATTCCGTTGATTAATATCTGAAATGGTACATCAAGAACATGTTTTTCATTAATTTATGTATGAAATAGTATTGTAAAATAATTGATTCATGATTCATTTATCTCAAGTATATGTTTTACCAAATGATTATGTTGTCTCATATATTTATTCATATATGAAATATCAAACAAAAATAGAAAACTATTAGATTAGGGACATTTGTTTCATTGATTCATGTCTAAAATATTAAAGGAACAATTTTTTTTTTCATATCTAACAACAAAGATTTATGTAAATAGGATTATTATTCAACTGAAATATATCATTTACTATTATCTTAATATTTTCTAGAATACTCATCAACCTCGACATTCGTAAATGCAAACAGCACACGATTTGAAGGTCCTGATGGTGCATCGTTATGGATGCCAAACTTTGAAGATAAATACACACCAAAAGTTGGATTGAAATTTGACAACCTTGACAAATGCCAATACTTTTACGAAGATTAAGCGGATAAAGGAGGTTTTGGCACACGTCTTTCAACTCAAAAGAAGACGGTTTCGGATATTGTGATAGAATAGTACAATAAAGTTGGTTTCCAAGTGATAATAATATGAACACGTTATTAGAAAATGAAACAGAGAAACATAAAAGAAATGGAAATGTAAAGAGAACTGATTGCAAGGCAAAAGTGATATTCAAAAGAATAAGTGGAACGAATAAGTTCATAATTTCTTTCTTTGATCTTCTTCACAACTATGAGCTTACAATAGAACCATATAAGAAGACATTCAAGAAAATGAATACAACTTCAGTACACGGAACAAAATTTCATAAACAATGTTTCGACTTCTAACATTGGAGCCACCAAAGCTCATCAGATTTATAGTCAAATAAAGGGTTCATAGCTAGTTCATGGGTCAAAAGTTGATTTCAAAAACTTTAAAAGAGACATAATTGTTTCATTGGAGAAAGTGACTCACAAATGTTAGCTAAACAACAGAAAATAACATGTCAAGAATTTTAGCTTTGATTACAAAGTTCATAAAGGTTAATTGACAAGTATCTTCTGGGCTGATGAAGTTGCAAAGATAAACTATAGAGAGTTTGGTGACATACTATCTTTTAATGCAACATACAATACTAACAAAAAGTGCAAAAATATTAATGTTCTTTTCATTGTATTTAAGTATATTTCTTAACACTTATATTTTCCAATCACGTATACAACATGGTGTTTGTACCTTTCACTAGAATAGACAACCACAAAAAGTGTGTAACTTTTGGAGCTGAGTTGTTGAACAAAGAAGATACAGACTCCTACACATGGTTGTTGAGATCTTTCCTCAAAGCATTTGGAAAGCAGCCAACAATTGTTGTGACAGACCAAGACCCAACTATGACAAAAAGCAGTAACTGCAGTTCTTACTGATTCTAGAGATATCACCTTTGTATGTGGCATATAACCAACAAACTTCCAGCTAAGGCAAAATGGTATATAGTTTTGCTTTTAATTTTCATATTAAAGGAAACATATATTATTGAATTATATGAATTAACATTTTTGATGTTTGTAACTACAGATATGTCAAAATATTCATGAAAAAGAAATTTCACAGGCTTGCGTGGAGCATATACATTAGCGCTGATGAATTTGCGAAAGGTTGAAAGGAGTCATTAAAGGAATTTAACTTGAAAAATAATAAATGGCTAAATGAAATGTTTGAAATTAGAAGTAAGTGGATTCTTGTATACTTTAGAGACTTGAATCTTTGTTCACTGTTGAGAACAACTTCAAGATCAGAAAGTGAAAACTCATTTTTCTTAAATTTTTCAAAAAAAGGTTCAACGTTGGTAACTTCATGAGCTGCAATGGAGAAGCAACGACATAATCAAGAAATTCTGGATCATACAACCTTCAATTCAAATCCAAAATTCAAGACTCCATAACATTCCGGTAAAACGCTTCTACATCAGCCAATTGTGCCTTGTCTTGACGAATGTGCTATCCAATAAGAACCTTCAAATTTATAACATTTAGGTAAAGTTGAGCGTTTTTAGAGATAAGAATTTTGTTTGAACAAGAATATTCCATTTTTACCGCCAAAATTTGAAGCAAGAACTTGAAAAAACTGTTTTACCGCCTAAAATCTCTCTATATATACGATATACCACTCTTTCTAAAAACAAAACTTCTAGTATGAAACAAGAAAAGCAAGTTGCAACACTGTTGGTTGTTCAAAGCATTGAGACTGGAATTCATAGAAAGACTACAACAATAAGGAATATGAACAACGAAACAAGTATTTCAAGTGCTGAAATGCAGTTCCTTGATCATCTCAATCATGATGTTGCAAATGATGCGGACATACTAAAGCATCGTTTAGAGTTTCATCAAAAAATTTGATTCTATCAAGGCAGAGAGAGATTTCTTCTATGGATTAAAATAGTTAATTTCAATTTTTTTTATTAAAGTGTATTTCAAGTGTTATGCTTTATTTATTTCAAGTGTTAGTATTTGAAGTTTAAAAGATCGAATTGTGCAAGACTGTTGTTTATTTCAAGTGTTACTATTTCAAATAAAACCCATATCTTGCAATGTTTTCTTTTGATTTTTATTAACACTCTTCAAAGCAAAACAATTTAGAGTTGTCCTTACCTTAATTGACCTCCAAGTTTTTGTAGATTTCAAAATGTTATCCCTCTTTCATCTCAATGTCATAATCTTCATCATCAACAATTTGTATTCTTTTCTTCCTTTTACTCTTCTCATAAAAACATTCTACAGAATGAACAGATTTGGATAGAAGTATCAGTACTTTAAGCATTAGATGATGCGGAAATAATAAAATGATCTTAATACTAATAAATTACCGAACTTTTATATGAGACTCTAGAAACTACTGAACTTTTATGTGTTACACGTGATTCTTATAATTTATTTTTTCTTTTGATCATATTGATCTTTTTGATTGTCTATGAATACCAATGCACCATAGGTTCAACTTTACTTGTAATAAATAGTATAACAAAAGAACCACAATTGAATAATAAAAACATAACTAACCTCATGTATGAATGAGCTTGTTACAACCTGCTAGTATTGGCATATTGGCATCATCAATTATTCAAGATAATTAAGTATTTAACCTCCACCACTTAATACACCATCACATACCAGAAATCCCCCACCATTAAACAGGGAGTTATAAGAACATTGAGATCAAAGCATGAAATTAGTCAAGCATTACGATTAGATACTTACAACACTAAATAATAGCAATTTAGTCATAGTTATAAGAGAGCAATAACAAAAGGGAACAACTCTTTAACACAAGAAAATCTGCCCACAAAAGAAACAACCCAATTAAGGGTAGTCCGCTTTATTACATTATACCATGGTTGTAGAAAGAAACATGTCAATTCATCAAATTTCCAACTACATAATAATCAGATAGAAGAAGTTAAGTTAATGTAACACTTCAGATGGAGAAGTTTGCCTTAAGGTAAGGTTTGTGGTAGAACATTTCGACCCAATGCTTACCCTTATCTTGAAACCATTAAAGATAACCATTTGATCTAAGTCAACCCTTTGACTTCGCTTGGATTTCTTTTCACATAAAAGAATTCTTCATAATTAGTTTATACTAAGATCATAAACTAAAAGTTACATGATTTAGTAA
Source organism: Pulicaria dysenterica (assembly GCA_947179395.2). Classification (NCBI taxonomy): domain Eukaryota; kingdom Viridiplantae; phylum Streptophyta; class Magnoliopsida; order Asterales; family Asteraceae; genus Pulicaria; species Pulicaria dysenterica. The sequence goes on along the minus strand of OX359292.1, from coordinate 70,432,989 downwards.
TGAACCTAAGTTATGGAGGATCAAGCTAGTTAAGGTAAACTATATAACATCACATCAACAAGATACGAATGTTTAAAAGAGTAACCTCTAGCCATTTGATAAAACTCAAGAGTTAATACTTTAAAACGCTTTGACTATTCTCATGCAAGAACACCTTCTTTAATGATATCAAAATATCATAGATCTCCAATAAGTGAAAGTCCCTTGAAAGGTCTAAGTCTTATGGAATCCATCATGAGAAAAGTAATATAAAATTGTTTAAATACTTCTCATAAGAATCCCCATAATTTTATTAGCGTTTGTAAATGACTTAACCAATTAAAAATGTACTAACAATTATCTTTTCATATTACGAGAACATTTCTCAACTCATGATACCTGACAAGAAATTAGTACAATTTAAATATGTTCTTCAAAAGAACGAATAGCAATAACTAGTTAATTATCATCTACAAAATAATAAAGTCAAGTTTTAGTATTTTCGATATTCATCCTTTAAAATTAATAACCCTTCATTTTAATTTAATAAAATATTAATTACTAAAGGCTAGGATCCTAGTTGAACTTAATCTTGAATGTTTGGCTAATGCTCTCTCCACCAAGATTAAAACAAGAAGGTAGATAACGATTATCAATTGTATCTCTATACAATTCCTAGATCTTTATGGGATCCTTGACAACGCTTGTCAAGACTGGCATGTTTGATCCCATCTATGCCTCGTACCACCTTGCGTTTGGCTAATGCTCTCTCCACAATTAGTCACGATTAAGTCGTCCTAATTTAAAACTTGTGGTTTCCGTCCCAAGACTCTCATGGAATTCGCGAATACCACCTCGGTTGTTACAAGTCAATCCAGGCGTTTGGCTAATGCTCTCTCCACATAGACATTCCAATAACAAGCGAGTGTTTTAAGTTAGGATGGCATAGACTTACATTTCAAAAAGGGTTTTATACGTTTTACATCGTTATATATAAATATATAATTCAAAACGAGTCGTGTAACATATATTGCATGCATACAATCATATGTTACAAGTTATTATAGTAAAATCATATTTTACGTCTTGGTCTTTGAGTTTTTTGAAAATCTCTATTTTACGAACTCTCGTCGCGGTCGATTTTAGATTAACATTAATATCCTATATTAACGTGTGTTGATTGAGCGTGCGGATTACGACCAATTTTAGCTTGTAATAAAATACCTTTTATTATTAAGCTAGTGACGGAGTTTGGTTGAGTTTTAAAATTTCTATTTTACAAAACTTATTTCATATATATATATATATATATATATATATATATATATATATATATATATATATATATATTAAACTTAACGTCATGATATTTTATTTAAAACTTCTTTTATATAAAACTCAATTTAACCATTACAATAATGTTGTCAAATATATATATTTTACCAAACTCCCATTTGCGATTTCTTTTATGTTAAAAATATTATCTAGCATGCAAAAATCCTATTTCAAACGCGCATGAAAATATAAACATAAAATGCAAAATATATACGTGCATAGCCAAGCCTTTTCCTAGTCGGTAATTTTCGTGAGCCAAACGATAAATACCAAGTCAATCTAAAGGACATTCCAAACATCCTAGTATGAAGATCATGAAGCTCCCACTTGCCTTGACAACCCTTGCCTTGCAAAGATCTCCACACATCATGGTTGTGGCTTCCACCAAAAATTCTTCAACTTGGTAATCTCCATCTTCTTACATTTTTATAAAAATAAAACTAGTCTAAACTATTCTATTACTTTAAAAAACAAGATACTAGAAATTAAATTATTATTACATACCAAAAGAAAGAATAATTTACAACCAAATTGAATAATAAACAACCACAAATCATCACAAAGGTCTTAAGGCTTGCTATGCACCAAAACAACACACAAAATCTATACTTGATTTTTAGGCAACTTGTACAACCAAACATGCATGTAAAAAAATGGTTGTAACAAATATACAATATAAACATATATTTGTTGCCAAGAAGAAATCTACTACTTTTCTATTAAAAGAAAAGTTGTCCATCTCTTTTATAATCAAGAAAATATAATTTTCTTAAAATAAAGTTTCTTAAACATGCATAAGTGGCTCTTATACCACTGTTGGGGTTTTGTACGATTTTATAAAACTTTTTAATAGCAACGGAAGCGTGAAAAAATGTACAACAATTTTAAACTCTTTAAAACTCCCCACCAAGATCCATATGCATGTAATAAGAAAACTAAAACAACCATAGGGGGTTTAAGAAATACAACCTTTGTAGCGTGAACGGGTATCGGTGGAGACTAGAAACGACAAGGAACCAAGTGTAGCTTCCCTCCAAGGTATCCACACATGAGCAACGTACCAACACCAATCGAGGGCTAGTCCTTTCAACCCTATATGTAGACAACACCAAGTAGAAGCAAGAAAACTTTTTTCTTCTTCATAACTTGTGTTCAAGTCTACTAATTGTTTGGGTTACCTCAACTCTTTGAAGAACCACCAACAATAATATCATGTATATGTGTTGCAAGAGAAGGAGAACAAGTTGGTTTTGTAGTTGTTTAAGTCTCCTACTATAATAACATATATCAACCTTAACAAAGGAAACAATTAAGTCTCAAAGTTGAAATCCTCATTTTTTTCTATGTGCCGTAGCCAACCAAAAGAACCAAGACCACATAAAACAAAAATTAAACAAAAGCTCCTTGTTCTCTTCTAGATTTACGGCAATATAGGAACCAAAGGCACACACTGAACTTTTTTCTCACATATCTTATCATATAAGATATATTCATATATTACCAACAACCTCAACTAAAACATGGTGCTTCAGCCTTTTTTTTTCTTTTTCATACGGCAGCAATAAAAATAGGGGGGGACATGTGAGGACGTGTATGTATGTATTAACTAGTTAGTCCCATACCTAGATAGACATACATACAAGTAATATAGTATAGAAAAGGAGGGGCCTATCTCTTAATCTTGTAAAGAATATATGTATTTATAAGTGTATATTTTATCTTATAAAACATACTATAAATACTTGTAACACATTAAGGGGATACATCTAAATGTATTTTCTTATAACAAGATAAAATATGAGTAACAAGTTTACTCATATATTATAAATATAAATACTATTGTAAGATTATTATTTCACATAAATAATAATACATTCAATAAATATCCTTATTATAAGATATATAATATAATATGAGTAACAAGTTTACTCATTATATATATATATATATATATAGTTAAAGATTATTATTCAGTTAAATAATAATGCATCCAATAATTATATATTAGGGTTGATTATATTTTAAATCGTATTAAAAAACATATAATTAGCGTCTATTTGCTCTTTGTGTGTGACCCTATAGGTTTATTTATTATTAGCAATATCGTCGTAAGTTGCGTCTTGGGCATATAGAACCAACAAATACCCCCTACGGCCGTAAGCGCCATCGATACAGCAGGTTCTGCCCTGTTCGAGGACAACACCTGCAAGTTTGCATTTTACCACTTTTAATCAACTGAAACTCATATTCAAACATTCCTACATGTTGTTTAACACTACTACAACCTTCCTACATGTAACTTAACTCAAAAACATCATTGGTTGATCACTTCAATCTTTTAAATGGATGTTTCCTTTCAAGAACACATAACTAGGTTCTATACTAAAAATACTTACAAGGAACAAGGGAGATGAGACAAGAATCTACTTTAGACTTGAAGTTTGTTGCTGAGATCACCACAAATCAACTTCTCTTAATCTTCTCTTTCAAAGCAACAAGGGTTTGAGAGTGTTTGTGTATGTGTTTACGTGAGTTTGTGTGTGTTTTGTGTCAACATAGGCAACAAAAGGGATAAGAACACAAGGGACCGACTTAAGGTTGGTCTAATACCCCACCGAATATTTTGTTCCCTTATTCAACTTACAACGCAACTTAGGTTTACTCGTTTCAACTAACGGAGATATTTTCGGAATCATTATCTGAAACCGTTTAATATTTTACCAACTCTATCTATTTTTAACATAAAGCACAAAACCACATTAAACCAACAATTAACAACAATTAGCAACAAAACAACTTTGACTAAAGTCAACGTACAAGTCAACAAACATAGGGTACAATTACTTACTACTAGGCCCTAAACTAGGATGTTACACAAAATAATTTATGAAAATCTTTATTTGATTGTGATTTTTAATTATGCTAAATGTTATGTTTCTTGTAATGTGAAATAATTAAATATAAATATACGTGAATTCAAACCAAATAATATATTTAGTTTTGTAAAATAAAAATGTCATCATATTATGTTTAGATATTAGTTTTTATATTCTTCATTCTTATTTTATGTACCTCCAATGAAAGAGTTATAAGACAAATAAAATAATTTTAAGTGGAGAAATATAAACATTTAAGATTATCTTACAATTTCTATTAAAATTAATAGAAATAAAAACGAGTTCGTTGCATCAATTGTTGGCATCTTTTTAATTTTAAAGTTTAATGTTTGCCTTTTAGAAGAGAGGAAAAAAATGAATAGTTCAATTTCAGTGCAATCTTTTTTATTTCGTGTAAATATTTGCCCGGTTTTAAATATTAATATAATGTATAGTGTTATGTTGAACATAACATGAAAAATATAAAATGTGAATTCGATTTGAATGTAGATAGTTTGAAACTTCGGATGGAGAAGAATTCTATTAGTTTTCATATGTCATTCATCATAAAAATTTTATTTCCCGATACAACGCGCAAGATTAAAACAACTCTTTGTTAAGATGTTTAAGGACATATACAAAAAAGTTGGGGGATTATAGTTGAAGTTTAAAATATGAGTACCTTTTTTGTAATGGCATAATCTTGAGGGGCTTACATGTAAACTTTCCTATCACTCATGAAACGACATCGTAGCGGCTTTGCGAGTCACCAGATTTTTGGGAGGCTAACAATTTTACAGTGCAGAAGCGCATATAAACGGAAAGACGATAATGGCCGCTATCTCTCTCTTCTCTCGTTGCTCTACTCCTTCGCCGGTGATTGTTTCGCCGGGTTCTCATCGATCCGGTGACTTATTCCGTCCGGAGCACAGTCTACGTCTTCGAACATCTACTTTCCGCAATAGAAGCTTACGTCTTCACAGCAGCAGTTCCTCAAACGGACAATCAAAGAACGAGGAATCAAAATCGAGCCCGAGCAGATTCCTGGATGCAGACGGTGTAGTGGAAGATATGGACGGATATCTCAATTATCTCTCTCTCGAGTACGATTCCGTATGGGACACCAAGCCATCCTGGTAAATGTTAATCCGATTTTATTTCAGAGAACGCGAAAAAAAATGCTATATCTGTTACACTCCGATGCAATTGTTTTGAGTTGAGCTTTAGCTGTTCTTAAAACTTCATAATTTCTTAGCGGAAATCTACAATTGCTTGGGGAGTGGTGAAAATCAGTTACTGTATTGTCGTTGAGCTGGATTCACTCTGATTATTTTAGCATTAGGAAATTTGATTCAGAAAGGGATACAAATCATTGATTTGATCTGGATCTCTGTTATCTCCAATGAGTTTGTCTTCTTAATCAAGCTTTTAGCTGCTTGCAGAAATGACACTTAAGAAATTCTTCATATTTGACATCCCTACGCTATCAATCGATCACAGACTCACAGTAGGGAAGAATTCGTTTACCAAAATGTAGAGAAATTGGTAGATTAGATTTGTGATTTGCGAAAATAATTTGTTTAACCGAGTTTCTTGATCTGTTCATATGACTCAGTTAAGATATTGTACAAGGATCATAGGATTTTTGAATGTGTGAATGAACCAGATCAGTGAATACATTTTTTGGTGAATAATCTGTTCTTATTTTCCTTAGGGAAGTCTAGACTGTACACAACATACATGATATATTTCCATGTAAAGTTCTTAAAGCGAATATTCGGTTGTTATAATTTTTATTTGTTAGGTGTCAGCCATGGACGATAACCCTGACCGGAGCATCAGTCATTGCGGGCAGCTGGCTGATATTGCACAACGTCTTGGCCACTTCAGTAGCTTCTGCAGTTATTGGCGCCTGGTGGTACATTTTCCTCTATTCATACCCAAAGGTAAAAGGTGTAACCACAAGTTGCAAAAATTCATATCAAGCAAACACAAGAAATGATTTTTAATTTTTTTATTATATATTTTTGTCTCAGGCATATACAGAAATGATTGCTGAGCGGAGGAAGAAGGTTACTAGTGGCGTTGAAGACACATTTGGCTTAAGAAACAACCCTTGATCCAAGGCTAAAAACCAGCATCACAGACACAGAGCAGGCAGGAGTCGGTTTATTTTGGTATGTAAATTGCAAACTGTTTTGAGATCAGTAAAATTGCCTTTAGTTTATCAGTTAATGCACAACCACAGAGATAACCGTAAATCTAGCATGTGAAATGAACAGGATTCTTAGCTCCTTTTCCTTTTTCATCCCACGCAGCAGCCTAGGAGGCTAAAAAGGAAAATAGAAATACACATTCGAGCCGTTTAAAAGAAAGACATATGCCTTAAAAACATGAACAAATTATCAAACCAGCGACGAACAATTAGTGAATTAGATGTGTTCGACAAACTAGATCGAGCTATGGTTAAAGGCCGAAGATTATATTTATAAAAGTTTTTTGAAGAAATATCTGGGTTGAGGTAAAAAAAAATGTAAAATGAAGTAAAAAACACACGAATAAATACAAATAGCATTTCTTAAAGGTGTATTAATAATTTTCCATAAGCTGATCTATCTTTTAGATAATTAAAGAGTGTATATTCAGTAATTCTTAAAAATTTTAATACATGTATGATACGAAGCTAAAGAGCTTAAGATTATAAGTCTCAATTACTTACAATCCCTCTCCAAAAACACCCTTAACCTTAATAAGTTAATAGTGGCTAACGAAGATCTAGGCATGGTCCATGACTTGCATATATGCTAGTCTCTGGCATTTTTTTAAACTTACAATATTTTCAAGTCTCAATGTTAAAATGATAAAAGTATCCAAAACATAAAAGTTAATGTCCTAACACTTCTATAATTGTTTGAAAGGGTTTACAACTTACTCTATGTTTGATGAAACTGGCTGGGGCTAATTAATTAATAATCCAAACCTAAGCCATAAACCAATTGAAGAGACTTTAATTTTGGGGGCTTATGGGGGATTAATAATCCCCTAATCCAAACGGGGCTAAAGTGCTAGGATTATAAAAACTAGAATCACTGGTCTCTATAATCCCCTTTAAACCCGTTGTCAAACACAACCTGTAACAATGACATAAAAAACGAACCTGATATTTTAATAAGTTAAAATATAAAAGAAAATGTCATAAACAGCTAGAAACATCCATCTACACTCGGAGTAGTTACTTAAATACGTAAATAATAAAATGACTAACATATTACTTATTCAAAGTGTTTGTAATATGGAAACGCTTAACATAGATGTTATCAGAATCATATTTTTGATCAAAAAGGACATTTTTTTGAAAAGAGAAATATACCGCATGATATACGAGTTCAAGTCGATCAAACTAGGTTAAAGAGAAGGTAAATAGACAATTTTATTTTCCACGATCATAAGTAGGGTTTATTCCGCTAGTATGGAACTCCTTATGATCATTTCAAATAACAGAAGCAGAACACGTCTGAAAAACCGATTATTGAGACTAGACCCCCGACAAACAGGTAGCCACCCTTCTTTGAGGCACACTCGTGTTCTCTTTAAGACTCTCGCATCAAAGCATACACTGGTAGCAGGGCATGTACCAAAACAGCTTTCCATGCCATTCACTAACTTGGCTGAACCCATATCTTGATTGTTCGATCACCAATTAGGCCTGCAGAAGCAATCATGTTCTCTGTTGGATGGCAGTTTACAGAAACAACAGTATCAGTATGCCCTTCTAGTTTCTGGAGTAAGTTCTTCAACTGCAAATCCCAAATGTAGACACAGTGATCCTCCGACCCACTAACAATGTATTTGCCGTTTGTCACCGAGAATGTGGGCGTTATGCAATACTTTTTGTTTACATGGCCTGTATACATCTTCAAGAATTTCCTAGTTGAGTAGTTCCAAAGCTTCTACATTCACAGAAAAACAGAAAACTAAGATTAACTATGTAATTAACACAGTTCTTATCTCCATGAGACCATCAACAGCTTTGAACTAGAATAAAAAAGGCCAAATGATGATACATTTTATGTTCAGTATAGTCCATACTTATTGTACTAATCTTTGTATCAGCCCATCAATAGTCCAGATTGAATTTTAAAAATTTGGGCTAAGTGGCATTTTAGTAATTAACATGTAATGATTTTAGCAATTGTATAGTGAATCACATATGATTAAATATTAAAATTTAGGAACTATATTGAACACAACTCACATTTTATGTTCTCATCAGTAGTTAACCCAAATTAAAGCAATTAATTAGCACAGAAACTAACCAGATTATCATCAAGTGTTGCCACGAGAATGAATTTCCCATTAGGTGAGAATTTAGCAAACGAAACCGCCGGAACCTTATCATCAATTAGCGTCTTCAAGCAGGTTCCGGTCGCGGTATCCCAAATCTTACAGGTACCGTCGTGGCTGCCGGAAACAATCAACGATCCGTCGCGGTTAAAATGGACGGAGGTAACCGGCAACGAGTGAGCCCTGATGACGTGGTTAGTCTTCCCTGTTTTCACGTCCCAAACCCTAATCGTCTCGTCAAACGATCCGGAGACGATGAGGTTAGAATGAACACTGAAATTGACACAGAAGACGAAATCGGTGTGGCCGCGTAGGGTTTTGACGCACTCGCCTTCGTGTGCGTCCCAGATGCGGAGAGTTTTGTCGTCGGAGGCGGAGCAGATGTAGTGCGAGTCGGAGGACCATGCGAGGTCGGAGACGCCTTCGGTGTGGCCAACGAGTTTGGAGATTAGGGTTAGGTTTTCAGCGTTCCAGAGGATCAGGGATTTGTCTAGGGATGCAGAGGCGAGGAGTTTGCCGTTGTTGGAGAATTTGACACAGGAGACGGCGGATTGGTGGCCGGTCAAGGTTTTGAGGAGGCGGTAGGGGACGTATTGCGGTGGTGGTTGGGCGGTGTTGGGGGTACTGTTGCTCCCCATGTTTTTAACCGACCAAACTATATTTCTTTGAATAAGCAAGGATCTTAATATAGTAGTTAGATGGGGAAAATTTTTAGTCCCACACGAATGTTGTACAAATTTTAAGACTAAATATTAGTTTAATTACTTATTTTTTTATTTAATTGTTAAAGTTTTTTTAATGGTTTTATTATGAAATTTTGTTTCATTATTATAATCCTTAAGTTTGTTTTGGTTTCTATTTGTTTATCTTTAACCTGCATAACATAACAAGTTAATTAATATATTTTCTTTAATTTTTTATTTTTTTTAATTCTTGTTAAATGTTTAAAGATTTGGAATGATAAAGATAAAAACGATCTAACAAATCGATATAATGAAGATGAATATGGCAGATGATAAACAAAACGGAACAAATCTAGATACATATACATACATTGATTACAATACAATCAATGAAAACATGCATCACTTACAACACAACCTAGCAAATCTAAACAAACCAAATAAATCAATTTAATTTAACATATTTCATAAAAGAATATGATTAGATCAAGATGGTTATTGTAATTACCTTAAGTGAGAAAATTAACTTGATCCGTTTATGGGGTAATTGACAAGATCATGAAATAGATGAATATTGGTTAACAAATAACTAATAACAAGCAAGATACATATAAAAAGAATAAGCTCAATGAGTAGATACTATTATCCAATAATAAATATAAACAACTGGATAAGCAAGCCTCGAGGTTACCAAAGTATATTTGACGTTCAAGTGACTTGATGAAATACGATTATGTATTGATTGGGTGCCATGACAAAAGTATGCTCACATGTTCTATTCATTGTCTATGAGTAGAAGTTTATGATATGTTTATGAAATGCATGCATTCTAAGAGATCTATGATAGATACGATATGTGTTGTGTATATGTCCGGGCATTTATTAATTGTTTTACAATCGTATCGTTGAGGTCAGCCAATGACTGGATCCCTGGAGAACATATCGGGTTGTAGGTTCTGCAAGACCTCCATTACTTGATGTAAGGAGCAATCAACTACCCGATGAAGCCAAAGGAGCCATGAGCTCTATAACGATGCTTGGGGACCGCCACACACTCACCCACCAACATGGTAGTTGTGATACCCAGTTAGAGTTGTTAGGCGAGATTGGCTACCTCGCGAGATACGATGCATACTGATCATGTTAGCACACCACAATCTGTTAGGACAATATTGTTTGTGTTTTCGTATACTGCTTAATGTGCTATATGGCGATGATTGGTTATGTTTATGACTTTGTGCTCACTAACTTTTATAGCTAACTCCTAGTTTTTAATTTTTTATGTCTTTTGTAAATGTTTAAGCACGTTCTTGCTGAGAGCTGCTCTTGTTAGATGCTGAAACACTCGTTCGTGAACTTGTATAATTGTTGGTCAGTATCGGTAATGGACTAATGGTAACCCCTTTTGTAGCATGGTAACACAGTAGGGTTAATATATATAAAAAAAATGTTTTACTAAGAGTATTGTTGTTTGTTAATAAATTGAAATATGTTAAAATCTCAAGTTAAAAAAATATAAACTGAAACAGAAAATCGTAAAAGCCGTCCAAATATATTAATCGAAATGACAATTTAAGATACTTCGCCTTTTTTAAAAATTGTATACTAATATTAAACTCATATTTTGCTGTGTACATAAATCCTCAAATTTTAGGGGCATAGCTGCTGATTTTCATTTTTTTGGGTACATGGTAGATATCCATAGCTACAATAATCAAATTAACAATTAAAGTGCTATAATCGACGGCCTATAAATACTTTCATAACCAACTTAAGCTTTCGACCCAAAATTGGTGGCACATCAAAATTTTAAGCAAGGCCGATTTAAGAGACATGCTATCCAAGTAACTGTCGAGGGTCCATAGTTAGATGGGGCTTATAATTACTATATTCTCTTATACATAAGTGTGTGTAAGAAAGTTTATTGAGCTTGAATTTACTGACAAAAAGGAAAAAAGACCCACTTTCTTAGGCTCTGAAACACATACTTAAAGAAATTAAATTAGCAATCAACTTGAAAATCAAAACGCATAGCAACCTTGTAGGGGAAAAAGCGAATTCATGTTGCAGCAAACTATTTGGCTCGAGGAATCAGAGACGATTGGTCCTGTTGTTGGTGAATCGTTCTCTTTTCGCCCTTTCATTTTTTGCAAACGATGAAACGTGTAAACAAATCACAATTGTAAAATCATCCAATTCAGAATTATCTGATCTTTTCTAAACACAATAGGCGATTTCTTATGAAATGATTCGATTGTCGGCAATTCGCATCCATAATTTTCGAGTTTGTGATTTATTGGCCAATAGTATTTTCAGATTTTGTATTTTAATCGGCGACTTGCTGTTTTTGTTTTTTAGTGAAAAGATTTCTTTAACCCTTTGAGTAAACTAGGAAAAACAAAGTTTTGATTGATAAAATTAGTTACTTGAAATCAGTGTACCACATACAAGATCAGATTTTTTATCATTCGAGTGACACTCAAGAGTTTTGTAATTAACTTGTATTTGATTTTTATTTCTTAGTTTTAGTTTATTGTTACTTGTTTTGGTAATCAATTTGTATTTTTAACATTGATTTCCTATAGAGTTGCAGAACATGAAATACATAGTGAGAGTCTTTTCACTCTTTCCATAATAAAGCTTTCAAACTTCAATTGTTTAAATTCTAACATAACACATATAAAGTTTCTTTTAGTTTTGCTTTCTTATTTGGGTTATTTATTACTGATTATTAGTTAATTAATTTGTTTTAGTTACTTAAAATTACTAATTACTTTAGTCACTTATTAATTGATTATACTTATTTTAAATTTAATCATTTGATAGCAACTTTAATCACTTGATATCAACTATCGAATTTGTTTGTGTTACTTCTGAAAGCTTGAAACCATTGAAGATTAGCTAAATAATATTATGATACTCATGTAATTAGTTCAGTCGTTATTTAGTTTATTAGATAAAGTGGTTACTTGAATCACTTGATATCAAGTTAAACTGGTGTGTTTATTTATATAGTTAAATTACTTGATATTAAGTTAATTAGTTTGTTTACTTGAATACCCAAAACACTTTATAATTAATTAATAAATCAAGTTTTTGAAAAATTCTTTTATCCTATAATCAAAAAAGAAATATAAGAAAAGAATTTGAAAACCTAAAACGATTTTATAGGAAGTGAAAGAAATATAAGAGAAGAATTTGAAAACCTAAAATGATTTTATAGGAAGTGAATGAATAGATTTATAAAGAATTTGAAAACCAAATTAATTGTAAATTTCTAATTTGACATTTTTATATATTTTAGTGATTTATGAGGCCTATTTTCTAGTTTTGTCCAGGACTCTGAAAATGTTTAAGACGACCTAAGTTTAAGATGGATGGTTAATTCATAATTTTAACCAAACCGAAACGGATAACAAAGAACCGCCCACGTTTAAAACCAAAACCAATCAGGGGTCATTTTTAATTAATCAATAACATCGGTTCCTTTTCGGTCCAAATCAACCCAAACTAACACCAAGTTGTACTTGGTTATTGTTAACTTCGTACCCCTCTTAGCCGTTGAGGTCTGACAAACGGAGCTAGCTTACAACCCTCACAAATTATAACTAAACGAAACTAGCTCTTTCGAACCAAGTTATATATTTTCTTTGCGGATAACATGTATGTTGCTAGTATCACATCACATAAGTCACGTGTCGCAAAGACAACATAAGTAAAAATTACATTTCAGCCCCCAATTTTTTCAGACACAATCACCCCTCATTTGCACTTTGCTGCACCCGATCTTCAGTATTGCTAGCTTACACCTCACTTGTTCGTATTATTTATACCGAAATCCCGCACCGAACAAAAAAATTGAACCCAAAAACCCGAACAAGAAACAGCTAGACAGGTTATTTGGATTAAACCGATTAATAAAGACCCCTCCTAGATCGTACACCCCCTTACTTCACGTTTTTTAATCGACTTCGATACGTTACCACTTGATCTCACAAAACTACCTAATTACCCCATGGCTTATAGCCAACCTAAGGGTCAGTTCCTTGAACCCATGGCTCCGAATAGCTTGTTCGACAAAAGGGTTGGTCTACTATACCACACCTGAGTGTCACCACATACCTTTTTAGGGACTAATCATGCCTATGGCTGGGGGAGAATTATATGAGTAATTGGGTAACATTTTAAGATGGGGATGATCACAACAGATGCAACTTTATATAACATTAATTACATCTGTTCCGGCAAAGAAAGTGATGTCTCACGAGACATGTATTGTTCTCGCATATATATCTCCTCGATCCACCATTACTCACCTTCACCAGCTTCATCTCCCTGAATTGGTAAAATTAGTAGTGAGCAACACATAACATGATACTAGAGGTGGCAAAATGGGAGGTCTGGCAAGTTCAGAATGAGCAAAATTTTAGTATATATCACAACGGGTAATCAAGGTTGACCGACAAACACATTTTCCGTTTTTGTATGGTTTAAAATAATTATTTCGTTTGGTATGATCACAAAATCAATATTATCATTAAAACAACCTAATGCAGAGTTAAATTCAATAAGTCACCAAGGCCACAGACTATTAAAACTTTAAACTTGCAAAAAACTTGCCATATTGTGATACGAATCAGAAATAGAGATAAGCCAAATAACACCAATCGATCAACATAAATTAAAATCTGATTTGATAATGAACTGAAATTGAACAAAGATAACCTCAATCAATCTACAATCGGATGATTGCCCAGGGCTAAGCCCTCTCTCGATAGCCAAAAGGCTATGAGCCGACTACAATAGTCAAATTCGTACGTAATTTCTGCCTATCTCTCTACGACTCCCCTCCCTCTATTTATTAAATTCCCATAACTATTAATAATCCTGATTTACTATTTTAGTCCTTCTACAATACCACTTGTATATTTCCTATCATATTGTAAAATGATAAAATAGTAAAATACACCTAATTTAAAGTTTCTCATTTTGAGTTGTATAAAATAACCAAAATGTCCATGAATCCACTTTTAAAAAATCAACTCTAAATGTATTTTAAAACATAAATGTGTAAAATCATGGACATTTATGTCTTTTTTACAACTCTTGTTATGAAAAAGCTTTATATGTTGTGTCGTGTCATGTTGTGATTTTACAAATTCTTGACAAGATTTTGTGCCGGAATTGGTATAAACAAAACTAAACTGACACTTCCGTGACCTCTAAAGTAGTTTTAATAGTCGGGTGGCCTATATATATTACCCCTATTTTTTATTTGTTTTACTTAAATGACCCCTATTAGAGATAAAACATAGCCAAATCAACATAATTATAAATAAATAGGTAAAAATTGCCACCTCTATAAATCTACGACGACACTGTGAATGTGATTAAAGAAGACAGGCCATAAAAGCTTTTTGTGCCGGCTGCTAGCCACTTTGGCTAATGCATAACATCCATCCACGATTAAATAATATCAAAAGGGACATACCTTATTACTAACTACTCCGTGTGAGGAAAAGTTAACCGGAGAGAAAGTCAATCTCATCGGAACTTTCATCATAAGTTACAAAGCTGTTTTCTTGACCATCTTCATTACCACTATCAGAGCTGTTATCTGATGTGCTCATGAGGAATGAGTCACCGGATGCATGGCTGCTTAATTGAGAGGGTAAACTCACATCACTGTTCAAATCACTGGGCGTTGCTTGTTCAACATCAATGTAGCTGCAAGTTTTACATAAGAGTGCTGTGAAGTTTGACCATATTTTCAAGTCGAATTAACATCTATAGTACTAGAGGTGGCACTTTTGACCCTTTTATATACAATTGGGTCAATGTGAACCAAAATCTATAAAATTTATCCAATAACTATTCAAATGCATGAAACCTTCTAAATTGCTTTATTGTAAATACTAGTTTATTATTATTATTATTATTTTTAATATTATTTTTATTTTGAAAGGCAAAAACTAGATTCTTATTGTAATATTATGGTTTGTTATCACATTTAGAGGACTCAAAAAGAAAAAAACCAAAAAACTTTTATAAGTTGACCCAGCCCATTTTGCGCCCCCCCCCCCCCCCCCCCCCCCCCACACACACACACAAAAAAAAAATTATAGTGATTTAAAAAGGAATACAGTTTTACCTTCCTTTTGGAAACTCTGCTACAAGACAGAAATTAGGCCTCTCTTCCAACAATTGCTTTATAGGAATGAAACTGCATAATGCAGAAAATTTATTTGAAATGTGTATTAAATGTTTCACTGGTGGCAATATAGAATAAACCACCATACCTCGCACTATAGCATCTACGGAACCAGTCACCATCAGATGCTAGACCTTCCCTGTTTGATATGTCCTGTTAAAAAATAATACGGATTTCAAATTGTGACAAACAAAATATTCAATTAACAATTCGAGCTATAATCTGTAAACCATAATATTGAGGTGGATACATGATGGCAAATATTAATTATTCTAGTGATTTTTAAAGTTTACATATATATATTTAAGAGGTTTTATGCATTAAAATAAATCTATGGGAACCCATTCGACAATTTACTTTTTAGCTAATTTTTTTGCTCGCCCATTTGACCAGTTATAGATAAAAGTATAAAACATAACCTGAATATATCATACCACAAGTAAATAGGTTGGAATTGCCACCTCAGCATACATAAAATAAGATATTTACGCAGCAACTACAGAGAAAAATAGTTATGTGTTTCTCACGCACAAGATGTCTAAAGTTCTTGAATTCTCCTGCAAGAACAGCTCCCATAAAATGCTCAACTTCAATCTGCCAAAACACGTGTTTTAGATACAAGCAGGTGAGGATGTGAGGGAAAGGAGAGACTAAAGCAACTTCATACTTCTTTGAGATGCATACAGTCTCGTAATATCATAACCTCCAGATGATTTCCACCGCCATTGGCACCAAGGTTCCTACAATTCAAATTCCTAATTAGTCTAAACTAGAGGCAAAATAGGTGGCCCGGGAACAGGTTAACTTGAGTATTATTTGTACGGGTCAACTGGGCAGGCAGCGCAGAAGTGGGGGCGGATGAATCAGAAAAAAACATAGAGCTGCAGGGATCTGGGTAATTAATTATGTTAGAGGAGTCACACTGCTTTATTTCTTTAATTTATTTAGTTCACTTTATCAATATTGGTATAAATAAGGAACACCGAGCCGGGGGGGGGGGGGGGGGGGGGGGGGGGGGAGTCATGGAAACCTTTCTAGTCTGATTCTAGGAGTTCTCTGGCTACTTGAATAGCCATCATCTTGTATATTGTTTCTTCTTCTTTGCTTCTTTCGTATTGATTAAAACATCTGATTCTTTATTTCATGTATTAAAACATACGCTTACGACGACTTTCGACCCATTTCTTTATAAGTTATATTTTTCTAACTTGTTTAACTGTCTGACCCATTAGGGATACAACATTCCTAAACCAACCCATTCATAAGCAAGCGGGGGCGATATTAACAGCTCTAATCACAACCAACCGTCAGCAATGTACATCATAGATATTATTAAGTAGATGAAGTATAAGTTTTAGGATTCAAAATTGAAGGCCACTTACTTTAAAAAGGCACCAGTGAACGAGTAAGATGTTGACAAATCAACATACTTCAATTTGCGAAGCCCCTGAAACATAGATTAACACATCAGACTTGAATCTATTCACAATTTTAATGTTATTTATCAACAAGGAATTTGCTGTATAAAGGAGCGGCGAGCAATATTTACATATCTAATTATATGGCTGAATTTCAGATGGCGTTAGAGCTCAGATCAATAAATGTCGGATAAATTTTCAAAAGAGAATTTTTAATAGCAAAAGTATAATCAAATTCAATATAAAGATAATCATAAAAAAAAGGAAAATCAATATGGAAAATAAAAGGATTGCACACATATGATATGGGAGAATAGGAGTAAATGATCTTCAAAGTCTTGCAATATAATTTAAAAAAAACAGGGACTCCATGACCCATAGATAGTTACAGAAACACACCTTTAACAGCATACGAGCCTTGTAGTCTTGCAACTTGAATCCTTTTAGTGACAAGGTAGTTATGTTAGGGCAGTTGCGCACGAATTCATTGCAGGTTGGGTATTTTAAACCATCATCTCTACCTGTGTATGGCATTCAAAATTATCCTAAAATTATTCATACTGCCTAAAATGGAACACAAAACAAATGCGTACCAGAAAGATACCTGTTTTTGAAGATTCAAATACCAAGCGCTCTATCAAGGGACACTGCTTGCTCACTGATTCCAACGTTTGCCTCAACTCAACATGCCTATTAACAAATATAATCTTATGCCAATTGCTTGCATTACAGGATATAGAAAGAAATAAGCGTACTAGTGGATAGGAACTTTTTGCCAAGATATAATATGGAAGAAGGATAAACAGTTTATTTTTAGTGCAAAAACTGCTTAAATAAGATAAAAAAAAAAAGTACAGCACGCAAATTTTAAACCAAGTTACTTGGAAACAATAAGTTTCTTCAGTTCTAAAAAGGCTATAAAACCTCATTATTAAAAATAGCTTTGAGTTGAATTGGAGTTATGCATGTAAAGAAACCTGCAAAAACTCATTTTTTTGTTCTCCACTCTTGATAGCACAGCAAACTCCATACCTTATGGTTTGGCTCTTACAATGCAATTCAGTCAACTACAGACTTAACTAAGAGTTGGACTTTGTTACAATTTAGTACTCGCTTCGACATAGTACATAGATAGGCATAAATTTATAAACACAAGCACACCATAGAAAATAACTCTGTAGCATCTACACTATCTGACTCTACAAAGCATACTTGATACCAACGAATCAAAGAAAAATGACTTACAGGCCCACAATTTCAAGATCAAGAAGATAAGGGCAAGCTGATAATGATCCCAAGAGTGCTGCATTATCCATCCTTTCAATATTGAATAGGTGCAATCTTCTCAAACGAGATCTACCAATCATAATTGAGGAGAAAGAGAAAGAGTCAAATGAAAAAGGGCTTAATGAACAGGTTAATAAAAGAATAAAAAATGATGACAGCATACCCGGGTGCACCACCATTCTCACTTAAAGAACTCAAGCAGGACCTTGTTAGAATAGAGGACTCTTTTCCTTGTCTGGATCGCTTGTCATTCCATGAAACTCCTGATGCATCAGTAGAGTTCCTGATACTATAAACTAATGGCTCAGATGAACAGAGAAGAGGGGATGTACAGGGTGGGAGTACACCGAGCTTGATAGACCTTCAAACATAACAGAACAAGACAACAATTAAGTAGCTGAAGTATGTGCATTTTGCAGTGCGTGGTTATCAAAGTTTTAATGAAAATTAGTGATCTATGTATGCAGATTCACATAATATGGTGCATTCAGAGACTTCCAGCATTCATCAGATTGATATACCAGAAGCCTCCTAGGGTAAACCTCTATATTTGAAAATTGGTATGATAATATAGCATAAGATATTCTACATGCACCGTAAGGAAGGGTGAGGCAAAATTCCTCAATGAGTAGAACATGACACTACCTTCCACCAAGCATGATAAATTTCACCAACAGTATAAATGTCGTAAATTTATCTCTATCAACATACTATCATCATTTTTCCACATAAGATACCAGGGCACTTAGCGTGGATGACATCTAAAGGTAGATAATCTAAAGCAACCTTTGTAGATATATATTGTTAAGCAAGAGACATGAAAATAAAGTAGTGAACAACCAAGAACACAAGTTATTCGGTCAATCTAGAAATTGTCAACCTGGTACAGGGGCAGGAAGGAGATCTCTTTCTCATTTACATCTGTTTCAAAGTATATACCCAAAACCCTGGGCCTTGGATACCTTACAACCGGAAACCTTAGCTAAACTAGGGCCATGCCTTACATAAAACTAATATCCCAGATTATAACTTAAGGCCTAACGCCTAACAGCCCTCAGCTTCCCTAATCCAGTAATCCCTTAGAAATTCTACGTTGGTTTGTGCTCCCAACTCCCAAGTTTTGGGTCGGGTCACACTTAACATATACAATCATAGTTATAACAACTTCCTTCCTGGGATGTCGTACCAAAAATGCAACTTCTTGTGTTCTTTAAAGTAAAATCTTGCTAATTGCGTAGGACTGGATATTAACTCTTACACAATCAAGTGGCTTCTCACAGAATAACAAGTGAAAATTGAAAATTTAAAAACACTAGTATATTCTCCGAGAGAGCTTACTGAAGTGCATTTCCAGCTCGCCGGATCATGGAAGACACTACACCATTATTGACCTTAGGAACTAACGTGATCAAGTCAAGATTAGCAAAACACAAAGGATCCGCGGCACACTTTCGAAAAAAAGAACACGTAGCCGCAACAAAACATACGCTTTGCGTATCAAGCATAGCAAAAACCTACAAATCAACATTCATACTCCACAATTACCGATTGAACTCGACCAAAAAAAGGAATCAAACAAATCACGATCGATGCGCAGTTCGAAATACCTTGATCGTGAGGTCAGGAGGAAGCGGCCATACGACGGCGTTGTGAAAAGAAGAACGTTTACGATCAGAGCGTTTTCCGGCTTCGAGGAGAAGATAGCCGAGGTGGAGAGCACGCTGGATCAAATCGTTTTGATCGGAATCAGAAGACCTAGATTCGATCAGACTGTCGAAAGAGGTGTTAATTGAGTCAAAGTCGGAGACGCCTAAGAATGATTCCAACACCGTGTCGTTGTTAAAGTGATCGTCATGAGGCTCCGGCGACATAGGTGTCGGAGTTTTGACGGTGGAGAGATCGGAGCAGCAAGGGCGTTTGGCCATGGAAAGCCCGTGCGGAAGAGGAGGGGTATCCATTACGAGTGGTGAAGAAGAGAGTGTTCACAAAGGCCCTCCTTTTCACTACACACTGTAACTACTCTCACTTAGACATCATCGGCGTTAAAAATTCACGGCGTGGAAACACTGTAAAAAGTTACATGTAGATTTTCTTTAGAGTTAATTACAAAAATGGTCCGTGTGGTTGTAATAAAATTTCACTTTTAGTCATTTAACTTTAAAAACTACAAAAATAGTCACTGTGGTTATCATTTTGTTTCACTTTTAGTCCTTTATAACAGACGTTAAAAGTTGTTGTTAAAAGAGGGGTATTTTAGTCATTTTCAACTTATCCTTATCACCAAACAAAGTTTTCATTTAATCTTTGTTTCCAAACATATTCTGTGATGTTCTCTAACCCTTACATCACTTTGTCTTCCTCTCTCATTCTCTCTATCTCTCTAACCGGTAAGAGCACCACCATCTCCGGTGGTCTCCGGTAGGCAAGCCACCATCGCCTCCGGTCTCCGGTAAGCGCAAAACCATCATAACCGTAGTAGATCTGAAGCCAAACCCTCCTACACACGACCATTTTACGAACCCGTAGCAGATCTGAAGCATAAACCTCACGGAACCATTGCAGATCTGAACCCGTAGCCACCATCGCCGTAGTAGATCTAAAGCATAAACCCTCCTACGCAAGAACCATCGGACCACCGTAGCAGATATGGACCACCACGACCAGCACTCACCAGATCTGAACTACACCGCCGCTCACCATATCTGAACCACCACGACCAACGCCTCGCCATTTTGAACGACCGCCGCCATTATTGGAAGAGTCGAACTGATTCAAACCAGACTCATCACCATCACTCACCACAGTCGCCACCATCACAAGTTCAGATTCTTTTTTATTTTGTGTTTGATTCTTTTTTACTTTGAACAAGTTCAGATCTGATCGAGAAAGACTCTATCACTTTTGTTCTGATTTTTTTTTTAACTATATCAGATCTGTTGATATTTTGTTGTAAATCACCCTCTTGATGAACAAGTTTTGAACTTTAAAAAGTCTATTCTACAATTATTCTTGTTATGTTCATCTTATCTTTTATCGGTTATTCTATCTTATTCTTTGGTTACGGTTTATATCTGAGTTAATGTCATGATATACAGTGAATGAATAAAGATTAATTCGTTCTAACTTGTGTTCTTGGTAAACAATAAGAACATAAACCCAAATATAAAGATTAACATCATAAATATCCAAAAATAATACCAAGAACACAATTAAAAATAAAAATTAAATTTTGGTTTACAGAAGGTTAGTATTGTTTATTATACAAGTTTATATTATATTTTTATAAATAATACATTTAATATATTTAATTGTGATTAGAAAGTTAAATTAGAAAAAAGGGTAGGAAAGAGGCATTAGACTGTTTGGTAACAAGGATAAGATGGTAAAAGACTAAAATACCCTTTGACTAACAGTCAAAGTTAACAGCAGTTAACCTAAAGGACCGAAAGTGAAACAAATTAACAACCACAGTGACTATTTTTGTAATTTTTAAAGTTAAAGGACTAAAAGTGAAATTTCATAACAACCACAGGGACCATTTTTGTAATTAACTCTTTTCTTTAGGTTACGAGTGGTTACTCTTACTATAGTCTATACTCGGGGGTTACTCTTACTATAGTCTATACTCGTCACATCGTTATATGCGTTTTTTGTAATCATTTAATCTCCTAGTAGTCACTTTCTACGCGGATTCAGAAAATAAATTTAGTGGCCACTGTAACGCCCAAAAGTTCGTAAGTTTCTAGATGCGAGTTTATATCAATTAATGTGTTAAGTATTAGACATGGTTAGCAAGTTGCCCTTGTGTGTGATGTGTTTAGTATTTATAAAGTAGATGGGTTAGAATTGCCACATGATGGAAGTTGGATAACTACAGGGGTTGTTTTTGTATTATGCCTAAAGTAATAGATTGATATGGTCATATTTGACTCATTTGGAGTCAAATCACCAGGAACCAAATCACACTCACGACACTCTCACACAACACTTTGTTCTTGGGATTTTTGATCAAGAAATCAGAGATTTGTAGCTGAAAGTGATCTTATAGTAGTTCAGAATGAAGAGGTATGAAGTTACTTGTGATTTGTTTAGGTTTTTGATCAAGAAATGGATTCCTAAGTTGAATCCATGAAAATAGATTGAATTAGTGTGTTCTTGTGTTGTTTGTGTCTTGTTTTATGCAAGAAAGTTAGTAGAAATGCTATAGAACTCATTGTTATGTTTGAATTTGAGTTTAACCAAGTTTTGGGTGTTAAAAGTTGAGATTTGGCTAATGTTTTCGAGCAGAGCAGATGAGTCTGTTGTACCAACTGTTCCTGCGGCCGTAGGGATTATTCCCTGCGGGTGTAGGGACATGTTTTGGGGTTTTTGGTTATTTAGGTTCCTACGGCCGTAGGAAAGGTTCTCTGCGGCCGTAGGAAGGTGTTTTACAGTATTTTCATGAGATATCGTCTAAGGACGAAGCAATGAGCCTACGGGCGTAGTGCACATAGCCTACGACCGTAGGAAGTTAGTATACCCTCTACGGGCGTAGGGCTATTCCTCTGCGGCCGTAGAAGGTGGTTTTAGCTGAGCTTTGGGTTGTCAGTCAGAATCATTGCAGCAGCGTTGAGAAGTTAATAAAATACTTGTTTATTGCTTGTAGACAGCAAATGATTGAAGCTTTTGAAGGGTTTTGATCTGACCAAACCACCATATGACACAGACTGGTCAAACCTTGGTTTGATTTCACTGGTTCAATCCTAAAAGCGGAACTGAATTGAACACAACCTTCTAAACCCCAAAAAGGGTTAGGATCTTAATACTAATGATCAAACATAGCTTCTTACAAACAATCCACAGAATAAGGTTATAATAATATACCTGATCAGAAACCTTTAGGATTGCTAAAGAAAGTCCACCACTACTGCACCTCCTTGGAACTGGCTGCTAGACCGCTCCTGGATTACCAAACCTTCAACACTCTAATCGAGAGTGTGTGTGTGAGTGCCTTGCGTCGACTTCAAAACCGAGAACCACCCTCTTGATGTTCTTCGACTTCGGTTTCGACGAGAGCAAGAGAGAGAGCCGAAAGAGAGTGAGATCGACGAGATGGGAGAGGGAGAGAGTTGGTGGCTAGGTTTAATCCCTTGTCTCTTATATCTTAATCCTTAAGGCTTAAGGATATATATAAGGATTAGATTGACCTAAGCCCGTTTAATTAAAAGCACACTTGTTTTAATTAAACTTTCAATCTCTTCACTTTAACCCCCTGGACTTTACTAGTCAATCAATTAACTGGTCCGTTTAAATATTAAAACTTAGTATTTATTTCCCTTTAAATAATAAATAACTATTTATTATTTATTCTTTTCTAATAATTAATACAAACTGATTAATTATTTATATCTCTCTTTTTAATAATTAATACAACTGATTAATTATTTACTTTTCTCTTTTAATAATTAATCTAACTGATTAATTATTTCCACACAGATTTATGGTGTAATCCAACTGTTCCGTATTGGGTGTGTAGCAGTGTGACCCTTTAGTCGCTTATAACATTGGATACTATGTGCCCATTAATTATCTCTGCACATAATCTAACAGACTCCCACTTGTGCAAGATAAGTAACAGTTACTGCACATTGTTAGCCTAAGGAGGTCCCTAGCCAGACACTTAGGATAACCAGGTTATAAGAACTCTTATTCCCCAAAGTAACTTGTGATAAAAAATTCATAAGCAACCTGCTTAGAAGTAACCTGTTATAAACTAGCTGTTTATAAACTAAACTATCATAAACTCCCTGTTTATGAATGGGTACGTTTTATATATACAAACTTGCATATATATATATATATATATATATATATATATATATATATATATATATATATATATATATATATATATATATATATATATATATATATATATATATATATATAGGTTTGTCCCTTGCAGCGCGATATTTCAATTTTGAGCATGAGCATGGAAAATGTCAACTCAGAGACTCAAAAATTTGTTCATGACATACTTGATTTCAAAACTGCGTGATAAACGACAAAGAGCAGATTAGTTCGTTTGGGCACGGCCGTGCACTTACAAGTTTCTTCAATCAGTCAAGGGGCCCGGAAATATCTCTCCTAAAAAGAAGGTGCAATTACCATCTTGCATATTTGCATTTGGCAACACGGCTCCCACTGAATGTAGACACGCCCCTTTTGACCACCCTGTTACGGCGTGGCGTTAGAACGCGCTAAGAAGACAACAGTTACCGCATCCCAAACCAAATACCTCAGGCTTGAGGATAACCTATGTGATAAATACTTTTGACATAAATCCACGAAGTATTTTTCACGGTGAGTCAATCCTGAAGGGTTTTGAACCTGACCAAACCACCTTATGACTCAAACTGGTCAATCCTGGGTTTGATCTCACTGGTTCAATCCTAAAAGCGGAACTGGATTGAACACAACCCTCTAAACCCCAAAAGGGTTAGGATCTTTAATAATTTTCATGATCAACATAGTTTCTTGACAAACAATCCACAGAAAGAGTTACAAGATTATACCTGAACAAAACCTTTAGGATTGCTAAAGATGGTCCACCACTACTGCACCTCCGATTGAACTGGCTGCTAGACCGCTCCTGGATTACCAAGCCTTCAAACCGTGAAGACCTCTTGTGTGTATGCCTGCGTCGATCAACACAAGGCCAAAAACCGAGAACACCTTGTGTTCCTCTTGACTTGCGATCGTCGAGAGAGAGAGACCGAGAGAGAGAGAAAGAGAGTTCGGTCGAGAGAGAGATTGACGTGAGGGAGTGCGAGATCGAGAGAGAGAGAGAGAGAGAGAGAGAGAGTTGTGGTGGCTAGGGTTAATCCCTTGTCTCATCACTTAATCCTTAAGGCTTAACATATATTTATAAGGATTAATTTGGACCTAAGCCCGTTTAATTAAAAGCCCACTGGTTTTAATTAAACTTTCATCTTTTCTCACTTTGACCCCCTAGACTTTACTAGTTAATTTAATTAACTATTAATTAACTTAGTCCGTTAAAATATTAAAGACTTAATATTTAATTCTCCTTAAATAATAAATAACTATTTATTATTTATTTCCTTTCTAATAATTAATCCAAACTGGATAATTATTTATATCTCTCAATAATTAATACTACTGATTAATTATTCGTTTATCTCTTTAATAATTAATCTAACTGATTAATTATTTGCTCTTTCTCTTTAATAATTAATCTAACTGATTAATTATTTCCACACAGATTTATGGTGAAATCCAACTGTTCTGAATTGGGTGTGTAGTAGTGTGACCTTTTAGTCTCTTATAATATTGGATACAATATGCCCGTTAATTATCTCTGCACATAATCCAACAGACTCCCACTTGTGCAAGATAAGTAACAGTTACTGTACACTGTTAGCCTAAGGAGGTCCCTAGCCAGACACTTAGGGTAACCAGGTTATAAGAACTCTTATACCCCAAAGTAACTTGTGATAAAACTTAATTAGCAACCTGCTTAGAAGTAACCTGTTATAAACTGACTGTTTATAAACTAAACTATCATAAACTCCTTGTTTATGAATGGGTACGTCTTTATATATACAAGCTTGCATATATATAGGTTTGTCCCTTGCAACGCGATATTTCAATTTTGAGCATGAGCATGGAAAAAGTCAACTCAGAGACTCAAGAATTTGTTCATGACATACTTGATTTCGAAACTGCGTGATAAACGACAACGAACAGATCAGTTCGTTTGGGCACGACCGTGCACTTTCCAGTTTCTCTAATCAGTCAAGGGGCCCGGAAATATCTCTCCTAAAAAGGAGGTGCAATTACCATCTTGCATATTTGCATTTGGCAACACGGCTCCCACTGAATCTAGACACGCCCCTTATGACCACCCTGTTACGGCGTGGCGTTAGAACGCGCTAAGAAGACAACAGTTACCGCATCCCAAACCAAATACCTCAGGCTTGAGGATAACCTATGTGATAAATACTTTTGTCACGAATCCACGAAGTATTTTTCACGGTGGGTCAATCCTGAAGGGTTTTGAACCTGACCAAACCACCTTATGACTCAAACTGGTCAATCCTGGGTTTGATCCCACTGGTTCAATCCTAAAAGCGGAACTAGATTGAACACAACCCTCTAAACCCCAAAAGGGTTAGGATCTTTAATAATTTACATGATCAACATAGTTTCTTGACAAACAATCCACAAAAAGAGTTACAAGATTATACCTGAACAAAACCTTTAGGATTGCTAAAGATGGTCCACCACTACTGCACCTCCGATTGAACTGGCTGCTAGACCGCTCCTGGTTTCCCAAGCCTTCAAACCGTGAAGACCTCTAGTGTGTATGCCTGCGTCGATCAACACAAGCCCAAAAACAGAGAACACCTTGTGTTCCTCTTGACTTGCGATCGTCGAGAGAGAGAGTCCGAGAGAGAGAGAGAGAGAGAGAAAGAGAGTTCGGTCGAGAGAGAGATCGACGTGAGGGAGTGCGAGATCGAGAGAGAGAGAGAGAGTTGTGGTGGCTAGGGTTAATCCCCTGTCTCATCACTTAATCCTTAAGGCTTAACATATATTTATAAGGATTAATTTGGACCTAAGCCCGTTTAATTAAAAGCCCACTGGTTTTAATTAAACTTTCATCTCTTCTCACTTTGACCCCCTGGACTTTACTAGTTAATTTAATTAACTATTAATTAACTTAGTCCGTTAAAATATTAAAGACTTAATATTTAATTCTCCTTAAATAATAAATAACTATTTATTATTTATTTCCTTTCTAATAATTAATCCAAACTGCATAATTATTTATATCTCTCAATAATTAATACTACTGATTAATTATTCGTTTATCTCTTTAATAATTAATCTAACCGATTAATTATTTGCTCTTTCTCTTTAATAATTAATCTAACTGATTAATTATTTCCACACAGATTTATGGTGAAATCCAACTGTTCTGAATTGGGTGTGTAGCAGTGTGACCCTTAGTCTCTTATAACATTGGATACAATATGCCCGTTAATTATCTCTGCACATAATCCAACAGACTCCAATATTCGTAACCCTAACGAATATCCGTAAATTTTGGTCCGCAAAAACCGCTCGCAGCTATATTCGATAAACTATCGAATCTACCCCAAAATTACGATGACTTTATAGCCCTATCGAGGTTCCTACCAAGATAAGTAGTCACGGATAGTGTTTCAAATAAGCCTAGTTTATTTCTGGATGAACCAAAACATATAAAATTATGAAGAACAATGAAACTAATTTCTCCACCCTTCCATATTCTACCCTGGAATAAAGATGCATAATTTCTACCATTTCACTGACTCAATTCACGGTGTCTATCAGAACTACTTATTATTTTACATTTGTAACTTATCACGGATTACAAAGAAAAATAATATAATCATAAACCTTAAAAACACAAGACTAGTACCATGAAGTACTCTTTCTTGGTTTTGCTAGAAATTGTTCTTGCAACCTAAGAACAAATCTAGACTTACTTATTTTAAAAAATTCTTTAAATTTGGAGAACTGGAAATAACTCCTCAGTTTATGATCTTATAAAATAATCTCCCTGTAATTAAAACTTTAATTACATTTGTAGATGTATTAAATCTTACTAGATTTATGTCCTTTTGAAATGATAAATCCTTTTACACCTACTTGTAAGAAACTTGAAACTAGATTCCGGGTGTATACCAACACTTATCTAATTTCATTACTAAGGATATTAAAGAACATCCTGTTTCGTCATTTCTAACGTTAACCAACCAATATTATTTAATTATTTTGACTCATTGAATCCTTTAAAAGCGTATATGATCTTGTTTAATTCATAACTTGACTCAAAAACTTGCAGTGATATCTTCATTGAGTGCCTCTCAACAAATCACGCGTTCCTCGGATTGGTTCTTTCTCAAGAAACCACTATTTTAGATACATTCTAAAATCATCCGACAATTATATACTTTAAAAGTTCATTCTTGTATTTATCATACTAGTTAAGATAACCTTTATAACTCTTGATAAACACACTAGTCAGGTGCTCCCACTATCTTTTATGAAAAAGTGCATTACTTTAAAACATCCTTTTAGGCTTAGTCAATCCTTGACTAATATGCCTAAAAAACTTGTGTTCCAAAGACTTGTTTTAAACTT
Organism: Pulicaria dysenterica; assembly: GCA_947179395.2. Classification (NCBI taxonomy): domain Eukaryota; kingdom Viridiplantae; phylum Streptophyta; class Magnoliopsida; order Asterales; family Asteraceae; genus Pulicaria; species Pulicaria dysenterica. Next base: position 70,404,665 of record OX359292.1, on the reverse strand, counting down.
TTAGTTTTTGTAAGAAATTTATTTGTTTTATGAAACCAAAAACTTGGATCTCCCATATATCCATCTTTCCAATTACGGAAAATAGTTTCATTAAACTTACCATGATCACAAGTATGAAACACTCATAATGGTATTTTAAATTTTTTTCATTTAGTATAAAACTCCCTTGATTATAATAACTATTATAATCACTTTTATACTTTCTTAAACGTTTTATCAAAAACTACTTTACCTGGAAATAATGACTATTATTTCCATATGTTCAAGACTTTGAACATTCACTTTTCATAAAATCTTAAATACTTGTTGAATTAGAAAAACTATTTAATCTTATAAACAAAACTTGTTTATACAAGTATTTATATAGTAGAGCCGGCATTTATGTAACTATAACAAATTACTGCATAAGACCACTATGAATCACCAATCAAGTCAATACTTGACTTATTGGTATCCTTTTAGTCACGGTTGGACTAACCTGATTCATTAACAGCATACGTGCACGGATAACAACTAATAATTCAATCCATTCCAAAATTTAAAACATAATGTAAAGAGTAAGAGTTTTAAACAACCAAATAAATCCAAAACTTTAAGCAAAAAGTTTTAACAGCTAGGAAACAGAATTATTAACATATCCGTAGACTGCATGTGGGATCTCTTCATGCTGGGCTGTATCACTTTCCATCTCCTCCTGCAATAAACGATTGCAATAGAATACTCGTAAAACTTTACAAGTAGGAAAGTGACAAAGAAGCTAATCACGCAATACCTGAGGAGCCAGACTTACCTCCTACCTTGTGACCTTTCGGACAATCTCGTTTTCAATGTCCGGCCTCGCCGCACCTGAAGCACCGATTCTCGGTCCTTGCCTTGTTTGGCTTCGGTTTCTTACCCTTGTTGTCGTTACTAGCTCTGGGTGCATTCTGGCTGGGCTAGGCCTTGCCCTTTCCCTTTCCGTTGCGCCCCTTCCTCTTCTTACGTCCACCATGCCCCACCATAAGAATGTCCTTAGACTTGGTCCCGATACTCTGTTCTGCGGTCTTAAGCATCGAATGCAGTTCCGCCACAGATTTCTCCATGTTGTAGTTGACTATAAAAGGCTTATAGTCATCTGACAATGAGTTGAGTATCGTATCCGTTGCTAGCTGCAACGGTACTGGGTGCCGAAGTCTCTCTAGATGGTCCATGTAACCTTTCATTTTCATGACGTGGTCACTGACCGAAGTCCCCTTAGCCATCTTGCACGAGTTAAATGCCTTAGTGACATCATAACTCTCTGTGCGGGCTTGTTCCTGGAACATGTCCCTCAGCTGGCGGATCATGTCATAGGCAGGAGTCTCCATCATGCTTGATTGAAACTCTGGACTCATCGTTGCAAGCATGAGGCAACTAACATCCAAGGAGTCATTGGAGCGCTTCTGAAAAGCCTCCCTGACTTCTGCCCTGGCATTGTTGGCAGGGGGATTTCCTAGAGGTTGTTCTAGAACGTCCCACTTTCTCTCGTGCCTCAGCACGATCCGGAGATTTCTCTCCCAAGTGAGAAAGTTCGACCCGGTGAGCTTATCCTTCTCAAAGATAGAGCGGAGAGAGAGGTTATTAGTACCGGTAACGTTGGTTGCCATCTACAAATTAAAACCCGGTTTAATTAGTAATTGCAAATAAACTTTCCAACATATATCATCAAACCCATAAACAATATATATTAGACCTAGGACCCATATTTCACATACTTGACGCAAGGTTTGGTCACTTCCTGCCAAGTCATGCTATTTCTGGTAGGTAACACCATGTACCAATCTTACCTAGCTGATACGACTCCTAGAATCTCGTAGAGCACTTAGACCTAGTCTAGTATGTTTAACTCTACTCTAGTGCATTTTGGGCCGGGACTCCCGATTATCACCAAAATAGATCGCACCACCTAAGACAGCATGAATTCTGGCCGGGACTCCGATTATCGCAGAATCTTTCATGCCCTTTCCTTGAACCCGGATGCCCAAGGTTTGGGCACTTCCGACACCCGAGTACCGTTTAACAGTCAAGGTGTACCATTAGGTGGGTAGCACACTGATCTAAGATTTTTCTTGGGTTTTAATTAAGTTCAATGAAAAACTTAATTTTCCAGTTTTGAAAAACCATTTTAAAACTAACTGTTTTAAAAATACGATTTATATGTGTACCTGAACTAGGTGCACAAAACGGATTTTATAAGTTCCAAACTTATAACCTTGACAAAACTATAAATTTTAAAAATTTAATTAATACGACTACCAGACTGAAGTCATATCCCAGTTTGTCATAATTCGTGGTTTTTCACTGTCTAATAACAACCTGTCATTAAACCCCCTTTTATTTACCATCACATACATATCATATGCAAATATGAAAAAACAGTAAATAAAATCACAACCACGCAGATAATAATAAGCATATGAAAAAACCTATAGTTTTGCTAACTAATCGTAAGGTCAAACCTAAGGACAAAATGACTTGGATTCGCCTTTTTGATGCAATGCTCCCACTAGCCTTGACACCTCCCCGAAGTATCCGTGCTTCGTGTGAAAACACCATTTTCTTGATCACCTTCTTGGAGTCCATTTCGGTTGAGGGATTAAACTACAACTAATCTATTACAAATACAATATTGAATGGGGTTGTAAGTGGCACGCAGGCCTTCTCGAACCAGTACAATATTACAAATAAGAAGGGGATTGTAAACGCAGGCTTTCCCAAAACCAAAACAAAAGAAGAAATGAAAAAGCGAGTCCTAAGTCGGCAAAACTATAGTTATACGTATCACAACCACGCAATTATATATAAGAACTATATATAAAACAATCACGCAGTTATAAGAATAAACAATAAACTGTGCTTCTAAGCACATAACCTGATTTGTTCAAACATTCTCATTTACCTTTTTGATTAATACCTATTAACCAAAAATGAGAATTATGATCTTCTAATTTATTTGACCAAACTAGTTTTTAACAAAACTTTAAAACCTTGATTTCATTCAAAACTTGAATGAAATCCTCATGTCGCGTTTCTTTACTAGTTTTTCAAAAACTTAAAAACGATAACTTTTGGTCAATTAAATACTATCTTATTTGTTTCTCCATAATATTATATAAACTTTATCCTTTTAGAATTTATTCAAAAATGACTAAACTAGTCATAATTAATAAAAGTCTAAAATATATATTTTAACTAATCTAATTAAAATATATAATACTAGTTTATATAACACCTTATTAATTTTATAACTTAAAATTAATAATCCTTTTGTATTAATCCGGAAAACCCATTTGGGCCAACATTTCCTGGGCCGAAACCCCATCATCCCAAAGAACCTACTGGGCCAAAAAAAAACTGTTGGGCCGAGAACCACATTGGGCCGAGAAACCCATTGGACCGAGATCTTCCTTAGGCCGAGAGCCCACCTTTGGCCAAATCCACTTGGGCCGAGAGCCCACCTTGGGCCGAACCCACTTGGTCCGAGAACCTCCTGGGTCTCGAATTATCTTGGGCCAAAACCCCTTGGGTTGAAGCCCATTAGGCTTTAGCGTCGCCAAGCCCACTTAGCGCCGCTAACGGCCACCACCAGACACGGTGATGATCTCGGTTCCCGTTTTCCGATTAATATTTTAAATCCTTTTTAACCTATTAAAATTAACTGTTTTAATATACTGATTAAAAAAACTGGATTTAGTTCAAAAATCAAAAACTATTAATTATTAATATTAACAAAACTTGTTTTATTAAAAACTAATTATCCTAAAACTTGATTTCAACCTTTTTAAACAAAAAAATTCAAAGAACTGGTTAAGATCTAGTTTTAGATAAAAAGTTTATCCTTTTTAACCGTTAAAACACAAACCTGATTTAAACCTAACTGGTTAAAATCAAACCTTTTATAAACTGGATAAAAACAGAATCCTTGTTTTTATCACCTTATGGTTTTCGAAATTCATGAGGAGAAGAAACAAGATGGAGAAGATTATTTAACTATCAAACAAACCAACTAATTAGATAAACTAGGTTTAACTGATTAAACAAACTGTTTAATTTAAAACTTAATTCAAACTTCTCCTTATCCAAAAATCATGATCCTTTTAACCATTCAAACTAACTGTTTGAATTTCCTGATTAATAGGATAAACCTGATAACAAAAACAAACAGTTTTGTTACCTTCTTGATTTTCGAAAAAAAACAAGAACAAGTAGAGAATCAAGAATAAAACCTTAATCTAAAAACAGATAAAACTAGAAACTATGGATCATAGAGCCGAGGCTCTGATACCACTGAAGGGTTTTGATCTGACCAAACCACCATATGACACAGACTGGTCAAACCTTGGTTTGATTCTACTGGTTCAATCCTAAAAGCTGAACTGGATTGAATACAACCCTCTAAACCCGAAAAAGGGTTAGGATCTTAATACTAATGATCAAACATAGCTTCTTACAAACAATCCACAGAATAAGGTTATAATAATATACCTGATCAGAAACCTTTAGGATTGCTTCTTACAAACATAGCTTCTTACAAACCTTTAAGTATTAGACATGGTTAGCAAGTTTCCCTTGTGTGGGATGTGTTTAGTATTTATAAAGTAGAGTGGTTAGAATTGCCACATGATGGAAGTTGGATAAGTACAGGGGCTATTTTTGTATTATGCCTAAAGTAATAGATTGATATGGTCATATTTGACTCATTTGGAGTCAAACCACCAGGAACCAAATCACAATCACGACACTCTCACACAACACTTTGTTCTTGGGATTTTTGATCAAGAAATCAGAGATTTTTAGCTGAAAGTGATCTTATAGTAGTTCAGAAGGAAGAGGTATGAAGTTACTTGTGATTTGTTTAGGTTTTTGATCAAGAAATGGGTTCCTAAGTTGAATCGATGAAAATAGATTGAATTAGTGTGTTCTTGTGTTGTTTGTGTCTTGTTTTATGCAAGAAAGTTAGTAGAAATGCTATAGAACTCATTGTTATGTTTGAATCTGAGTTTAACCAAGTTTTGGGTGTTAAAAGTTGAGATTCGGCTGCTGTTTTCGAGCAGAGCAGATGAGTTTGTTGTACCAACTGTTCCTGCGGCCGTAGGGATTATTCCCTGCGGGCGTAGGGACATGTTTTGGGGTTTTTGGTTATTTAGGTTCCTACGGCCGTAGGAAAGGTTCTCTGCGGCCGTAGGAAGGTGTTTTACAGTATTTTCATGAGATATCGTCTAAGGACGAAGGAATGAGCCTACGGGCGTAGTGCACATAGCCTACGACCGTAGGAAGTTAGCATACCCTCTACGGGCGTAGGGCTATTCCTCTGCGGCCGTAAGAGGTGGTTTTAGCTGAGCTTTGATTAGTCAGTCAGAATCATTGCAGCAGCGTTGAGAAGTTAATAAAATACTTGTTTATTGCTTGTAGACAGCAAAGGATTGAAGCTTTTGTGATAGGAGTGTCATTCTTAACTGCTGCTAAGGTGAGTGTACTTACCTTTAATCAGATTAGTATATGTTTGTGCACTAAGTGATATCAATTGTATGTTTGATATGTAAAGTTAAAGGCTGTTGTTCAGATGTTCAGTAGCACTATGTTATAGTATTTGATATGAGTAGTATGCATTTATGTACAAAGTGAACAGTATGATATATGTGTTGTGATATGTGTTATGTATGTGCTCGAGTACAGAAAGTACCTGGCTAAGAGAAGCCTTGTACTAAGAAAAGCGGATACTTTGTATCCAGAATAGTGAAAAGGGTATATTGAGATCCTTATACCCACAGATAAAGCGTCAGGGGCTTGGTTACGCGCAAGGTGTGATCATAACCCGGGACTACTTAACAGTTTGACTGTTTTGCAGGTTATGGCTGGGATGTGAGACATCCCTAGAAGAGATACTCATGCTAGGTGTTATTAGTCAGTAGTATGCTTACTAAGCGAAAGCTTACATTTTAGTATGTTGTACTTGCAGGTAACCAGATTCCAGCAAGGGTAAGGCCCCGGTGCTCCGCAGAGTTGGATAGCTCCCAGTTTTTGAAAATAGTACTTTTAACACTACTTTTTGTAAAACTGTTAGCATTAAAGTGTTGTAGCTAGTTTTCCGCAAACTCTGATGTTTTAGCATGCTAATCAGTAGTAATTGAATATGAGATAGATGTAGTATTAATATTATTACATACCTTGTTTTGAGAAACAGAGAAAGATATTATTGTATATTATGTTAGAGATATATGATTGTAAGAAACGAGTATGTGAAAAGAGTTAGCATGTGTTGCTATAGTAGTCTGAGGCTAGTATACCTCAGGAGACCAGAGATACTTATGTTTCAAATGCAAGTTCTATTTAAACTAATAGGCTTATGAGTAACCCTGTAGAGGGAGTTGTTACAGAAGAGTTTGCAAGATTGAAAATATGATTCAGTAAAAGAGATAGTAGTAACAGAGTTGAGTAAAGTCCTACAAGCAAGCGTTTCAGATAATATCAACTAAGTGGTTGATCAAGTTACATAAAGAATGAAAGTCCCGTGACAATAGCATGTGGATGCAGCTGTATAGGCTACGATTAAGGCACCAGTAAGAGTTAAAGCTAGAGTTGATCCGTTGTAGGGGTGCACGTGTAAAGACTTCAGAGTGCAAGTCACCTCTCTTCGAAGGGGGTTACAGATTCGATTGTGAGTAGTTGACGGTTAGTAGAGACGGAAAGAAGTTTTCCGTAGCAGTAGGTGTCCACCAGAGAGAAAGCAATTAAAAAAATGTTTATAATTTTATGAGTAGAACAGTGAAAGACGGGTGGACCATGTTATTGCATAGAAAGGTAGAAGCACAGATTGAGGCCATGACTAGACCTAGTTTAAAGAATTGTTATAGTTGTACTAAAAGATTGTGTAGACCAGATCACAGATTAGTTTCAATATTGATGACAGACGATAGAGTTGGTGAATGATATCATCAGGAAGTTGTTAGAAAAGTGACGTTTTATTCAGAGTAAGTTTGTGCAAAGGTTATGTAAATACAGTGCTATAGTTTGATGTTAAAGGCGATATGTATGAAGCTTAATGATAGTTACAAGTAATATAGTAGGCGAGATAATAAGTTTTGCACAAGAGAAAGAATAATGGAGTGAGTATGAGGAAGAATAGTAAATGAAGAGAGAAAGATTGAGCTGACAAGTGTGTTAAGTAAAAGATCGGCAATTGTAATACAACGGGAGAGAGTGATTCCCCACCCAGATGTGCAAGGTGTGAAAAGAAGAGACATGTGACCAAAGATTTGAAATAGCTCACTCTAAGTGTGCTACTAGTTTACCAGTTTGAATACAGTAAGTTTGTTGTTCTAAGTTATCAGCGATAGAGAGAAAGTCAATGAAATACTTTCCCTAGTTTTGGCACAACGACGGTCAGCACTATAAAGGAGATGTGCCTTAGCTAAAAGGCATAGTTTTCCAGTTCATAACTAAAGAAGTAAAGGTAGAACCTGATGTGATTACAGGTAGACGCAGCAGATGAGACTACTATTGTAAGTGGTATGTGTAGATGAAAAGTAATAGAGATAGAAATTGCCAGTTTCCATTGAGATTAATTGGTTAAGTTAGTAGTAAGTCCAAGTACACAGTGATCAGAGGACAGTATGAGTTCAGACCCCAAGTGGGGAAGAACTGTTGAGCAAAAGTGACAGTAAAAGAGTAGGTATTCTAGTTTATTGTTAGCAGAAATGAGAAAGTATCTAGGGCATAAATGTATAGTGTTTTAGCTTATGTGAAAGAAGGTAGCATGAAAAGGAAGTTACAAAAGAGTTAAGAGATATCGTAGTTATGACTACACGGATGATTTACCAGAAATTCCACTGGCTTGATAAGTGGAATTTAGAATTGATGTAGTATCTGAACCAAGAACAGAAAAGTTAAGGCCCCGTACAGATTGACCCCGCTAGAAATATAAGAGTTGACGAGTCAACTGCAAGAACTGACAGATAGAGGTTTCATTTGGCTTAGTGGTTTACCCTAGGGGCGCATTACAGATTCTGACAAACAAAGATGAGTTAGTTGATCAGTTTAAGAATATGTTAGGATGTTCAAGGAAAGATTAGCGGTCAAAGTACCATCAGCTAAAGACTAGAAAAGAGAATATGACCAGACTAGTGTTACCCCTGCATGAGTAGCAAATGGGGGTGCAAAGTTGAACTGGGAAGATGAACAGTAGAGAGTATATGATACTTTGAAACATAAGTTGGGTAATGCTTCAATGCATATGTTTATAGATGAAATGAGAGACGGGGTAGTTGTTGTGATACGTTATACAGTGTAGTAAAGCCCATTACTTATGTTTTCCTTAGCTAGATATGAATAAAAGTAGTTACCCTTTCCATGATTTAGAATTGAAATGCAAGAGTCTGAACAGGTGTCAGAGATAGTGATTAGAGCTTTTAAAGGATTAGTAAAGTGTGGTTTTAGACCACCTATATGAAGTTAATATAGAGGTAAATGCTTTGAGCAGAAAGTCAGATGCCATACAGATAAGGAAGCATTAAGTAAGAAGGTCAGTTGTCACTGTAGTACTTGATAAGATTAAAGTAGTTAAAGATAGCAGCCTAAGAATTAGGGTATCAAAGACAGGAGGTAAAGTTAGTAAGAGATAGGCGAGATCTATTAATCCGAGTATGAGTACCCAGTTGAAGGAATGTGCGAGACAAGTTATTCTAGAAGAAGTAGATTGCTCTCAGCTTTTAACGCGCATAGTATCAACAAAGATGTATAGAGATATACTGATTAATGTTTGACATGTCTATAGATTAAGGCAAAACACCAGAATTCTTATGAAGAGTTACAGTCGCCTGATGTCCCAGCTTGAGAGTGGGAACATGTTATGAATTGATGCTATTTGAGTAACAGTTAATAGACTCATGAAGAGATACAAGTTATTCTGGTAAAAGAAATATATTTTAAGAGGATGGCAGATAGGTACATGTGAAAAGAGATGACATCTAGACAGGGAGTTTCAGTTATAGTTATTCAAGAGAGATGTCAGATTTACCTCCAGGCACTGGAGTAAGTTGAAAAGATATATGGGGACTGAGTTATATGTTGATAGGGTGTTCCGCCCTCAGACGCATGGATAGAACGAGAGGGTTATACAGATACTGAAAGATAAATTCAAAACTCAGAGTTTTTGTGTAGTAACAGTTACTAGCAGAGTGTAGCAGATGTTGTGTGTTAGAGAATGTCAAACCCTAACTGTTAGGGTGCGATTGGTCAGAAAGAGAGAATGGAATAAATGATTGAATGTAAAGATAGTAGCACAGATATATGAGCGGCATAGGGCTGCACATGATAAACAGATTAGTTATGTGAGTAAGAAGATATTGTTATTAGAACTCCAGAGTGGAGGCTACGTGTAGTTGAAAGCGTTATCGTGAGTATGGCTTAGTAGATTCGGAAATAAAGGTAAGTTAGGACCTCGTTTTATAGGTCCATTTGAGATTATTATTGAAGGTAAATAGCATACAGATTAGAATTTCCAGATAAAGTGATTCAGAATTCGTGATACCTGTCATGTATCCTACCTTCGTAAGAGTCCAGCTGATGTTTTAGTAGTTGTCCCTCTTTAAGATGGGACAAGAGATAAGAAGTTCAGTTGTATACCAAAGTTAGTGGCTTTAGTAGAGAGAAAAGATAAGGGTTTGTGTAACAGACATGATAGATTGGTAAAGATATGGTAGAAGCACAAGGAAAGTTCAGATTACACCTAGGTGTATATGACATGTTTTTTATGTGATAAGTGATTGTATGTTCAATATGTTATAGTAAACCTTCTACGTTAGTAGTGGGTAGATGTGTGATGTAGGACTATCGTCAGTGCGCTGTGATAGCATTCAGAGTTGAGGAGATGTAAGACTGCCGTTAGTGCGCTACGGTAGCATTCAGTATAATTTGACCCACAGTTAGTTGTTTAGTAGATTTCGGGGACGAAATCGTCGCAAGTGGGGAAGAGTTGTAACGCCCAAAAGTTCGTAAGTTTCTAGATGCGAGTTTATATCAATTAATGTGTTAAGTATTAGACATGGTTAGCAAGTTTCCCTTGTGTGGGATGTGTTTAGTATTTATAAAGTAGAGGGGTTAGAATTGCCACATGATGGAAGTTGGATAAGTACAGGGGCTATTTTTGTATTATGCCTAAAGTAATAGATTGATATGGTCATATTTGACTCATTTGGAGTCAAACCACCAGGAACCAAATCACAATCACGACACTCTCACACAACACTTTGTTCTTGTGATTTTTGATCAAGAAATCAGAGATTTTTAGCTGAAAGTGATCTTATAGTAGTTCAGAAGGAAGAGGTATGAAGTTACTTGTGATTTGTTTAGGTTTTTGATCAAGAAATGGGTTCCTAAGTTGAATCCATGAAAATAGATTGAATTAGTGTGTTCTTGTGTTGTTTGTGTCTTGTTTTATGCAAGAAAGTTAGTAGAAATGCTATAGAACTCATTGTTATGTTTGAATCTGAGTTTAACCAAGTTTTGGGTGTTATAAGTTGAGATTCGGCTGCTGTTTTCGAGCAGAGCAGATGAGTTTGCTGTACCAACTGTTCCTGCGGCCGTAGGGATTATTCCCTGCGGGTGTAGGGACATGTTTTGGGGTTTTTGGTTATTTAGGTTCCTACGGCCGTAGGAAAGGTTCTCTGCGGCCGTAGGAAGGTGTTTTACAGTATTTTCATGAGATATCGTCTAAGGACGAAGGAATGAGCCTACGGGCGTAGTGCACATAGCCTACGACCGTAGGAAGTTAGCATACCCTCTACGGGCGTAGGGCTATTCCTCTGCGGCCGTAAGAGGTGGTTTTAGCTGAGCTTTGGTTAGTCAGTCAGAATCATTGCAGCAGCGTTGAGAAGTTAATAAAATACTTGTTTATTGCTTATAGACAGCAAAGGATTGAAGCTTTTGTGATAGGAGTGTCATTCTTAACTGCTGCTAAGGTGAGTGTACTTACCTTTAATCAGATTAGTATATGTTTGTGCACTAAGTGATATCAATTGTATGTTTGATATGTAAAGTTAAAGGCTGCTGTTCAGATGTTCAGTAGCACTATGTTATAGTATTTGATATGAGTAGTATGCATTTATGTACAAAGTGAACAGTATGATATATGTGTTGTGATATGTGTTATGTATGTGCTCGAGTACAGAAAGTACCTGGCTAAGAGAAGCCTTGTACTAAGAAAAGCGGATACTTTGTATCCAGAATAGTGAAAGGGGTATATTGAGATCCTTATACCCACTGATAAAGCGTCAGGGGCTTGGTTACGCGCAAGGTGTGATCATAACCCGGGACTACTTAACAGTTTGACTGTTTTGAAGGTTATGGCTGGGATGTGAGACATCCCGAGAAGAGATACTCATGCTAGGTGTTATTAGTCAGTAGTATGCTTACTAAGCGAAAGCTTACGTTTTAGTATGTTGTACTTGTAGGTAACCAGATTCCAGCAAGGGTAAGGCCCCGGTGCTCCGCAGAGTTGGATAGCTCCCAGCTTTTGAAAAGAGTACTTTTAACACTACTTTTTGTAAAACTGTTAGCATTAAAGTGTTGTAGCTAGTTTTCCGCAAACTCTGATGTTTTAGAATGATAATCAGTAGTAATTGAATTTTAAAAGCTATTTAAGAAAAGTGGTGTTACAGCCACTGAGCTCTATTTTTTCTCGTATTTTTTCCATTAGAACATAATTTTGTCACTGATACGGAGAATGAGAATATCGTGTAGGAACAATTTTGGGATATGGGAAATTGGGAATTAAATTTTAATCTTTTTTTTTTTAAAAGCAAAGGGGGTAAACTAAGAAGAGAGCTTCGGCATGACCATCACCTTTCCTTAGAAAACCAAAATATTATTAGGGAATTATATTTTAATCTAGTTTCCTTTTTTATGGGTTATGTAATTATGTTCACAACCACACGTCAATGGGTTTATGGCTTCACATACAAAATTTAGTTGGTTCTCATATATAATTTTTAAACAGTTTACATATAAAATTGATTTTTGATATAAAAAATAATTGGTTCACTACCACCCAATACTTATAATTTTTAAACAGTTTACATATAAAATTGATTTTGCCCTTGCTTTCTACTATATTAAATTATGTGACCCACCTAATACCCTTTTAACAATAATAAATTATATAAAGAAGAAAAACAAACGGTAACTTTGAACCCACCAAAGCTTACCACTTAACCACCTCTTACGTGGTATTCATCCCCAAACTCTACCACCACTTAACCATGAAGTGACATCCCTTCACACCACTCAAGTGGTACTATTCTTAACGATACTATACAACCCTTACGTTTTTTTTATAAGCCGAATACATTACTTTTTTATCATCTATATAATAAAAATGTATGTTTAAATAACAATATCTCAAATATTTAATTAAGAAGAACAATTGATATATTTATAGAGTTAAAAAGTCATTATTATTACATTTCGTAAAAAATAACAAATCATCTTCTTTTTTTTATTATGCCCAAGGGGATTCTTTATTCTTTTACTTTTCTTATACTCAAAAGATTAAAGATAATTAATAAAAATAAATTGAAAAATAAAGAAAGAAAATTAATTTCACATGTTGAAACTTAAAGTGTTAATACGTTACAAATTATGTGGGTGTTTATAACTTATGAAAATCGAAGAAGATAATTACTTTAAAATTGTGATTAGAACTTATGAAAATCATTTAATAACGAGTTAAAGCGAGTTTGGTTACTACAAGCAAGTATTCTTCCGACAGCCTAATCTTGTCTTATTCTCTACCATTTTCTTTATGTTCTCATTGTTTTAATGTGAAGGATTAATTTAAAACAACCTTAATTATAATATCGAATACGAGGTGGTAGGTCATAAAATAATATTTGCGGTAGAGTCTCCACCAGGACCAACACCTGAAGTGAAGGTGAAGCCTTTCTTGTATTTTTTATGTAGCTATTAGAAAAAACAAATTAGTTTTAAAATATAATAACGTATGTAAATTTAAAAAAATAGATAATATTTGAAGGAGAGGGACATGTTACACATACATAAAAAAAACCAAAACATATAATATTCACAAAAATTGAAAACAAAAACTTGTTTTGTTACACATATAACCTTTTTAATGTTCTAATTCATCTTCCTATTTATTATAAAACTTTATATTTGTTTATTTAAATATATAATTGTTTAGTACCGACAAATAAATAACACAATATAAGGCTTTCTCGAAAACTAAAAGAATTTTACATTAAAGTTAGTTGACATATATATAAAAGTAATTGACCATAACTTTAAAATAATATAAAATGTAATTACGACAAAATTTGTATCATATAATAACCGTAGATGATGATAAAGATCTTGAATATTTAATCCTAAATTAATGTAGTGGATAGAAAGTTTGAATTAGATAATATTTCTAAAACAAATAAAATTTATTTTAAATCAAAGATAAATTTAAAATCTAAACTAAGTTAGAAAATTGATTTGTATAAACTTTGGATTTTAAATATTATATGTGGTTACTTTTTTTTTGGAAAAGCGAACAATTTATTAAAAAAGATGACCTCTATAAGGTATAGAGGCATCACAGTACAGTGCACCAAAAAGGAAATGCAACAAACCAAACCACTCCCTTTGGATCTACTGGAAACAGAGCACGAAAACAGAATAAAAAAGATGAACAATTAAAATAGCTTTGCTGCAGTCGCTGGGTTTAATAACCATGAGTCCAGTCTCAACTCTCTTTTATTTTTTGCCTTCTCTTTTAAACACCGAAACGCATATAGTTAAGCCTCGAAAAAGACTTCATCTCCTCTTCTGTTTTTCTGCTTGAACACTAGATCGTTTCTCCACTTCCACAAACCGTAAGCTAGGAAAGAAACAGAACCAGCCCATAATACTCTTTGACCTGCTATCCATGACTCTTTACCCATATTACATAAGTCTTCTAAATCAGTTGCTTCTCTCAACTCCACATCCCACCACTTGAAGAAATATTTCCATATTTCCACAACAAATTTGCATTTAATAAGAGCATGAAAATTATCTTCCTGATCTTGTGAGCAACGCGAACATAAAATGGATGGAACATCTAAATCTCGATTACTGAGATTTACCAATACCGGCAGTTTTCTTCTATCTGCTCTCCACCTGAAAATAGTAATTTTCTTTGGCAACCATTTGATCCACTTTGCACCTTGATGTATATGCGGCTGTCTAACCATCAATCTTTTCTCTTCAAGCATCTCTCGCATCTGCTTCACCGAATAAAGCGAGCTGTTTTGTTGATTCCATCTCCAAGAGTCTTCTGCACCAGGAACTAAGGACACCTGCTCCACAATGGATTTGAGCAACCCAACTTCCGAGCCCACCCTACCCCGCCCACTCCCCAAATGATCTAGATTCCACACCCATACTGAATTGACCCAAGAACCCATATGACCCACCAATGACTCTTTGTTTTGAACTCTGTTAAAGACTCGTGGAAACAACATCCCAAACTTCCCAAATCCCGACCAGTTATCCAACCAAAACCGAACACTAAGACCATTCCCCATTTTGACACTCAACATCGACCCATATATGTGGTTACTTTATATAAAATTATTTAAATAATATTATTATATTAAATTAATATATATGTTTTTCTTATCTCATTATATCATACTTAAATTTATTTTTTTGTGTTATAACATAGATATATTTTTTGTATAATAAGGTTATTTATATTTTAAATAATATTTTTTTTGACTATCTTATCTACTATTAGAATTAGATTTTAAAGATTGAGTTTTTAACTTTGACTATTAAAATTCAAATTAGACTTTTAATTTTGATAAAATAAATGGATAGGATTTAATTTTGATCAAACAATGGTTAAAATCTTCTAATTAAATTAATGGAGGTTAATCATTTATCTATATTAGAAGATTATATATGAAATCTACTATTCTCTTTGTTATATCTTTATTAATTTTAATACTTATACTAATTTTATAAAAATAAAGATAAATAGAAGAATTAATAATAAAAATAAAAATAAATAAAAAGAATAAGTAAAGGTAAATAAAAAGATTAAGGTATAAGTTCTGAATCGGACTTATAGAACCATGGAAGAGGCCTGAGGGTTATCTTTAACCAACTTATAGAATTTCTTGAGATGTGCGATTGCCGATCAAAAGATTTTCAATTGAGCATTTAATAAAAAAAAAATTTGAACGGCAAAAGAATCATTAGATCATATAGCAGAATGCTAGAATTCGTTATAGACTCACAAAATCACAAATCAAAACACAGTTTTAATAAATTTTAATTACTTGTTCCTTTTTAACATATAGGAGTATAGGAATAGGGTTATAGGTTATGGGCAGTAGACGGCATTTTAATGTGAAATAGTGTTTATAGGTTATGGGCAGTAGACGGTTTTAATAAATTTTACAAGTTACACGGTTTGTTTTTTTACTAGTTTAAATGTTTAATAGTGTTTGTAAACTTAATAACGAAGATTAAAAATAAATTTTAACTGTTTATAGGTTAAAGAATAATTATATATAAAATAAAATAATTGTTATTGGAGATATAAAATTCTAAAAAATGATAAATATATAAAAAATCAGAATTTATACGTAACATCATTATCAAAGTCTTTGTAGATACTTTTTAAAATCAAATTTGGATTTCTTTTATTTAATCCAATTGATATATGTGTTTATATAAATAACCACGAAGATAGATAGATATATTTACTACATGATTGTAAGTAATTTAAACTTTAATAAACTAAATCAACTACAAATGATATTTGAGAAAATAAAAGGGATGACATATGAAAAGAATTATAAAAATAAAATGATGACATCATAACATTATAATAAAATTAAATAATTTATTTTTTCGGCTATGAATGCCTTTTTATTTGAGTTTGTGGTTTGTTACGATACGTCTTTTTGATTTAAAGCTCAAAATTCAATATTCGGTATTTGTTTCGATTTATTTGTATTTCGATTTTATTTTTATTTTAACTTTTATAAATGAATTAATAAACAATGCGATATGCTAAACTTCTAATAAGTACAAAACTACAAACAAAAGAATAAATTAAGAAGCAAAGGACATGTGTGTCTTTTCAAATACTTTTAAACTAACATTGAAATAAACAAAAATAATATATCCTTCTATTTTTTTCTTTCTATTTTATCCTTATACTCACCATAAAATGATATGTGTACTTCACTAATTATCTTTCCTCATCCCCTCCATTGATTTTAACACTTGTTTTCATCTTATGAGTAGAAGAATAATTAAAAGAATGAAGTAGGAGAATATACCACCTCTCTCAAATAAAAGATATACGATAACCATCAATATTATAATTTTTTAAGCATTAAGACTAAATTTGTAATTTTATGTAAAATATTAGGGACAAAAATGTAATTCACAATAAATATAAACATCTTTCAAGACAAATTGATGGGTATGCTTAACATGTTTCTTGGACGTAGCCACGTAGGGATTGTTTACAGAATCCAACTGCACATAACAGTAAAATGTTACAGAAATAAATACTCAGGTGTTGACACAACATCTGTGAACATCTATTTTCTGCAATCACTCTCTCTAGCTTTCTACCCAAATACCATGGCAGCTAAAGCTCACAACGTTAGAGTGATCGGAGACGGCCGGCAGACGGTGGTGCTCGGACACGGATTTGGCACGGACCAATCTTCATGGAAGCACCTAGTCCCACACCTAGCACTCGATCCAACCTACAAGGTGGTCCTGTATGACGTCATGGGTGCTGGAACCACGAACCCAGATTTCTTCGACTCTGACCGCTACTCGACCCTCCAGGGTCACGCCTTTGACTTACTAGCCATTCTTGAAGAGCTCCAAATCACTGAATGCGTATTTGTCGGTCACTCGTTGTCCTGCATGGTCAGCTTGATTGCTTCTCTCATACGCCCGGATCTTTTCACGAAGCTTGTCATGCTAAACGCTTCTTGCAAGTTAGTATCTTGATAACGTGTGTTTTTCATTCGTCTTTTATTTATAATATTAGTAAAAGACTAACTTAGTTATTAATTTAATTAGATAATCTCAATCTTTAGACAGTACGTGTTTCTGAGTTTTAAGTTGGAAAGAATATAAGAGATTTACAAGGAAATAAAAAAGGTTTTGTGATTCAGAGATTTTTAACAAAAGAATAATAAAAGGATGTGAAAGAAAAGTTTGTTTAATTTCACTCTTAAATTTTTCCAAAAAGAGAGAATTTGAAAGGAAAGGAATTTTTTTTTATGATTTTGACTAAATTAACTTACTTACAATAAATAAGTTTAAAAAATAAGAGTACTATTATAAAATAATATTTTTTTTCCAGCCCCTTCAATTAGGGAATACAAATTTATGTCTTTTCTTTCAAATTTTATTTTCTTTATTTTTAACTCGGAAACACGTATTATCCTTTATTTTCTCTACTTTTGTCCCGTTATTTTTTTTCTTGTTGTATCTCGAGAACACATCGTTACTATAGTCCAATTAATATCACTTCTAATTCAATCATGCCGGTGGGTGTTTGTCCGATTGGCACATGGGTTTTACAACATCCTCAAGTTCTCGGGTTCGAGTCTTGATGGGTGGTTTCTTTAAAAAATTGTGGAAGTATTATTCCTTATAGATGGTAACGGAGAAGGGTTTATTCGAGTGGTTTGGGGTTCGCGTTTCAATGTCACTGCGGATTCGAACACTAACATAACTTTGCTGTTTAAAAAATCTTTTAATTCAATACTAATATTACCTATCATCTATAACTAAATCAAAAAATATATAATATAATCAATAGTTAGATATGATAGGGCTATTAAAAAAATTACAATTTATAATTTTGAAACGTCGGTATTATATTGGTGATTGTCTCTTACCTAGTTATTTGATACGAACGTTATTCAGGTAATTTAATATACTATTTCATGTATATAGGTTTGTGAACACCCATGATTTCTATGGAGGATTCGAGCAACATGAAGTTGATGAGCTCTTTGAAGCAGTGAAAACAAACTATCTTTCATGGTGCTCAGGGTTCGCACCGTTGGTAGTCGGAGGCGATATGGGTTCGCTGGTGGTACAAGAGTTTAGTCGTACTCTGTTCAACATGCGACCAGATATTGCTCTATGCACTTTTCGGATGATATTTGAAACTGATTTAAGGAGTTCATTATGTCTTGTTACGGTGCCTTGTCACATAGTCCAAAGTTGTACAGATATGGCAGTACCCATTACTGTCACAGATTATATTTACAGGAATATTGGTAGCAAACAGAAGTTCTTGGAGATCATACCGATCGAAGGTCACTTGCCTCAACTTAGCTCTCCCGATGTCACCATACACGCCCTCCTTCGGCACATACGAGGTGAGATCGGAGTTCAAAACATGTACGGTTAGAACAAGCCGGGTCAAGCTTGTTGCATAAATCCAACAACTAGAGGATAGTATTGGGTGTCTTTCCCCCACATCTTGTAAGGTAAATCCGCTAGTAACGATATCACAACATAAGTCGAAACAGGTTTTAGGGATCAAATCGTTGATTATGTTTTACAAACAATTACTCCTGTGATGCATCTGTCACTACTAAAAAAAACACTTTTGGACGACTTTTTTTTGCCACTAATGAGTTGAAAGTAGTCACTAATTAAAACTCTTAGGGGCGTCAAGTTGTCACTATATTCGTAGTAACAAGTCCGACACCGTACGTACTTTTTTTTAGCAACAATATTTTTTCATTATAGGTGACAATTTATAACAACGACACGACGTAGCTAAAAAACGTGTCACATTAATTAAAATAGGAAAATATTTATTTAGATTTTTTAGCAAGGATGTATGTCACTGCTAAAACTCTTTTACCTTTTTATTATATTAAAAATATTTAATTTTATACTTGTAAAACATGGTTAACAATATAGAATTTTGAAAATATTAAAGACCTACAAGGAAATGCATAATAAAAAAAATCTAATTAAAAATAAAATTACTTCTCCGTACATAATTAAGTATACAAATTAGTTCTTGGACACTGCTCGCTTGCCCCGACACTACGTGGGTTTTGGAACAAAAGTGAGTCTTGAAATATGAGTTTGTGAAGATTGAATCTTCAAGAAATTACAATTGTTTCTTCATACGACTTTTATGTTAGAGTTTAGGGTTTAGGGTTCAAGAAATTACAATTGAAACTTGAATTATTTTTTTAACAAAAAAAGAGAACTCTAGCAATGGAGCTTCGGCATGGCCATCACCCCAAGTTAGAGACCCGAAAAATACATATTGTTCGAAAGAAATAACGTCACAAAATATAAAGAGACAACTACTAAAATGGATAGTCGGAATTGAAATTCAAATAGTTGTAACTATCGTCGATATATGCCCCATGCCCATAATAGCGACTTCGTTCGAGTGGAAATTGGATGATGAACCTGTGTTCATTCTATTTTGAGTGTCGTCAACGTATTCTTCGCCGGGTTCGAGTTCTTCAGTTTCAGCTTCGGTGTTAGTGTTTGATGTTCCCGATGCGAAGTCCCTATTGTAATCGTCTTCCATAATCGCTTCTTCCAAATTAGTTAAACCTTCTTCGAGATCCGCATCGTTTTGACATCTTTCCATAGAATCATAGTAGTCCTTAAGCATCACGGCCATTTGCACCGACTCGGTCTTCAACATACACCGTCGTGCGCTTAAAATCCTACCACTAAGATAAAAACAACATTCCGAAGATACGCTACTAGCTTGGACGGTTAGTACGTCCTTAGCCATACGTGCTAGGATCTTAAATTGACCAACGTTTTCTCTTTCTTGCCACCATTTTAATACATCAAATTTGCAAAATCTTCGGTGCCAATATAATTAGTGTAATCAGTTTCTTTATATATGGAAAGTTCGTCTAAAGACGATTGAACTCGTGTACGTTTTGATTGAGATATATTATGAAACCAAGACGATCCAATGCTTCCCTGGGGAGGCCGAGAAGCCGATGTTTGTGAAGTCGAAGACCTCGGGGTGGAAGCAACTTCTCCCCGTGGTGCACATTCATTATCATAAATAGTATATAAGTGTTTAACACAATTTTCAAATTTTGATATACTTGTCGTAATCTCATCTGGAGATTGACCCAATGCTTCCCCTATAGAAGTTAAAGATTCCACTACACCCTTAAAATTAACAAGCGGGTTTAATGCCGAAGTAATCAAAAAAATTGTTGGAAACTCTTTAAAATATTTTATAAGACTTTCACACATTTCGTTGGTAATCATATCTCACCTTTGATCCAAAGAACCAAAAGCCTTTAATGTTCTCAAAATTTCACAAACACTTATCATAGCGGAGTGAGATGATGGAAAATATGTTTGTGATAGCATCAATGTGGCTTCATACAAAACTCCCAAACCGATGTGTAATTCTTCTAAAATATTCCAATCAGTTTCCGTAAGTACTTCATATAATTGGGGTAGGTGTTCTCGATGATATTCGGTAAGTAAATCCTTATTTTGTATCAAACGCCCTATCATTTTATAAGTCGAGTTCCATCTCACGGGCATATCTATGAGAGGTCTCAAACATCTTCTTCGTTTTGTTTTACAAAAATGCTCATATTTTTCGAACGCGATTGGTCCGTTTTTAAAACTTGTCTCATTTAATCTTCTAAATTTCAAAAGACAAGTTTCCATAGACTCCAAACCTTTTTGGACCGCGAGGTTGAAAATATGACAACAACAACGTACATGCAAAAATTCTCCATCACATATTGGGTTTAAAATTCGTTTCAAACGTCCCATAGCATTTGTATTGTTGCTTGCATTATCTAGGGTGATTGAAAGTATTTTTTCTTTAATTCCAAAACCGTTAAAAATCCTTAATAAAATATCGTAAATTTGTTCACCTCCATGCGGGTGAGGAAAGTTTTCAAAAGCAATAATACATTTTTGCATAAGCCATGTTTGAGGGTCTATCCAATGTATCGTAACACAAATAAATAAATAATGGGTTGTATGTGGAGCGGTCCAAATATCGGTGGTTATGGAAACTCTACCATCGAATCTAGTAAAGAATTCCTTTAAGTCTTGATATATTATTTTCCATTTTGTCATAGCTCTACGTTTAAGAGTTCTTCGACTTACAGAGGAATAATGAGGTTGTAAAGCTTTTTTGATAAAAGTTGTGACTCTTGGGCAGGAGAAGAAGTCAAATGGTAATGCTTCTTGTATTGTTAACTGCGTGCTTAATTCTTGAGCTAAAGCGGCATCAAAACGCCATGTTTAACCATCAACTTGAGTTTGACTCTCAACCGCAGCGGCTTGTCACGCCAAACATTTAGTCTAATTTTTTAAAGTTTATATTAGAATTCAAGTACTAAACTATTGTATTAAAGCATTTAGTCTATTGTTTATATTGTTAACTATATTTAACTAAGGTCATGTATTAAATTCAAGTACTAAACTATATTTAACTAAGTTCATGTATTTAATTCAAGTACTAAACTATATTTAACTAAGTTCATGTATTTAATTCAAGTACTAAACTATATTTAACCAAGTTCATGTATTTAATTCAAGTATTAAACTATAGTTATTGATTCTAAAGTAATACGTTTGACTACCAAGCAAAGAGTGGCCAGGCAGGTCAGTCGGGGGGCAGGATCCTTTCGGTTTAAAACCTTTTGGAAAATCCAACAACCACAAGCCGATCGTGACTATTCTAGACACCACTCTCCGGGTTATATCTACTAGTATTACGATTAGAATGAATTACATCAACTTGTTTTAGGTTCATGAATTCCTATAATTTTAAATTCACAAATATAATAAATTATCCACCAATATTTTCAATTTCATGAATTCCTATATTTTCAATTTCATGAATTCCTATAATTTTAAATTCACAAATATAATAAGTTGTCCACCAATATTTTCAATTTCATGAATTCCTATATTTTCGATTTGCATAAACTAAACATAAATATAAAAAAACTAGTATTTAAATAAACTAAACATAAATATAAAAAAATAGTATTTAAATAAACTAAACTTAAATATAAAAAAACTAGTATTTAAATCAACTAAACTTAAATATAAAAAAACTAGTATTTAAATAAACTAAACTTAAATATAAAAAAGAATACTTACTAAATGCCGAGCGAGAGAAGAATTAGAGCCGGATAAGATTCCTCCACAATGCGTACACTTCGCATATTTTTTGTTATTTTGTTTGAGTTGCACAAAATCCTTCCAAATTTCCGCAACTCGATTTGTTTTTAGAACTTCTTCGTATGGGAGATTTATATTGAAATCACTTCGACCCGCGTTCAAATTGGTAGATCCTTCACTCGCCATTTTTTATAATCTTGAAGCAAATCGAAATATTATATAGAACACTTGTATTATATAGAACACAAACTTGAATTTTCTTGAAAAATAAAACTAGAAATATCAAGATTCAAGAATGAGAGAATTGGAGATTTGGAGAATGAGAGAATGTGAGTAAGAGTGGTGCAAAGATTATGGCTTCATTCTTGGGTATTTATAGGGAAATTTTCGGGAATTTTTTTTTTTGAAAAATAGCCGTTGGGACCGGTTCGGACCGCAAAACTAGCCGTTGAAGTTCAAAAATGGACCGTTAGCTTTTGGACCGGTTTGGACCGAGTTTGGACCGGTTCGGTCTTGGACCGTTTTGGACCGGTTCGGGTTCTGGACCGTTTCTCTCACTTTCGGTCTTGGACCGGTTCGGTTCGGGCGGTTTTCGTTGGACTGGTCCGGTCGGTCCTCGGGGCCCATGTCTAGTCGACTTAGTGGCAACTTTTATGAATACTGTCCATGATAGTGCCAATGATGTACTCCAACTACCTCTTCAAAAAATCATGTCACTATTTCATATATTAGTATTCTCGTTTTTTCTATCTCTTTGTGTGTATTCAAATATGACATAAGATTACACATACACACATGTGTGTATTAGAAGTAAGACATGCTCAAACTTTTGGTCACTCCAACCTCACAACCTACCTAGCCAAAACCATATTACGTCTAAAAAACAAGACCCGCTGTAGCCTAGCTGTATAAGGTGTTGGAACGTGTTCCCTTTAGCCTATAGTTATAGGTGCAAATCCCGTTGTGAACAAAAGATGTAGATGTAGAATGGTTAATGCAAAAAGTGTTTTATTTACGCAAAATACGGGAAGTGTTTCTATCCTTTAGATCATATAATCACAGGTGATAATAGGTTGTGTCATTTTTGTAACTAAGATGAAGTAAAATGATATTAGTTAAACTTAAATAAGGGCAAATTAGGCATTTAAATCATCATATTCTCATCTTTTCTCCCTCCTATAACTGATCAAATCTCCACTCTCACCTAAAACCTAACCTAAATTCCCTATTTATCTATCTATATCCCCAAGAACCCATTTGCCACCACCGTGGGCCCCCTTTAACCTCCATACATCGGTGCCCCTTATTTCCTTCATAACCGGTAGGATGGCAATGGATCGGATGACGTCATATCCACATCCATGTCCATTAATTTTTCATCATCCAAATCCATATCCATTTAAAATAATTTCACCCGTCCATATCCATTGGATTAAACGGGTAAGTGGATATCCATTGGATGTCATTGCCCCAAATATATATAATTTATGATATTTATTGATATAAATACATATTTTCTTTCAAAAAAAAGATAGGAATCATAGTTCTTTCACTTTGACACTTACATTTATATAATCGATACAATTGTACAAAAGTATTATAGAAGAGAGTATTAATTTAACCTACATAATTATATATATCTTTATTAATATATCTATATATAAGTTTTAAGATTAAAATACATATATGAAATTATTCTTAATTATATAAAACTATCATTACATCAAATTTAATTCGGGTTAATGGATTCATCCATGGATGGAAAATCGTTATCCATATCCGATCCAATAAACATTCATATCCACTCCATATCTGAAATTCATCCATTTAACTTCGTCCATATCCATCACAGATGGATCGGATCGAATGGATGATCATTGGATCGGGTGACTATTGCCATCCCTAATCACTGGTTGTTCAACCCGGTTGGATTCCATCCCATTGGTTTAGCAATGTCGAGATGGTAATTCCCACGAAGAACAACGTCGTTCAACCCATTGATGATGATTCCGCCCCTTCAATCGTCGCAGTTCCTTCAATAAACGCCTCCCCCTTAATCACCATTGAATAAAAGGTGGGATTTTGTTTTTTTTGTTGACGATTTTTGAAATGAGGTTGAGATGGAATTAGGTTTAAATTGAATATAAGGTTATGAGAATGGCGGTGGATGTGCTATGTGAGGTTTGATCTACCTGATCGACTTCAGTTTCCATACTCACCATCAAAATTTGTGTATTTTAAGAAGGAGAAAAAAAGCAGAATATCAATATAAGTAAATGTGAATATGGTTGATTTTTGTATGAATAGGTGATTTTGATTGTGAATGGCAGATGATGTCACCGTATTCTTCAATAGTTCAAGGCAGAAGACATTAACTACCATCTCCTTTATTTCTTTCTTTCTTTTTTATTTTTTATTTTTTCACATTAAACAAATAATAAATCTCTTACTTCTCATTGTATGATTTCGTTTTAGTTTTTAGTAATTAGATTTTCGTTTTATTTATTACCGAACAAGAAAAGTTTGAATGTTTAATGTTTGTTGTTAATTAAGGAATAGATTTTGGTTTTGTTTTGTATCATTCATTAGTGAACATGGAAATTTGGGATAATGTAATAGATTGAGTTTGGTTGTATTATACTGTTCAGTCGTGAACAAATAAATGTTGGTTAATCTTTGTTGCTTGTTCACAATGTGTGCTGTATTAAAAACTCCCTTATAATGTATGTTTGATCGTGATCATTGAAGTGTTAATTATTAAAGAACTTTTTTGGTTATGTACAGTAAAGTAGATAAATGTTCAATATAGTCCATACTTATTGCATAGTCCCAAGGGACTAATCTTAGCCCTTGGATCAGCCCCATCAATGATCCAGATTAAATTTTAAAAATTTGGACGAAGTGACATTTTTCGTAATTAACATGTAATGATTTTACCATCACATGTGATTGTATACTGAATCACATGTGATTTTATATTGAATCACATGTGATTGAATATTAAAATTTAGGACTATACTTTTTATATGGACTATATTGAACACAACTCCAGTAAAGTATTACAAAATTTATCTTAAAGTTAATATAGTTATGGTTGTGTTCATTATCGAACACAAATAAGGATGTAAAACTCGTATATATTTTTTGGGTGTGTTCACTGGTGAACTACGTAAAATTAATTAATTACTAATAAATTATTTTGAATATATTTTATTATTACAAATCTATGATATAGAAATAGATTTGAAAGAGAAAAGTTTTGGTTTACGCATGTCCTTTTAAATAAAAATATATAAAAAATGATAAATATAAACCATTAGACCAAATACAAATAAGTGGCTCAGATTGCTTCTTGCACTTTTCATAAATTAGACACTTTTCGCATGAACCCTCTATATATAGGGGAGGGTTCATTCGAGAACCGTTGTAAATGCAAGAACCGCGAGAACCTATCTCAATCGTTCCTTGGATATGGAAAGTTCATAGATGTAGAGAGTAGATGGATAGAGTGTGGCAGGGTGCATGTAAGGAATTAATGGGTGGGCAATGACATTGAAGGAGGAAAAATTGGACGGCTTAGATAGGTTCTCGTAGTTCTCGTACAAAGAACGGTTCTAAATTGAACTTCTTCCTATATGTTAAAACCTAGGGGGGGGGGGGTGAATAGATTATATATCCAATTTTTGAAGTTTTTACAAGTTTTTGCAATAATATAAAAGAGATAGAGTTAGAAAGATATCACCAATCACAAGTTGGACACAATGATTTATAGTAGTTCATGCAAGTGTTAACAAACTTGTACTACATCCACTTTTTGGCCTCACCCACCAAGAGTTTGCTCCACTATCTTCTATCTTTGAAGGTAGAGATAAACCTTTTACACTTCTCTTTTTCACTTGCAAGAACTAACACTTCAAACTAGCAAGTAAGGTAAAGATAACCTTGCTTCACTCTAATTCTATAGGCTAGAGTTGATCCTCACTTCACTCTAATTTGAAAGGCTAGAGTTGATCCTCACACTATTACAAGATGTATAAAATGTAGAAGTAGTGTTTAAGCTTTAAAAAGCTTTGACTCTTGCTTGAATCTTGATCTTGAGAGTTGAATGAATAATCAAGAAATACGAGCTCACACGGTCGACCATGGCTTCGTTGGTTTAAATAGAGAAAAAGGTGCAAGTCCAAAATCTGTCCAGACTTCCCACGGTCTAACCACGGTCGACCATGGCTTCGACCGTAGGTCAGCTGGAATTTATTGTTCTTTGCAATAGAGACGTTGGACTTTATTTAAAACCACACTCAACTCATTTTTACCATAAAAATCAACTGAAAAGAGGATTTTTAAAAGGTTGGTTGATCCCATACTTCTAATGTTTGAATTTAAACACAAAAATTGAAGTTTGGAAACCAATACACAAAGCATGTTGGAATTTTACCACTTTGGGAGATTCCTTTGCTAATTATGGTGGTGTATTGTTTCAAAGTAGGATTGTGTTTGTTATTTGCTAAAACGGGAAGTCTTAGATTTAATCAACCAACACAAATAAGTTTTATAAAATCTTTGTCATTTTTATAAAAATAATTTTATAAAAACTTAAACTTATTTAATTATTTTATTTGTAAGCTCATATAATTTGAATTTATTCATGTAGGTAACTTCGGCGAAGACTTGATCTTGAGCGTTGATGACGATCATCTTGGACGATTGGATTTTTGACGATTTGTATAAACACAATTTGTAACAAATAAATATAAATATTTATTTGCTTGATTATATATATATATATATATATATATATATATATATATATATATATATATATATATATATATAGATGTGTATGTGCACATATGTTAATGTTAATGGATACAATCAGTGTTCTAAAAGGCGCGCCATGGCATAGCCAAGGCTGAGGCGTGGCTCTACCGTTAAGAAATGGCCCTAGGCGTGAGTGTTAGGCGTGGCGCGCGCCAAGGCTCACTAAGGCGCGTCTTTGCACGCCAAATGACGAGTTTTTTATAACGTGGCACCGAAAAAATCATTTTTTTTTAAAATTAAACATTTTTGTATACATTTTGCGATCACGTGTATAGAACTTCTATACATTTGTATTTTATAATTTGTATATGTTATTTTCCTCATCATTTTTGTATCTTTGTGTAATTAGTATATTAATAATGATAGATTTGATATATATAATTATAAAATATACACAAAATCGCCGCCTTAAGTCACGTCTTAAAAAACGCCACGGCTTCGACATGACTCCTATAACTTGAGGTTTGACCTCGACGCCACGCTACGCCTTACGTTATTTAGAACCATGGATACAATTATATAAACAAATTGTATATTTTAGAATTAACAAAAGAGGATATAAATTATACTTCTATTTTCCCAACACTATATATATTTTTATTAATGAGTTTCTTGACATACTATCAAGTTTTTTATGACTAATAGACTGCAAGTTATGCACACTCCACCAATTATGCATGACTAACATGCATAACTGGCTGCCTATGAACGACTATTGATGTTAATTTTAGATCAAGAGTCTAAGATCTCGAGTTCAAGACATAACTCAAGTGAGTACGGCAAATCAATGGCTACAAACTTACCATATGACTATTAAGTCATATTATAGTATAATACAATTACAAGGAAAACAAATAATCTTATAATATATATGTTTTTACAATAGGTTTGTCAACAAAGTTCATATTTGGCGGAGTGGAAACAACGATCCTTCTCAGGTAAGGAGGCGGCGGTTCGAATCTGACCATGTACAATTTTGAATTTTATGTTTGCCACTTTCTCTTTTTTTTAATCTTTGCATTTTCTAACCCTTTTGGCCTTTTTTTTTAACTTAAATTTTTTTAAAAACATGGATTCTGATTTTTAATTCTTTTAACTTCTTTTTATTCTTTGTATTTTTTTTACCCCTTTTTTAACTTCTATCTTCTTAAAGCATCATTATTTAAGTTTTTTTTAATTTCTTTTGCCTAATGTAATTTTCATACATATGTTTTCTATCATTTTATGTAAATAGTATTTAATATATTTATTTATTTAAGAGTTTTAATTAAGGTTAAAAATAATTTAAACTCTATTTCAATTAAACTCTAAAATTATTTTTTTGATATTTTAACTTTAAAGCTTACGCTTATTTTGTTGAAACCATTAATCTTTACTCTTGAATAGTTTAAGCATATTATAGTATGTCCGTTTGGTCAAAATGTAAATAAGTCGTTATAGAACTAGCGGAATTTTTGCCGTTACAACTGTTGTCTCTTTTGGTAAAAAAAATATTCTTAATATGTGTTAATATTTATATTTAACATACTAGCAAATACTTTTATTTATGAAAAATATAAAACTTACTAATATATTTCTAAAAAGAAATTTTGTACTACTAATATGTTATCTTAATCAATGAAGAAAATTTAGGAGTTGACTTAATGGAGATGTGTGTGTGTGTTTACTGTTAAAAAAAGTAATGAAATAGACTCTTAGTGTTTAAATAATTTACATAGTTTTAAAAATACACGAAAATTAAATTACTTTTAAAAATTCAAGCAAGTCAATTATTTTAAGTTTCAAATCTAAATTCACTTTACCGTTTTAGCGAAGGCGGTATAAAATCTTTTTTTCTTTTCGTTTAAAAAAAAAATAATAGATGAATAATCTAATCAAAATTGATGAAAAAGTAATTACTTCCCAACACGAAACATGGACATACTAACCACTAGTAATACACAATTTCTTTGTAACACCGAATTTCACCCCTAGGGTTCGACACTTCGACGCACCAAATAAGAAAATGGGTATTAGCTTAAAGCCCAGAATAGTAAGCCCATTAGCTACGCTTGGGCCTAGGACATCACTAGATGGGGGAGGTAGCATTAGTTTTAAGCCTAACTTTTAGTATAGTAGGCCCATTAGCTAGAGGCGATTTTCAGTTCTAGGCTCAACTTTTCTGTTTTAAGCCGAACTTTCTTTTCGATTCTTGCATCCCGGATACACAAGCATAGAGGTGTACAAAAAAAACCGAATATCCGATTTATACGAAAAATCCGAAACCGGTTATGGGCAAAACTGTTTTTTTATCTAGTCCGGTTATTTTAAAACCGGATATTATAACCAGTTATAGTATTATCCAGTGTTTGTGCACCTCTACAAAAGCACTTCTTATATTAGGTTGTATCCAGGAGGGAGTGAAATTTCTATAATTTGCACTTGCCTATAAAAAAAAGCTTTAAACGAGATTTATGTTTCCACGAGAAGATGTTAGCATCTACGGTCTATATCAGAATGTTCATTCAAGTAGTATCACATCATATAAGTGGACTCAAAATGATGATTGGAGATTTTTCAACCATTTTTAATCAAAATGATAGCATCAAGTAATGTCATTCAAAAACTGTAAATATCACACAAACATGTAAGTTCGCTCAAAATGATATATATATTGTTTATGCAGAAACCTTTTTATATTACAATGATTTTAATAGTATCACAACATCATTTAAGTGGACTCAAAATGCATCAAAATGATATCAGTTAAATCATTTACATCACGATGTTTGAAGTAGTATTCCACCATCATGTATCACACAATCATTGATCATCAAAATGATGTAACAGGTTCCCAATTAGCATATTCATCATTTCTATCTACTTCATTTCAAACGCATGTACTTCATAAGTTGCAAAGTAGAACACTAAAATAGTATAATACCTCCTTCTTAAGCCCCAATTTGCTCATCAAATGCATTTTCGAATTCAACACGTGGTTGAATGCATGTCGTAATCTCAGTAGAAGGAGCATTTTTTATTATCATTTGCGATTTCCTTGCATTTTCACTTCCAGATGCATCTTCTTCATCCAGATTCATCACCTTCCCATCAGATTTCTTTGATTTTGTAAAGACTGTGCATAATTACCCGCTTCTTCTCAACCATTTCTACACTGAAAGTTCGTAAAAATTACATTAGAAGAATGTATGCATTTCGAAATCAAGCTTAAAGAGTCATCAACTTACTCTTTGATTTCTTGCTAAGAACAGAGATGTTGATTGTGAAGAAGATCAAAAACGGATCTGAAAATGATATACGAAGAAAAGATCCAATGGTCAATATTGAGCCTTTGAGATCTTTATTTAAGAGTGTGGTTTTGTTGATCCTAACACTATTTATTGTGCATATGTTATGCTTTTTTTGGTTGTTTTATGTTATTATTGTACATATATAGTGTTTATTAATGTTTAATTCAAGTTTGATGATTATGGATTAGTTTTCTGTAATTATACTAATATACTATCATAAACGTGACAAGCGTTCTTTGTGATTTTATGATAAGTGTTTAATTAGTTAATAATATATTGTAAGTAATGTTTGATTGGATTGATGTTACAACATCTTCATGGATTATGAGTTCAGATTTGCTTAGTTCATTATCTTGGTTCTTGAAATTCTAGGTGAAAAACGCAATTACGTTCGAGTTTTGAGTAACAAGAAGGATGAAAGAAAGATGACGACTGAATATCTAGATAGATTTTTAACTAGACAAAAAAAAAATGCGGAAAATCTTGATAACGAAAATAATTTAAATAATGTTGAAAACAAATAATGAAATTTATCCCATATACACCAAAAAATTGTGATCATGAAAATCCTTAAACACCTAGATCTTGAGTTAAGTGAAAACTTAGAAAACAGAGTGTGTTAGAGAAACCAATTTAAATAATCAATGGTTGACATACTCTTGTGAGTATTATGTATGCAACCTATAAAAAACAGTGATTCTTGTGACAGAAAATGACATATATACTAAAAAAAGGCTGGATAATATATTTTCTTTTTCTGTAAATATTTGTTTAAGAAGTCATTTAGCAAGTGAAAATATAAACGATTGAATACATTTTGGTGAAACCTTAACTAAACATACTCGAAATATTCCATATCATATGATTAATTTAAGAAATTTGGTGTAAGCTGTAAAATAATTAAACAATTAAGAAAGACTTACTAAAACTTATCATAAAAGATCCAGAACAATTGAAAGAAGTTTTGATTAGATATTAATTGTTTTAGTGAAATATATGGTATGATATAAATTGTCGTTTCATACAACAAATGACAAACTCTTAAAAGTTCTAATGGACACTTTTTAGGCCCAGCTTAGCACGCGTTTACCCATTATACGCAGTGTTTTTTAGACGTAGTAAAAGTACTGAGTCATATGAGTTAAATATTATATAATTATTCAGTTATAAACCTGGTTGGATATATAGAAAACAAAAAAAAAAGATTGATAAACTACGTCAAAACCTATAATTATTTGTTTTTCCATTTTTGTTTCTATAATTTTATATACAAATTATAATTATATAAAAAATTGTTGCCTTAAATCACGTCTTATGAAATGACGTGACCTAGCCATGACTTCCAAGGCTTGAGGCTTAACCATACCGTCACATCACACACCATGTTATTTAAAACCTTAATTTTAACACCCCCTTTATTAAATATATCTTACTCATTTGAATCAAAATATATTGATGTCAAATTTTTTAGTTCTATGAGGGTTTTTGGTTGGGTCTTGTACACATCGGCCATGGTTGTAAGCCAAGGTTTTTAAGGCTTCATTATATAGCGAGTTAAACCAAATTAAGTGTTTACGTTGTCTAATTATAAGCTTAGAATGGTCCTCCTACACTTTTATATTGATGTGGGTGTAAACGATAATTAATGTTAGAGATAAGATTAATTCAAATGTAGTTAGGTGTATAAGATAAGATCCTGATTATGTGGATCTATTGTTACTTCTTATCTTGTATTTACCCATCAGTATATATATATGATATTATACCCTGCGTAAGTTACACAAGGGAAAATTACCAGATCACTTTCTTTTGTATTTTTCACTTGGTATCAGAGCCTGATCCCTAGGGCTCCGATTTTACCCCCTTCTCTTCTTCTCTAATCTCAATCAACATCTGATTCCCTTTTCTGTTTGCCTTCTCCATGGCTTCTTCATTTATTGATTCTTCTAAAATCGCCATTGCCATCACCTGCAAATTAACTCGCACTAACTTCCTGCTATGGAAGGCACAGGTTGTTCCTATTTTACGAGGTGTTCAGCTCTATGGGTATCTCGATGGAACCACTGCAAAGCCGACTGCTATGGTGACAGAAGGGAATGGCGCTGATGCAAAACAGGTTGTCAATCCTGATCATCAAACATGGATCGTTCAAGATCAAGCCATTCTCGGTGGTTTGCTATCTTCTATGACAGAGGATGTACTGTCTCAACTTACTCGCTGCAGTGATACTTCAAGTCAATTATGGGCATCACTTCATACGATGTTCTCTGCTCAACATAGAGGGAACTCTATTCAGATTCGCACACAGCTCGCAACTACGAAAAAGGGAGACATGAGCGTGTCGGAGTACTACCAGAAGATGACAACACTTGCTGATACTATGGCAAACATTGGTCACCCTATGGCTGATGAAGAAGTTATAGGATACATCCTAGCCGGCCTAGGCCCAGGTCATGGTGACCTGTTTACAGCCATTACTGTCCTCAGCAATCAGCGTGCAGTAACTCTACCGGAGTTTTATTCATACCTGATTGCTCATGAAGCACAAACCACTGCAATAAGCGGAACAACGGAGTTTGCTTCTTCTGCCAACACTGCTACTAAACAAGATTCAAATGGTTCCCGTCGTCACTACAACAACAATGGACAAAATGTTTTACACAACCAACGAAACAACTATCGAAACAGTGGCAACAATAGTCGTGGTCGTGGACGTGGCCGTAACAGGTATAATGGCAATGGTCCACGCTGCCAGGTATGTGGTATTCTAGGCCACACTGCACTAAATTGCAGAAACAGATTCAATCATGCATATCAGGGAGAGGAGTATCGCAGTGGAAATATTGCTACCACAGGAAACTATAACAATGACACAAACTGGTATATTGATACCGGAGCTACAGATCACCTCACGAGTGACCTTGATCGTTTATCCATCCAGGAGAGATATCATGGCAGAGATCAGGTGCAAGTAGCCAATGGAGCAGGTTTGCATATTTCTCACATTGGTCATTCTCAAATTCCTGGTTTAGAACGACCTCTGGCTCTTAAAAATATCTTACATGTTCCTAATATCAATAAACATCTTCTCTCTGCCCATAAACTTGTTTCAGATAATAATGTGTTCATTGAAATTCATTCTAATGGTTTCTTTGTTAAGGACAAGGTCACGAAGAAAACGCTTCTATTCGGTAAATGCAAAGGAGGTCTCTTTCCGGTTCCAATTAGCCATTCCTCAAGTACTCCTCACCATGCTGCGTCCAGTGTTAGAGTGTCTTCATCACAGTGGCATCGGCGTCTTGGTCATCCTACTTTAGCCGTTGTGAACTTTATTTTAAAGTCAAATAATTTAGATTGTTCTTTTGACAATGTATCGTCTGTTTGTGATGCATGTCAATGTGCAAAGAGTCATCAATTGCCTTATAATAATTCTGTTCA
This sequence comes from Pulicaria dysenterica, assembly GCA_947179395.2. Taxonomy (NCBI): domain Eukaryota; kingdom Viridiplantae; phylum Streptophyta; class Magnoliopsida; order Asterales; family Asteraceae; genus Pulicaria; species Pulicaria dysenterica. Next base: position 70,370,901 of record OX359292.1, on the reverse strand, counting down.
TGTTACTTCATCTCCACTTGAGCTTGTTCACACTGATGTTTGGGGACCTGCTCAAGTGTCGAGCGGAGGATTTAAATATTATGTCAGTTTTTTGGATGATTATAGCCGTTATATGTGGATTTATCTTGTTAAACATAAATCTGATGTTGAACAAGTCTTTTACAATTTTCAACATCATGTTGAACGTCTTTTAAATGCCAAAATCCGTAGCATTCAATCTGATTGGGGAGGTGAGTACCATAAGCTCCATAAATACTTTCAACAATCTGGTATCTCTCACCGTGTGTCATGTCCTCATACTTCGCAACAGAACGGAATGGCAGAACGAAAACACCAACATATTGTTGAAACAGGTTTGGCTCTCTTAGCACATTCCTCACTTCCCCTTCGGTTCTGGGATGAAGCTTTCCTAACCGCTTGTTATCTAATAAATCGTATGCCCAGCCGCACTATAAACAACTCTACACCCATTACACGTCTTCTTAAAATAACCCCTGATTACTCATTTCTACGGACTTTTGGGTGTGCATGCTGGCCAAGCCTTCGAAAATACAACACTCATAAACTTGAGTTTCGGTCTAAATTGTGTGTTTTCTTAGGATATAGTTCAATGCACAAGGGGTACAAGTGTTTGGATAACACCACCGGTCGAATTTATATCTCACGGGATGTTATTTTTGATGAATCACGATTTCCATTTGCTACTTCATTTGGTTCCATCAGACCATCTCCTATGTCAAAAGTCGTGTCTTATCCTCAATCTGAACCGAGTCTTGTGAATGACCATTTGAGAAACTATGATTTATCTTTCTTGTCGGCTAACACTTCTAATGCAGCTGCAGCTCCATTATCTCCCATGGTAAGCTTTCAGAGGCCAATAACTACTAATGGTACCATCAATGTACGTGAGAATATGTCTTCATCAACACCTCCAGTGTCGCAACAACAGGAACACCAACCTACAGGTTCATTTACAGATGATACACCTACTTGCGATACTGCTGCTCCTATTAACAGCAGTGACATTGAATCGGCTACTGGCCTAGACACTGCTCCAGTTTCACCCGCTCCAGCTAATCTCACTCCATCTCCACCAGGTGTTACAACCCGAGCACGTGCAGGAAAGACTTTCCCTCGAAAGTTTACTGATGGAACAGTGCACTACAATCCAAATCGACAAGCTTTCTTTGCTGAACCTACTTCCCATCAATCTGCCCTTTCTGAGCCGAAATGGCGAGATGCCATGGAAGCTGAATTTGATGCACTTCAGAAGAATAATACATGGGTTCTGGTCCCGAAACCAACAGGTGTAAATATAGTTGGCTGTAAATGGGTTTACAAGCTTAAACAACATCCTAATGGTACCATTGATAAGCACAAGGCTCGTTTGGTTGCTCGTGGTTTCACTCAGCAGTACGGAGTGGACTATCAGGATACTTTTAGTCCTGTTGTGAAACCAGCCACAGTTCGATTAATTCTCTCACTTGCAGTATCAAGAGGTTGGCATCTTCGGCAGATTGATGTAAGCAACGCCTTCCTTCATGGGTTCTTGAATGAAGAAGTTTACATGCAGCAACCCCCGGGGTTCGAGGATGCTCACAGACCGCACTACGTGTGTAAACTCAAAAAGGCGATCTACGGTCTTAAACAGTCACCCCGTGCATGGTTTTCTCGTCTCAGTGACAAACTATATCAGCTGGGTTTTCGTTCTTCTAAAGCCGATATGTCTCTATTTTTGTTTCATCACGGGAATGTTACTATCTACATGCTTGTTTATGTAGATGATATTGTCATTGTTGGCTCCTCTCAAAGCGCTGTTGATCAGTTAATAAATCAGCTGTCTTCCTCATTTCCGATCAAGGATCTTGGCCGTCTAAATTATTTTCTGGGGATTGAAGTCACCCACAATTCAGGGGGAATCACTCTATTGCAGCATAAGTATGCTTCCGATCTCCTTCGTCGTGCTTAAATGGAGAATTGTAAGAGCGTTTCAACCCCCATGTCTGTTACGGACAAACTAGCTTCTGATTATGGAAATGTCCTAAGTGATGATGATGTTTTCAAGTATAGAAGTATTGTTGGAGGCCTACAATATCTCACGTTAACACGACCCGATATTTCGTTCGCTGTTAACAAAGTGTGCCAATATCTATCAAAGCCCACTGATGTTCATTGGGAGGCAGTCAAACGCATATTAAGATATATAAAGGGCATGATTAATACAGGGCTTCGTATTCGAAAATCCAACTCTACACTTCTGAGTGTATTTACAGATGCTGATTGGGCAGGATGTTTAGACAATCGCAGATCTACCGGCGGATTTGCAGTTTTTCTAGGTCCAAATCTAATTTCATGGAGTTCACGGAAGCAGCCCACCGTGTCCCGATCAAGTACAGAAGCTGAATATAAAGCCTTAGCAAACGGTACAGCTGAAGCAACATGGGTGCAGTCATTGCTTAAGGACTTGGATGTAAGTCAACCGAGACCACCTGTTCTATGGTGTGATAATCTTGGAGCTACCTATTTAACAGCTAATCCAGTTTTTCATGCACGAACGAAGCACATAGAAGTGGATTTTCACTTTGTTAGAGAGAAGGTGGCGATGGGTGCTCTTGATGTTCGGTTTATATCTTCTGATGACCAAGTAGCTGATGGGTTCACTAAGCCAGTCACGCGTGATATGCTAGATCGTCTAAGAAGCAATCTGAACCTTGTCACGGTTAAGATTGAGGGGGAATGTAAACGATAATTAATGTTAGAGATAAGATTAATTCAAATGTAGTTAGGTGTATAAGATAAGATCCTGATTATGTGGATCTATTGTTACTTCTTATCTTGTATTTACCCATCAGTATATATATATATGATATTATACCCTGTGTAAGTTACACAAGGGAAAATTACCAGATCACTTTCTTTTGTATTTTTCACTGTGGGATTTCTTTTCGAACACTCGTGGGTTGTGTGTGTGGTCGTCGAACTGTGTGTAAGGTCGATCGGCTTATTGATACTAAATCATGTTGTTAATTAAATCATATTTGAAGGGGTACTCATTATAATGTGTAAATGAGGTTAGAACAGAAATCAAACACTTAGGTGGCTTACTTTAAGATTTGGAACTTGGCTCTATGTGTGAGTGGATGAACTTTGTAGAAAACCATTGTGAGAATCCAATGGCCTTTGTGATGATCACCAAGTGATGGGAAGTGATTTGCATCAACCTAGTGGGCTAAGGCCTTAGGACTTTGAGCTTTGCGAAAACTCTTTCTACGGGTGTGTTACACTTTGCGACAAAAGTAAGACGAGGGAACCACGTTGTTGTCTTATCTTTTGCAAGAAGCAGATAAAGGGGTCTTTATGATTATCTGATATAGAAGTTTAGTTCGACAACCTAAATGCTGGGCACTTTTGAGATAACTAAAGGGGCTCTTAATCCTTTTGAGATAACATGAGTTTCTTAACAAGAACTAACACGAGCCGATTAACCTTTGCGACGGCCATGCCTTGTGATCATAGTCTTCTTTTGAGAGAAGTAGGTTTAGGGATAAGTGCAGCGAGCTCTTGACTCGTCTGTCTACTCAATTTTATTAGATAATTTATGAGTCATATTCAGACAATCGTGTTCCTTGTTTGGATTTTCAGTTGTATTTTTATTGTGCTTGTGTTATTTGCTAACACATGAGTTCACACTAATTTACTAATTTTATTATGATATGTAAATGCTTATGTGTATCTTTTATGTTGATGTGATGATTTTAGCCAATGTGGCAATTAACCAATTAACGAGTCAATATGGACACTTATATGTTAATGTAGCATAACATGCCGATGCGGATGCATAAATGCTAACGTAGCAATCAAGTGGTATGGCTACTATTGTGATGACCTATGTGCTAACCTTGATTGTGTCCTATTCGGTTTAAGGTCTAAATATTGTGTATGCTTACTAAGTGACGTGTTTAATTCGTGTTATTTAAATCTTTTCAGGGATAATTGGTCTAAAGAACAAGAGAAGATATTCGGTATGAAAACAATTATTATTTCCACAAACTTTGATATTTAACTTTAAAAAGATACTAGCTACGTTTCAACTATGATGGCATGTAACATGTTTTAAATCAATATGTTGATTGTAAACTCGAGAAAATAGAAAGATGATTTTATTAATAAAGTAATATGATGATTAATATAATGATATCTTATTGAACTTTAAAATGAATATTTTCAAAAAAAAAAAAAAAAAAAACTCGAGAATATACAAACAGTGGGAGGTTAAATGATAATCTTAAATTAAATGAGAATGAGAGACTCAATCCCAGCCGTCCAATTCTCTCTCCTTCAATGTCACTGTCCACCCATAAATTCATCACACGCACCATGCCACACTATATCCCCCACGTTCTCTATCCATGAATTCCAATTATAAAATAAACGGTTGATATTGAGTCTCATATTCTCATTTAATTTATATTCTTATTTGAACCTTCCCCTATACAAATATACATTTAATTTAAATACTAACATTTGCAAAGGCAAATGTTCACTGGTCATCCACAGTACCCAACTATAAATAGCTTCTTTTTACCTAAACTTTTCACTCTACCTCATTCTCACGCTTTCCTTTTCTCTCTAACCCTCCAACGACTCATTCTCCGCCTCTCCGGTGTCCGTCTTCTGTCAATGGATTCCGACCTCTACTTTAACACCGTGTTCTCGAGTTAATTTTTTTGGAAGGAAAGGGAGGGAAAGGGAAGGAAACTATTAGTATTATGTGCTCTCGAGTTTTTTAATGAGGGAAAGGGAAGGAAAGGAAGAGGGAAGGAGATGTTATTTAGTTAAAAAATCATCATCTCAAAAATGGGATGATTTGGAAGGAAAGGGTTACCCCTTCATTTTCTTTTCAACTCAAGAACACAACTATATCATTTCTTTTCTTTCCCTTTCTTTCCCTTCACTCTCTTCCCCTCTCCTTTCCTTCTTTAAAAAAACTCGAAAACGGAGCGTAATCGTCTACCTCTGTCTCACACTCTCCTCTCTCTATCTCTCACACCCTACAATGGTGCTCAATCGCTCCTCCAGTTTCCGGCCACGTCCTCCAACGGCAAAACACAACTCCGACGACTGTTACTTCAAGTATTTTTTTCTCTCTTTCTCCATCACCTTTTCATCCTGTTCTTATTTTTTAGGAGTTGGATCCGGGTCCAAGTGTCTGTCGATGTATCTTCCCGTGTGCGACGATGTTTCAGTGTGTATGTTTCTGTTTAGATCCAAAGGTATGTGTGCCTGTATTTCCATTTGTATGTGTACGTGTTTAAGTGTATGTTAATGTGTGCATTAGTGTGCTTCTATTACATATTGATGGGTGTTGATGGGTGCTGATGTGTGAGTCGAAGTGTATTTGTTTTTCCCTTTCTGTGTATGTGTTTAGTGTGGGTATGTTTGTTTTACAATAGGTGTATGTGTAATTTTGTATGTGCTCTGCACATTGAGGACAACAATGGTCGGTGGTGGCTAAAGACGGTGGATGGTGGTGGGATCGGTGGTCATAATGGTTATCAAAGCTGTAACGCCCCAAGGTTTGAAAGCTCCCATCGTGCGTTTTTACTTTAAATGTTAAGTGTTTACGTGTTCAGTAAAATGCCTTTATGTGATTATATGAAATATATTTTATGATCATAAGTAGAAGGGCCGAAGTGTAATTTCAGCAAACTAACTAGTTCAGGGACCATTTATGCTATATACTCAAAGTGGTGATTCTTAAGGTTCACATTGACCATACTTGCTCAATCCCCGGTTCTTGCACCACCACACCTACGACACATACGCATACACAAACTTTGGTTGCTGAAATCAGTCCAAGAAGGAGGGGTTTACCATCTGAAAGTGATTTCATAGTGTGTTTATAGCAAGGTATGTGTTTTTGGTGAATTTATTTGAGTTATAGGTCAAGAGATGGATTCATAGGTTGAATCCTTGGTTTTGAGTGTGTTTCTTGGTTTTTGATGTTCTTTGATTGTTCTTGAAGTTGTAGTACAGGCTAGTATATGTTAATTGCTGAGAAATCAAGTTTTGAATCGATTTTAGAGGGTTAAACTTCAAAACCCAGTTGCTGTTCGAACAGAGCAGTTCATTCTGCTGTACCGACTATTCCTACGGCCGTAGGGATTATTCCCTGCGGGCGTAGGAAAGGTGATGTGGTGTTTCGTGAGTTTGTCTGCTACGGCCGTAGGCAGGTGTTCCTACGGGCGTAGGATTGTGTTTTGTGGAAATACCGTCTAAGGACGAAGGAATAGAACCTACGGGCATAGTGTACATAGCCTACAACCGTAGGAGGTAGAGAACCAGTCTTACGGGCGCAGGGTGGATCCCTACGGCCGTAGTAAAAGAAACTCCTACCGGCGTAGGAATAATTCTCCACGGCCGTAGGGAGGCCCAGAGTCAGAAGGTGTTGTTTATTGTTTCGTATTCAGTTTGAGTTGCCGTTAAGTGTTAAGAAGTTAATATAGCACCCGTTCATGAATTGTAGGCGTTAAGAGCTCGACATCACCCTATTAGGAGTATATTTGCTTAGCTGCTGATAAGGTGAGTATACTTAACTATATTTAGTCAGTACATATGTATGATTTACTTAAAAGAATGTGATTACATGATACTTGTATATGTTATGTGTACAAGATGTTTAACTATGTTGTTGATACAATGATGCTCAAGAAAAGATAGTATTTAGTTAAGAGTAGCTTTATACTAAGAAAAGTGGAAGCCTAGTTACGAGTAGTCGTACTGGGACTTCAGAAAGAAGGAAAGAGGGGTATATTGAGATCCTTATACCCAAGAAGGGTGTCGGGGGTTTGACTACGCGCGAGGTGTGGTTATACCTCGTGACGAGTTAACCTTTTATGGTTTACAGGTTGTAGCTGGGATGTAAAGCATCCCGAGAAGAGTACTCATGCTTTATATGTTTAGCTGTTCATTAATATGCTCACTAAGCGTTAGTTTACGTTGTGTGTTTTATGCTTGCAGGTACGGCAGGTAGTAGCAAGGGGAAGGCCCCAGCGGTGTAGCCGGTAGGATAGCTCCGAATGTTTTGTTTAAACACTAACACTACTTTTGTTAAATCCATTAGCGTTATGTAAATAGGTACTTATTTTGGTGAACTCAAATCTCTTTTGGAAACGCTAATTGGCAGTTTAAGTAAATATAGTCTTTTGAAAAAGTGGTGTTACAACTTGGTATCAGAGCCAAGGTTTGAGGGATTTAGGCACACATGAGTGTGATGTCTAAACTTAAACCGTGGTTTTGAGATAAGTGGAGCCATCCCTGGGGTAGTAACCTTAGTGAGGATATTGTAGTAAGAAGCTATGAATTGTTAATTGTTTTATAGTTTGAGCATGAGTATAATGTTTATGTTTATATACTTGACCTAAGCTTGTGAATCGGGGTATTCCATGACGGCACCAAGAACGGTTGCGTATAATCTGTTCCTTACAGCACCTGGCCAGTGTGTGTAAAGAACATATAGTATGCAGTTGAGCTTGAGATTGTCATGGTAGTGCTTTGTGAATCAAGTGATGGGTAATACGTGGTAGAATGAATTATGTGAAGAAAATAAGAAATGATTACGATATGAAGGTAGTATTGATAAAATTACATACCTTGTTGTGAAAGACAGAGAAAGTTGTTATTGTATGATATGTTAAAACTTCCTATATTTCAGATGGAACATTTAGTAGGGACCAGTGTGGACCCAATACAGTAGTCTGGGATTAGCGGATCCCAAGAGAATAGAAGTACGTTTGCTTCAGATGCGATTCCTATACCTACGGAAGGACCTGCGGGTAACCCTTTGGGGGGAGCAGGAACCGAGGAGTTGCATGGTTTAGAAGATGACAAGGTCAAGGAAATAGTATCAGTGGAACTGGGTAAAGCATTACAAGAGAACGTTCCGTATATTATCAACCAGGTAGTCGAGCAAGTCTCTGGGAGAATGGAAGCGATGCTCCAACAGCGAGTAGATGCAACAGTACAAACTGCGATGATTCGTACGCCAATAAGAATTGAGCCCACTCAGGGTTGCAGTTATAGAGAATTTTCAGCATGTCTGCCATCGCTGTTTGAGAGGGTTACAGATCCCATTACCAGTAATAGATGGCTTACCGCAATGGAGGGAGCTTTTCGTACTAGTGGATGTGTACCGGAAAAGAGAGTATTGTATGCCGCGAATTTGTTGCGCGGGCCAGCTAAAGATTGGTGGATGGTGATATTACAAAGGAAGGGAGAAGCACAAGCCGAGGCAATGTCTTGGTCACAGTTTAAGGAGATATTTGAACTACAGTTTGCACCGAGTGCTCGTGTGGAAAAGATTATGGAGGAGTTCTTAGCCTTGAAACAGACAACAGAGTCAGTGGATGAGATGAATAAGAAATTTCTGGAGATGTCACGGTTCTGTCCGGAGTATGTGGCTACGGAGCCGATAAAGATGCAACGATACATTTCTATTCTTAGGAATGATATTAGAGAAGTGTTAGCAACTGCTACGTGTGCTACAGCGGATGAGATGATGAGTTTAGCATGGAAAAGGGAGCAAGAGCTGATTAGACAAGGAGTAATTGGAGGGAAGAGGAAGAATGAAGTCGCGAGCTTACCAAGTAAGAGGCAGGCGGTTACACCACAGCAGGGAGGGACAGCTCCCCCACCAAAATGTGCAAAGTGTGGCAAGAACCATCCTGGAGAGTGTAAAGCAGGGTAGCCCGGTTGTTTTAAGTGTGGGAGGCCGGGGCATCTAGCTAAAGATTGTAAGAGTCCCCTAGTGGTGTGTTATAACTGTTACCAGCCAGGGCATGTCAAGTCGCAATGTCCCAAGCCTACAGCTTCAGAGAGAAGGCCTATTAACCTATCACCCCCGGTTCGTATCAACGAGGGTGGAAACCAGAGAACCGATGTACCCCGTCAGAGGGGCAGAGCCTTTCAACTTACGGCTGAGGAAGCCAAGGTGGAGCCAGATGTTGTAGCAGGTATTTTTGTTGTTAATAATATTCCAGCTCTCGTTTTGTTTGATTCTGGTGCAAGTAGATCTTTTGCTGCTATTTCGTTTTGTGCCCAATTTATTGTTCCTCCTGTTAAGTTGGAATTCCCTTTGGAAGTAGAAATAGCAAATGATAGAATCATGACAGTAAGTAATGTGTTTAAGAACAATGTGATAGAGATTGATAGTTGTAAGTTTCCGATTGACCTTATCCCTATTGCAATGAAAGAGTTTCAAGTAGTAGTCGGTATGGATTGGCTAGGTCTGTACCAAGCTCAGATATTTTGTGATCGAAAGACTGTTCGGATTCAGACCCCAAGTGGGGAAGAGCTGTTAATTCGGGGTGATAGTAAGAGGGTAAGTCTTCCAGTTTGTTCATTGGCGAAGGTTAGAAAGTACCTACTACACGGTGGTAGGCTCTGCCCCTCTGAACTAACTAGTTCAGGGAGCATTTATGTTATATACTCAAAGTGGTGATTCTTAAGGTTCACATTGACCATACATGGTCAATCCCCGGTTCTTGCACCACCACACTTACGACACACACACATACACAAACTTTGGTTGCTGAAATCAGTCCAAGAAGGAGAGGTTTACCATCTGAAAGTGATTTCATAGTGTGTTTATAGCAAGGTATGTGTTTTTCGTGAATTTATTTAAGTTATAGGTCAAGAGATGGATTCATAGGTTGAATCCTTGGTTTTGAGTGTGTTTCTTGGTTTTTAATGTTCTTTGATTGTTCTTGAAGTTGTAGTACAAGCTAGTATATGTTAATTGCTGAGAAATCAAGTTTTGAATCGATTTTAGAGGGTTAAACTTCAAAACCCAGTTGCTGTTTGAACAAAGCAGTTCATTCTGCTGTACCGACTATTCCTACGGCCGTAGGGATTATTCCCTGTGGGCGTAGGAAAGGTGTTGTGGTGTTTCCTGAGTTTGTCTGCTACGGCCGTAGACAGGTGTTCCTACTGACGTAGGATTGTGTTTTGTGGAAATACCGTCTAAGGACGAAGGAATAGAACCTACGGGCGTAGTGTACATAGCCTACAACCGTAGGAGGTAGAGAACCAGTCTTACGGGCGCAGGGTGGATCCCTACGGCCGTAGTAAAAGAAACTCCTACCGGCGTAAGGATAATTCTCCACGGCCGTAGGGAGGCCCAGAGTCAGAAGGTGTTGTTTATTGTTTCGTATTCAGTTTGAGTTTCCGTTAAGTGTTAAGAAGTTAATATAGCACCCGTTCATGAATTGTAGGCGTTAAGAGCTCGACATCACCCTATTAGGAGTATATTTGCTTAGCTGCTGATAAGGTGAGTATACTTAACTATATTTAGTCAGTACATATGTATGATTTACTTAAAAGAATGTGATTACATGATACTTGTATATGTTATGTGTACAAGATGTTTAACTATGTTGTTGATACAATGATGCTCAAGAAAAGATAGTATTTAGTTAAGAGTAGCTTTATACTAAGAAAAGTGGAAGCCTAGTTACGAGTAGTCGTACTGGGACTTCAGAAAGAAGGAAAGAGGGGTATATTGAGATCCTTATACCCAAGAAGGGTGTCATACCTCGTGACGAGTTAACCTTTTATGGTTTACAGGTTGTAGCTGGGATGTAAAGCATCCCGAGAAGAGTACTCATGCTTTATATGTTTAGCTATTCATTAATATGCTCACTAAGCGTTAGTTTACGTTGTGTGTTTTATGCTTGCAGGTATGGCAGGTAGTAGCAAGGGGAAGGCCCCAGCGGTGTAGCCGGTAGGATAGCTCCGAATGTTTTGTTTAAACACTAACACTACTTTTGTTAAATCCATTAGTGTTATGTAAATAGGTACTTATTTTGGTGAACACGAATCTCTTTTGGAAACGCTAATTGGCAGTTTAAGTAAATATAGTCTTTTGAAAAAGTGGTGTTACAAAAGCACTAGCTTACCCACACTTTTTTTAAACTTTAAAAAAATTTCATTTGAATAAACTTAAACATATGTACGTGCTTACAGATCTACCTTGCGACCAAATATACATATATAAGAAGCTATGTAGTTCCACCAAAAAATAAGAAGTTGTGCACATACACCGAAAAGAGATTAAACCTTCAACATGCATGTAACATGGAGGTGTCATATGCTACTTGAGTGCCACTTGGGTGATAGCCCAGTGGTAAGTGCATTGCACTTTGGTGTTTGACAAGGTCAAGGGTTCAAGTCTAATTGTGAACAAAAATGATATAAATTTAGAAAAATGTGTAGATTAAAGGGTGTGCGTTCAGCCATTCAAAAAAAATATGCTACTTGAGTGTTTAGTGTTCCATAGTCGGTAGGAATTGTGTGTCTATGTGTATGTGTGTCATTATGTGTGTGTGAGAGAGAGTGTGTGTGTGGTGATATGAGATGGGGGACGATGATAGGTCTTGGAAGAGGTTGACACTTTGACTAGAGTCTAGAAATGAAATAATATTCATTTCTACATGTTAAGTTTTCTTACATAAAATCAAAAATTAAAATTGAAATTAAAATGAAGACCAAATTGAAAAGGTGTATAAATGAAGAAATCTTTACAAAGAAAAGAAAAGGTAAAACCTAAATCTTCACAAAAACTACAAAAGTGACAAAAAGAAAAAAGAAAAAACAAATACTCTATTCTATATGTGAGGAGGAGAAGAAGGTAAATATTGAATTTAAAAACATGATGATAGTTGTCAGATAACATATCTTTTAACCAATATAGATACTTACTATTATATATCCATACAATTACAAGGAAAAAAACGTTTTCACAAATAAATATGTTTCTGTGCAAATTTTAACCAAAACCTCTGCTGGCCGAGTGGTTAAGGTAGCTGTGCGTGAACCCTTAGATCCGAGTTCGACTCCAACCAAGTCTAATTTTCAATTTTTTTTACTTTAGCCTTTTTTTAACCTTTTTTTTTTCAATGAAGCGATTATGATTGTATGCCTTACTCCCATTTTTAACTCTTTCTTTAATGTCATGTGTGTAACTTTTGTTTTAAGTTTTCTATTTTTATTTATTATAATTTGATTAATTTAAGTTTTTGTCAATAAAAACTTTTGTTAAATATATGTTTATTTGGATTTTGCGTAACGAGAAGGATAGTTATTTTTATAAGTTAATATATGTTTATTTGGATTTCGCTTACCGACAAGTACAACTATTTTTATATAACTTATGAAGATACTTTAGAAATAAGCATTAGCTTACTAACACCCAAACAAAAGTTACAAGAATTTGTACATTTGCAATTGTCTGTTTTATTGAAGAATAAAATCATTTAAAAATAAAGTTTAAAGGTTAAATAAAAAGGTATCTAAATTTGAGATTAAATCACTTTTGTGTTAGGCTAAAATAAATATAAACTTTCAGGGTTTAAGTTAAAATATTTTAAGAAGAAATTTACGTATTTAGCCAAAATAAGCTAAACTTTGAGAGTCATATAATAAAATTTTAGTATTACACAAAAAAAAATTATTGTTACACCATTTTTTAGGCAAGTGTTACACCATTTATACATGTCGATTAAGAAATTAAAAATAAAATCATTATTGCTATGTTTTTAGTTTTTGTTGTTAAAAAACATATTGTAATTTTTTTTAGAATGTATATGTATAATTGATAAGAATAAAAGAAAGTGAGTATAATTAGAATGAGGTTTCAGAAAATGATGGGTAAATCATCAAAGTTTTCGTTCAATTTCAGTTTAACTATCAAAGTTTTTTTCTATACGATTTTACCATAAAGGTTTGAATTTGTTATGATTTAAACCCTCAAAGTTTTTTCAAATGGTATTAACCTTGACGTTTTGTGATAAATCAATTGAAAAAGTTTAATAAACTTAATAAAAACTTAATAAACTTAGAGGGTTAAACCATATTATGCATTTTAGTTTAAAATAAAAACTTAATAAACTTAGAGAGTTAAACCATTTTTATACAAAATTTCAAGGGTTAAATAAATTGAAAAAAACTTTAAGGTTTAAACAAAAAAGGTGTAACTTTGAGGATGAAATATAACAAATTCAAAGTTTATGGTAAAACCGTTTAAAAAAACTTTGATAGTTAAATCGAAATTGAACTAAAACTGTAATGGTTAAATGAGTTAAATGAGTATTGACCCCTTTTAGAATTGCATTTTTTGTTATTGCAAATATCTCATGTTTACTTAATTAAATTACTTTTTATATGTCAACAATATTGTATACGGTATTATTATCCACAATACTATTTTAGTTTACTCCAAATAATTATTCACTTATATATATATATATATATATATATATATATATATATATATATATATATTAATAGTTATTTTCCCCATTTTATGTTTGATTAGTTAATATTAGTACTATCTTTTACAAGTCAAGTAGTACATATAAGGTTAAAACTAACATTTTAATTAATTAAATCTTGCATTGATTGTATTGTGTGTTTATTTAACTATGAACAATCATTTTAACAAAAGAGAATACTATTAATATTGTCATATCCTGATTTGATAAGTTTGTTCTCATATGACATCAAATTCAATTTATTTATTCTTTCAATTATTTTTTCAATTATTGTTATTACTGTTATTGATGCATTAAATTTTACAATGTCTTATAAATCACTAAGTAAATTTAAACTTTATTCTGTAAAAAAGATAAAATAAATCTAACCATCAGTATTATATATATATATATATATATATATATATATATATATATATATATATATATATATATATATATATATATATATATATATATATATTAATAGTTATTTTCCCCATTTTATGTTTGATTAGTTAATATTAGTACTATCTTTTACAAGTCAAGTAGTACATATAAGGTTAAAACTAACATTTTAATTAATTAAATCTTGCATTGATTGTATTGTGTTAAATTGTGTGTTTATTTAACTATGAACAATCATTTTAACAAAAGAGAATACTATTAATATTGTCATATCCTGATTTGATAAGTTTGTTCTCATATGACATCAAATTCAATTTATTTATTCTTTCAATTATTTTTTCAATTATTGTTATTACTGTTATTGATGCATTAAATTTTACAATGTCTTATAAATCACTAAGTAAATATAAACTTTATTCTGTAAAAAAGATAAAATAAATCTAACCATCAGTATTAACTCTCATATAGAAATATAGAATCAACCTTTTCAGTTAATTACTCGGATTCTAAAAAGTTTTAGACTAAAGAAAGTTACTAAAAAACCATAAATGCTTTTTGAATATATATTAATTTATAAACCTAAGCTTTTCCAATAGATAGGAAGGATTTGTAATTTTGTAAAGATGTTTTTTAATTAATCACAACCTTATATGACATCCTACACATCCTTAGATCAAATCATAACCTTATTCTTCTATTTTTACATTACGTTTTCGTCATATGGTCAAGCAATAGATGGGTAAGAAGAAATTGACTTGCAAACCCTGGTCTTAGCTTATATAAGAATGTAAGTAAATGAAACAACTAAAACGCAAAAAATATACGTACATGATTGGTGGCAATCTGTGCATCTATATTATCTTTAGAAAACATGATTTGATTTATTACTGTACCTTTCCGGTTTCTTAGCACAAAGTAACATAAATAAGATGAACGTAACCGTAATGGTTTGTGCTAGATAGAAAGCAAAAAATGGTCAAAAAGACTACTGCATTTAGCAGCATGACTTCAATAATTGTCATAAAGGACTTTTTCTTCCAACTTTAGATGAAAAGTGATACACAGATACAATTACTTATATAATACTTTATACCCCGGCGCGAAGCGCGGGCTCCTGCCCACTAGTTTATAACATTACTATAGTATATTTAAAAGGAAATGATTGAATTTGTTTCAAATATTGCAAACTACCTATATTTCAATAAACGTAATCGACTCATAAATAACTATGTAATTATAATTTGTTTTCTTTTAATGTATATTTGTTATGTTTATTTAAAATAATATTAAACCAATAAATAGTTCTTGGTATTTTAGCATAAAATACGGATATTCTAATCAAACTTTTCATGGACAAAACATACCCACTCATCTAAAATACATCTATGATGACAATAGAAATTGAATCTTTAATCTTTAAGAGAAAAAAAAATTGTAATCGCATTTTAATATCGTTAGACAAAAATCTTTAATAATATTCTTAAATGACAATGTTGTGTTTTTTAACATATGACGCGCGGAGTCGCGCACAATCTAACGTGTATAAATCTATGTCATAATATATACTTCATGGTTCGTAGGAATGTGTAGACGCAAAATTTGGTAAATTAAGACAACAAATACAACTATTAGCCTTACATATAAGCTTATAAAGAATTATATTTTATATTAGATAATAATAATACTTATAATGATAATAATAGAAACAAATATAACAACAGATATTAGCAATTTGAAGAAACGTTTAAACCAAACAAATAACTCGAGTAAAAATTTGATTTTAATTTAACGTTAGTAGCTTGAATCAATGTTAGAAATATTAAAGTGAGGGGTGTAACATGTAATTACTCAAAGTTGGAGAAATGCTATATAAAGGCATTTACCCCACATTTCAATATTAAGCTTTGCATATTACTTACTTGTGTTCTTGTGTTCTCAATACTCTCTCTCGGCTCTCTCTCTAGAAACCGAATACACACTCTAACACATACTACAAGATTAACATCTTGCATTGCTTCATTCGTATCATAATACGGGACCATCAATTGGTATCAGAGCCAAACTTGTTTTTGGCTCGTGATTGTTCGAAAGAAGACAACGAAATCTCGAAGTGTTCAAGCTTCCAAGAAGAAAAAGCTCTCGGTTTTATAAAGGCTCAAGAACGTCAGTTTTCTTCAAGATAAACTCAAGCTCAAACGAATTTTAAAGGTAGAACTCATTAAAGGTATAAATTACATCTTCTTTAACTTTCCTTTGAGTTGTTTCTATATTCTTACAAAGTTTATAAAACATTCTTTAAAGAAAAACACAAACCGTGGGCGTTTTTATACACATTAAGTTAAGAAAGTCATTAAATACCCACCTTTTTCAACATTAAATTTTCTAGGTATTTAAGCATTTATGGTGTTCTTGGTCTGAAAGTACAACTGGAAGAAGAAAAAATCGGATTTTGTAATTTATTTTATTATAAATTCTTAATAGATTAAGAGTTGTACAAGGAAAATCAAGTACTTGCCATACCAATCAAGTACAAGTAGTTAGACACTATTTAGGGTATGGCAATCTGATTTAACAAGGACACATCAGAGTCTATCAGCCGGTTCCTTGGTCAATGCGATTGACTCTTGGGGCGGCTTATAGAATTTTGTCAAGTTGGAACACCTAAGTGTTAATCAAATAGCTATAAGCCGGGTTCAGTGAATCGCATGCGATTGGACTGTGCGGCTTATAGAAGCAGTTGATAAGATAGCCTAAATACCGTGTGAATCGCATTGGATTGAATCGCATACGATTAACAATTACCTTTCAGCCTACTATTGGAATCGCATTTGATTGGATCACGATTATACATTCCAAATTGGCAATCGCATGCGATTGACAGGACTAACAGTTTATTTTCTAAGTGTTTGATGAAACAGGATTGATTCGCATTCGATTAACAATCAATACTAAGTTCTTATTCTGCTTGTTTTCAAGGACACCTAATCGCATTCGATTGACCTGTATTCGCACTCGATAAGACAAATTCCAATCAGTTATTCCTTATACTTGGACAAGTAATTGACTCTTTGGACTTGAATTAAAGAACTCTAAGACATTTGGACTTAATCAAACAATCTAATTCATAATTGAATTTAATTTAAATCAGATTTAATTCAAAGGTGAATTACATTACCTCAAGTCTATTTAGTTCAAAGTTGAATTTAATCTTTTAAGATCTAATTCAAAATTGAAATTCAAAAGACTTAGTTCGTTAATCAATCATTCAAATCACTTTAAAATCAGGTCAAGTTTTCGAACAATCAAACCATCTTACAAGTGAACGATCATTTCTCACAAACATCACTAATCATGTCAAGTACAAATGAAATGATGTCTATTGGCACCGATACAAAACCTCCTGTTTTGTTTCGGGGGGAATACAATGTCTGGAAATGAAGGTTCATGGACTTCCTCGAGCACAACGAACTCTTCGGTGACAAGATGATTGAATGCATCAACAAAGGAAACACCAAATTCATGAGGGTAGTTGAAGCACCAGACAACAACCCTGGCATTCCCAGACATGAAAGAGAGAAGACTCATGATGAGATGACCACTACAGAAAGAGAAACAAAGAAAGCTGAGAAACTGGCCAAGTACTACCTCAAGCAGGGCCTCTCATCAGAAATCTATCTCAAAATAGATAGCTTGGGAACAACCAAGGAAATCTGGGATGAGATCAAGAAACAACTTCAGGGCACTGAGCAAGGAGAATACATCAAACAAACTCAGCTAGTCAACAGCTATCATGACTTCAAGGCTCGAGAAAATGAACTGCTCTTTGAAACATATGGGAGATTCTGCAAGCTGCAAAATGAAATGAGATCTAATCAAATTGTCAGAACTGACCTTGATTTGAACTGTGTTTTTCTGAATTCATTAGGTTCTGAGTGGAAAGGCTATGCCAGACTTTACAAACAGATCAATAAAGATCTTACATCGGTCACCTTCCACAACATCTTCGAAGATCTCAATCAGTATCAAGATGAAATCTTGCAATCTCTCCCTAAACAACCAGTTGCTGACCCTCTTGCCTTGGTGGTGGCTGACAGAATCCATAAGGAAACATCATCAAGATCCTTGAAACTTAAACAAGTGGTTCTCAGTGATTCTGATCATGATAATGATGATGATGATTCAATAGAAGCTGCATTTCAAGCTCTCACATTGGCCAACAAGAACTTCATGAACTATTTCAGCAAGACTAACAATAGACAACGGTTCACATCAGGTTCAAGGAGACCCGAAAGAGCTGCTTCTGTTGACAAGCCAAGGTACCAGAGGGATGAGAAGAAGGAGGAAAAGAAAATCGACCCCAAGTGCTACAACTGTGGAAGATCAGGGCATCTAATCCGGAACTGCCCCATGAAAAAGACCAAAGATGCAGAATACTATCGGCAGAAGTACCGTCTGTTCAAACAAAGACAGGCTGGGAACGCGCTGCTAGTAGAAGAAGATCAGTTCTTGGATGATACAGAATCGGACAGTGATCTGGATGGTGAAGATCATGCACAGTTCTGTTTAATGGCTCACAATGGTGGAGGAAGTAGAGAGGATGATAATGGTGATGATCTCTCTGATTCAGATGAGGAAAGCTTGGAAAGTGGGAAGGTATCTTCTAACTCTAACTATAATATGGGTTTTAAACATGAACACATACAAACCATATTAATCCGAATGAAAGAGTTAGAAAATCAGGTAATAGAGTTAACCACTAGAAATCAAGTTCTAGAAGATGTTTCACGCAACAAGGATAAAGAGGCATAAATAGTAATTAAACAGTTAGACAACGATTTAATTAGCCTTAAGTCTCAATTAGCTGTGAAAGAATCTGAATTCTTAGAGTTAACCGATAAGACAAATAGCACTATACTAGATCTTAAAGCAGAATGTGTATGTGCTGAAAAGGATTCAGAAATTCTCAAAAATGAACTTAGGAATGAACTAAGTACTCTTTACTCTAGAATCAATGAACTTGAGTATCTTCTGTCCAAACGTGATCAAAGTGAACAGACCATCTCTCAATACAAAGAAAAGGAACGTCCTTTCTCCAGATGGAATTTCGATGGGCTGGGCTTCAAATTGAGAAAGATTACGTCCAAACAATTATATAATGCTGATCTGTTTGGCGAAGGCCTTACCCAACGGATGGTTTTTATTGGTCAAGAAGAGGAACGTATTGAAGAAGATGTCAAACGAACCCTTAATCTCAGAACTGCAATTCCATTTGACTACTCTGATCTCAATGACTCATACCTCACCTGTCTCACGTCATCATCTGATACTGATGTTTCATCTTCTGTCTCTTCTGATGAAGAACTCTACTCTCTTGTTTCACCAAAGCCCACTGTTGAATACATTCCCCACAAGGAATTACAGCAAATGTTTCAAACCTTACAGGAGTTTTGCTTCACTCATCTAGTTCAAGATGACTTTACCAAAGCCTTCCAATTAGAAACCACATCTGAACCCTCTCCACTAGTTCATGAAAACGCCATCCTCCACAAGCGGCTCCAAACAGTATTCAATCTTGATGGCAAGATCATTGACGACTTGTGCAAAGAAAATTTTGAATTGCTTGAACGAATCAAAGAGGTCGAAACTGCACTGGAGCCACCCACTCCATTTACCTTCTCACCACAGGGAATCATATTAGATGAACGAATTGAAGGTTCCAAACATGTGTCTACA